>FYEV01001610.1:103792-174700 GCA_900188565.1 Geosmithia flava | reverse complement strand
GGGGGGGGGGGGGGGGGGGGGGGGGGGGGGGGGGGGGGGGGGGGGGGGGGGGGGGGGGGGGGGGGGGGGGGGGGGGGGGGGGGGGGGGGGTGTGTGAGGGTTTGATCACTATTGTGTGAGACGATTGTCGCTCTTTCCTGCTATTCAACAAAGCCACTTCCCTAGCCTCAAGTGGCTTGTGACCGCCCCGATGTGGTCAGTGGCAGGTGTACGGAGTAAATGGTGGCTCAATTAGGGGGGAAATGCAGCGCGTAGGCGCTCCCTATTACTGCATACAGCACCTGTTAAAACCGTGTAACTTATTGCAAGAGGTCTGTAGAAGTCTATGCCCTGTAACGCTCCCAAGGTGCCCTGAAAGATGTGCCCTGTAATAGGTGGTGTGTAATTGCGTGTAATTCCTTGTTAGTTACCGACTTACCATGGAAGGCAGATGGCCCCGTAGTGCATCGCCCCACAGGCCAATGAGGCTCCAGAAGCCGTCTCGGTACGGCCCCACAGTAATACTCTAATACCTTTACCACATACACCACTACCAGTAACAACAGCAGCCGCCAAGTACGGAGTAAAACGGGATTCCTTGCGCGGGAACTCTTAGCCGGAGTTACCCCGTCAGGCATATTTACCATTGTCGTAGTCTTACACTGTTAGCAGCCACCGCCCACCGAACACGCTGCCCGGCGGTACAGTATTTAGCAGTCGTAACTGTATCCCTACTCGTAGTAGTACTTTGTACCTCGTAATACTCTGTACAAGTCAGCAGCACTGCGAATACAAAGGATGGACGACTGCAGACAATAGCCCAATGACCACTCATCACTGACTACTTCTGGGGACCCACTTATACCAACCTCATGACGACAGCCTAGCTACTCTTCTTCAACGCTCCTCGGTTCAATATCCAACAACAACAACGGCCTCTGGTAGCACCGCATACCTGCCTGTGATCTCCCGCCCGCGGACCAACACCCCTCATTCCAACTGTCGTCAACTCAACTCCCGGGGCGAGCCAGACTATTTTCCTTTATCGTGCGGCATCCGTCGTCACACTTCTTCTTTCTCCATTCATCACACTTCTCCATCAGCACACGCCGTCATGGCCTCCAAGAAGACAAAGGCTCCTGCGGCCGACGATAACATCGACGACCTCTTCTCCGGAATCGGCGACGACCCCAAGGCCAAGAAGCCCTCGACGACAGCCAAGACGACCAAGGGCTCTGCCTCCACGGCCAAGGGCGTCGACCCCCTCGCCGACCTAGAATCCCAGCTCGCTGCCCAAGATCTGTCCCGACCGCACACGCCGCGCATCAAGGATGGCAGGCGCTCCACGGCTACACCCCCCGCCGGGGATGACAAGGCTTCGACCATTGTGGGCCGCAAGTCGACCGACAGCGCCCGCAGCCTCAAGGCCAGCTTCACTCCTAGCGCTACCAGCTCCGAGCTGCACGAGTCGGAAAAGAAGGGCAGCGTCGAGCACGCCCAGCACGCTGAGACGCAGCAGGATGCTGGAGGTGGCTGGTGGGGTGGCTTCCTCTCCTCGGCTACGGCTACGGCCTCTGCTGCTATGAAGCAGGCTGAGGCGGCGTACAAGGAGATTCAGCAGAATGAGGAAGCCCAGAAGTGGGCTGAGCAAGTCAGGGGCATCAAGGGACTTGATGTTGGAACCTTGCGCAACTACGGTAAGATCTTCTACGGCGTTTCCAATGCTCTTTTATTGCCTGTGTGACAAGATGCTAACGTGGAAATATGATAGGTGACGAGCTTCGTCAGCGCGCCATCCCCACGTTCGCCAACATCCTCCACACTCTGGCCCCTCCCATCGGTTCGCACGAACGCCTCCTAATCCACATCACCCACGACCTGGTCGGCTACCCGTCCCTGGACCCTCTGATCCACGCCACTTTCGCTCGCGTTATGTCGCAGGTCGAGGGCGGGGACCTGCTGGTCGTCCAGCGCGGACACGAGAGCAGCTCACGCCGATCGGCCGACGCTTCCGCAGGGTGGCAGGACGGACCCTGGTGGCGACAGATTGACTCGCCGCGCGAGCTGGGCCTGATTAAGGGCCTGGTGGAAGGCACCAAGCTGTGCCGCGCGGGCGCCGACGGCTACGCGAGCGAGTACTACGCCGCCAACGGCGGTCTGGACGAGGCCAAGCTGCGTGCCACTGAGGCTGTTAGCGAGACGAACCCGGTGCGCACGTCGGATCTGTTCCTGTCTGTCCAGGCCATCACCACGGACGACGACAAGGCCCTCTTTGCTTCGACGGCATCCGCCACGGCCGAGAAGGACTCTTCTGCGGTCCAGGACCAGTCGGAGACGGAGGAGCTCGTCTGCTTCGCCGTCTTCATCCTCGACCCTCTTCACGAGATTGAGTACTCGACGGTGTCGCAGTCGATCCCCGCTCGCTGGGCCCGCTGGCTCGACGCCCCCGCCCAGTTCACCCCGCGCACCACGGACGACGGCGAGGCCAGCGGCGACGAGAACAAGCAGGAGGCGGACGGAGGCTCGGACTACCCGGCCGTCGACGAGCTGCCCGACGAGATTAGGGAGATTGTCGAGAGCGGCGGCGTCGACCCTCGTGAGTGGGTGGCCGAGTGGATCGAGGAGCAGCTCAGCCTCGCCGTGGGCGTCGTCGCCCAGCGCTACGTCGCCAGGAGGATGGGCGTCGGGGAGGGTGGCCTCGGCCGCGGCAAGAAGAGGGTTGAGGATCTGATTAATGACAATGCTGGGGAGGCGGCGAGGGCTGGTCTGCTCTAGTAGGTTAACTGGGGTTTCTCTGTTTGAACTATTTCTTTGCTTTGCCTTTTCTTCTTCTTTTTGATTAGTGCACGTCTCTTTTTGCCCTTCTGAATGAACATGTCCTATTATTACTTTGCTTCGTCCCATATAGTCTGATTTTGGGATACTATGGGAAATGTCTATTTGAGACCTCGTTATAGATTCGTCTTGGCTGCAGTGTTCTGCAGTCTTAAGCGCGAGGCCTAATATTAGCTTCTTGGTGATGAGTCTCCTGCGTTGGCGTCGCCCCGGCGCGCTTACTTGCAGTAGTGAAAAGAAGATCATGACTCTGACAATTTGGGCCACTGCTGGTCCAGATAATATGTCAATTGGGACAATGGTTTACCTATACTGACAAACAAAGCAGAAGAACAGAAAAATAGCAAAGAAAGAGACGGGTGTTTCATGATTTCTTCAGGCGCTTCGCTGCTGCTGCAGGAGCGCGTGCATGGATGCTCCACCACGATCACGGCCATTGGCGTTTCGTCCACACGCGGACAGGCGGGAACATCCTGACACCCCATTTGAGATCCTGATACCAAAACTGGCCTCTGCGAAACTGGCCTTGCATGATGCTCTGGTGTTTCTAGTCCACACAGAGGCTTACATCTGTCGGTGCATTGGATGTTGGTTCCAGATATATGTACGGATTCTCTATGGAGGCGCGTACGTCCAAGCTGGTCTACTGCAACCAAATCCTCTCCCTCCCCATCAACGAGGGCGAACCAAGAGATATGATTGTGAGAAAGACGTTTTTTCCTCCCCATGACAGGTCTTGAAGTTGGGCCAACAGTTCTTCAAGTCGAGCGCTTGGAGGACGAGGAATCTGATGATAAAAGGGAAGTTGTTTGCCTCGATATTGATGGTTGAATTGGCAAGATCACATCAATTTTTACTGTGCTGGCACAGACAACGCTTTCCCTTTCCTTCTTCTTTTCTTCTGAGTTTATCACCAAGTCTTTCTTATACAAGACGTTGAACGTCGTTTAATTGTGTTACCATCATGGTATGTTTGTACTACCCACCCTCCCCTTTGTGGCACCACATGTGCACTCTTGGAGATCGGAACGTGGACGAGGGCTGATATCCATCTTCGATGCGTGCAGTTTCGTCGCAAGGAAAACAGCTCTAGAACCAACGACGGTTACGCGGCGTCGGTAGAAGCCCCAGCACCAGCACCTCCTCCTAGCGAAGATTCAGGCTCAGGGCGAGGTCCCCTAGGCCTGAGCCTGGTGTACTCGTCGCCGAACCCCACGATTGACATTGTCCTGGTGCACGGCCTGGCGGGGGACTCGAAGAAGACGTGGAGCAAGGGCCACTCGCCGTCCTCCTTCTGGCCGCTATGGCTGACCAAGGACCCATTCGTCATGAAGAGGGGCGTGCGGATCTCGACGTTCGGCTACGACTCGCGGTACCTAAAGGGCAGCGGCAGGCGTGACTGCATGGGGATCCGCCAGTTTGGCATGTCGCTTCTGACGGAGATGTCCGCGTCTCCGTACATGCGGGGGTCGGGGACGCGCATCATCACCATCGGGCACAGCATGGGCGGGCTGGTGGCCAAGGAGGCCTTCATCCGGGCGGTCCGGGACCCGGTGCATCGCGACGTTGCCCGCCGCTTCGCGTCCATGTACTTCCTCGCCACGCCGCACCAGGGCGCCAACTCGGCCAGGCTGCTCGGGATCGTGCTCCGCGCTGTCGCCCTCGACAAGGCTTACGTTGGCGACCTGGAGCGCAACTCGGTCGCCGTCAGTACCATCAACGAAGAATTCTCCCAAATCTCCTCCCGCCTCGACATCCGATCCTTCTTCGAGACAAGGGCCATGGACCACTTCCCCTCCCTCATCGTCGACTACGAATCTGCTATCATGGAACTTAACAACGAATTCGAAGCCCCCATGAGAGCGGATCACCGCTCCATCTGCAAGTTTGAATCTGTTAACGACAATAACTACAAAATCATGCGTAACTCGCTCGTCGCCACTATCGAGGACTTCGTGCCCATGCGGCGTTAGAATGGCTAGCAGTGGAGGGAATTAGGATTGGCTGTCGGTGACATCAGGTTATGTTGGATCTTACTAGGGTACCTGCCTACAGGGGTAACGAGATGTACTCGTATTTTATTGCAGTTTTAAGTAGTTTGGGCGTGTCGAGGCGTTTAATGGCTTTCTGTTTGGTACATATACACAGGTATATACCACAAATTGATTCTCTATTCTCGGATTGCCTTCACCTCTAGTGCGTTCATCGAGGTGCCATTGGCAAAGATCAATCTGCTCTCAAGATATATAAACGCCGAATCAAGTGTTTCATGTTTTTTTCTGTCCTCCATGGTAATAAAAAGTCTTCCTATCTACTTGTAGCTATAAGGCAGACCCAGTGCATGTTCCTTCTTATAATACTTTGCCGAAATCAAAGCTGGTGCGTACTCAGCTCCAGCTTTATGGTATCTCCAGTGGAAAAGCGACTCTACTTTGTTCAGCCTCTATTATATTTTGACGAAGCCCTTGTTAGTATTCAAGGACAACTGCAGTATCGTAAATGCTATGTCACATGCTACTTCGCAGGGTCTTTGGCTAGTATAAAGAGACTGGCCGAGCAGCGACTCTTCACTACGAGGCTCCAATCTGAATCAGATATCATTGGAAAAGCAACTAAAACGTTTCTGCATCTTGCAGGCGAAGAATAAAAGATATAAATACCATGTACTGTTTACATGTACTAGGAGCCCTTCAAAAAAGCAAAAACTCGTGTCGTCCCACCCACAGTACCGACGCGGCATGTCGAAATTTCCTAATGGGGTAATTAGACGACATTTAGCTCGGACGCTATTCTCCGGTTGTGAGCTGGAGACACATTAGAAGGAACACATGTACTTTGATTCCAGTAGCCAGTTATTTAATTGTATAAATTTATCTTTCTAGACATTGCCAATATGCTGGAATTAGGGGTTGACCCTCATGAGTTTTAGCCAGATATGAGCAGTACCCAGACCATTGGAGGCAGAGCCCAGACAGAGTCACAGCATCTTCACTCCTGCTATCCTGCATCCATAGTATACATGTAACCTGTAACCACATCTATGAAAGCCACGTCTATGAAAGTCCTCTAACGTCTATCATCAAACACCAACTCATCGACTCACCGATCCGAACTGACGCAGCTCCCCCCTCGCACTCCTAGTAGCCCCCTCCGCCTCGACGAATCTCAAAGGCCTATAAACAGGATCCCACATCTGCTCACGAATCCAATCATCCAGATCCGCCACATCATCCGGGATCCTCCTCTCAGTAGCAACACTCTCCTCCACAGCAGCGCGTATGACCTCCCTAGCCACCCTGACGCTCACGTTCCTCACGTTCACCACGTCGGGCAGCAGCGGCGCCGTAGCAGACTCCTGCGTGGGACTCAGGGCAGCCACACCCTCCACTGCAGCGACGAGCATCTTATCCGTGAGGAGGGAGGCGCGCGAAAGAACACAGCCGAGTCCTATACCGGGGAAGACGACGGCATTGTTACACTCGGCTATATCGACCGTCACGTCCTCGCCGTTGGGACCCCAGGGGCCGGTGACGGGGTCGAAGGGTGATCCCGTGGCCACGAGGGCCTGGCCATTCGTCCAGTGTAAAAGGTCGGATGGCTTGGCCTCGTGGAGACGGGTCGGGTTCGACAGGGGAAGGATGATGGGACGCGAGACGTGCTTGTGCATCGTGCGGATGATAGACTCGGTGAAGGCACCGGGGACGGTGGACGTGCCGACTAGCACGTTTGGGTGGACGGCGTCGATGACCGACTCGAGATCTGTGCCGCTGCCTTGCCACGTCGAGGCGTCTTTGCGGAAGGGGTTCTGTGCTGCTGACGAGACTGTCTTGTCTGTGATGAGACCTGGCTTGTCGACCAGCCTGGTTGTGAGGGTGAGCTGCCGTGCCGTGTTGATGACGCTGGGATGAGGAGGAGGTAACTTACCATATATGCTTTGAGGCTTCCTCGGGGCTAATGTTGCCTTCTGTGGCCATGGCATCCCGCACCTGGTCGGCTATGCCAACGCCCGCGGTGCCCGCGCCAAACACGACCATCCGGAGGTCACGTAGTGACTGGTTACTAGCCTTGAGACCGGCCATGATGGCAGCCAGAGTGACACACCCAGTGCCTTGGACATCATCGTTGAAGCAGGGGATCTTGGGACGGTACTGGTCAAGTAGTCGACGGGCTAGATTCTTGTGAGTACGATATGCCCAATGGTAGGTGGTATCCGGAATCTTGAGCTCACCATTATCGAGTCCGAAGTCCTCAAAGTGAATGTACGCCTTGGGATACAACTCCCTCGCACAAGAGACAAACGTGTCGACAAACTCGTCGTACTTGGCTCCGCGGACACGTCTCTGCCGCAGACCGAGGTACAGCTCATCGTCCAGGAGTTCCTGGTTGTCGGTGCCGCAGTCCAAAACGACGGGGAGGGTGCGGCTCGGACGGATGCCAGCGCACAGGGTGGTAAGTATCAACTTAGCCACCGAGATGAGGATGCCGCCGGCACCCTGGTCGCCGATACCCAGGATCTCCTCGCCATCTATTCTCACTGTCAGGACTGGAAGAGACAAAGGATTTTGCAGTGAAACGTACCAGTCACGACAATGTAGTCTATGTCATCGGAGGTACCCCACCGGGCCAGGTCAGACTTGACACGGTCCTTGTCATTCACATTGAGGAAGCAACCCTCGGGTCTGCGGAACAGTCTCGAGTAGTTTTGGATGGCGTCTCCCTCGGTGGGGGTGTAGACTATGCCATACATTTCCTTGATGTGATCTTGTAGGAGCTGTTTCGTATCAGCACTTGTATTGTCTTGTTTTCTTTTCAAAGAGGGCACTGTAAATATACCTTGTAGTACAAGACCTCATTCTGAGTCTTGAGCGAGGTCAGAAAGGTATTCTTGGCCAGATCATCACGCCTAGACGAGTACTGCTCGTAGGCGCGGTGGACCTGCTGCTCGAGCGTCTGGACGCACTGGGGCAGCAGGCCGGCGAGGTCGAACTGACGTCTCTCATCGGCGGAGAAGGCAGAGCCCTTGTTGAGGTAGGGCGTGTTGAGGAGGGCTGATCCGGTGAGGGCGCAGTCGATTGGACCGCTGGTGCTGAGGGGTAAGTTGGAGAATCTGGGCTTGTCAGACATGATGGGTTGGGCGAATATACGGAGTGAATATACAGAAAACACAAGATAAAGCAGAGAATGAGAGAAGAATTGTTGTAAAAGTTGGCGATTGTTGTGAGTTGATTGATTCTACGGTTTCTTTAATCAGATTCAGGACCCAGTGACGTCTTTCGGGTCAATCGGCACGAAACGGCGTGATAAAACACTCGACAACAGCAAACATGCGGTCCCCTTGCCCAATTTTCCACCAACTCTATGACGCTATAAACGTCGCACCGAATATCGGGAATACAGAACATGACACAAGTGAATCGTACTACGTAGTAGTAAGAAAGAAGAAAAAAAAGAAGGAAATAATACGAAAATGTTGGAACGCTTGGAGCCTCGCCCGTGTGAGAAAAAAAGCGACAGAACCGAAATTCTATCAAGACGGGCGTGGACTATGATGGTCCAGTTTTAGTCTAGCAGCTTAAGCAGAACAAGGACATCATTAACCCTTCCCCCCTAAGGAGTCAGGGACAATAACATCCAAATTCCGCCCATGATTCACGTCGCCAGCCGGCCTTCAAACGCCTCACACAAGACGTGCTTGACGCGAAAGATCTTTGTGAAAAGACTCGTAGGGTTTTTCTCTTTGTTGTAAAAGAAACGAGTGGCTCGCTTAGGAACGCTGCAGAAATGGGGTACAACACCAAAGAACAAAGAGCAAAACAAAACAACGACAATGACCAAGACTCTACGATTGCGGTAGATGAGTTCTGCACATGACGGACAGCATTGTAGAAATCTCTTGGGAATAGAGAGCCCTTCATGCGAGGTGCTCATCTCCAACAGTGGTCGTCATGGTCGTTGTCGTCGTCGCATCGTCTTTTGTGTTGTCGATGGTTCGCGTGATGTTTGTGGTTGAAAGGGAAAATTTGTGTCGCGGGTTACGCTTTCCCTGTGGGAGTTTTTCTTTGCTCCTGCCATCGGCGCAGAGGTCGGCCCGGATTCTCGGTCCGGGGGGCTGGTTCAGTGGAGACGGGGGGAGTGAACCGCTGTAGTCCACTGTAAGTCAGCTGTAGGGTGTACGGAGTACTAGAGGCCTGTGTACGCCCGGAGAAGGGTTCCGTGGGGGTCTGTACGTTGATGTCAATATTGACGGGCGGGTTACGGCACCGAATATCGTGGGCCATGGTCTGTAGATGATGAGTACACAGATGTAAAATATAAACTGGTCTTTGATATACATATATATATATATATATATATTTACACGTCAATGAATATATTATTATCTAATCACTGTCCCCCAAACTATGTACGGCCCGAGTCGCCGGCTCAAGTACACCCATCGTCGTACGACCCAGACAAGCGGGACAGACCGGACCTCAATCGGAGCATGGACCGGAAAGACCTTCCGACTTGGACCTATCTATACTCATAGTCTACTTCCCATCCATAAGCAGCAGATCTGCGTGATTTCAACTGAACATTTACACATCTCTCTCTCTCTCTCATACTACAGTAATACACCTCATCTCCAGTGATATCCCAACTCCTTTGTACCTCAACCCTCTTCCTCTCAACCCCACTACCCCGCGGCAACCATGTCCGACCTCGTCATCGTAGGCGACTCCATCGTCAACTCACTCCTCATCAGCCTAACCAAGAATGAGATCCTCGACTTCCAGCGCGACCTGGCCGAGTCACTCCGGCGCGTCTCCGTCCAGAACGAAGGCCAGTACCAGCCTCTGCCGGGGGTGGTCAACCGACCGAACGGGCAGAAAGTGCTCTTCCGGTCCTTCACCTCGCCCGAAGTCGTAGGCACCAAGATCATTGTCGACGCGGCGCCCGTGACCGACGCCAACGGAAAGAAGCTGCAGAGCCCCCTGCGCGGAATGCTCTCTCTCGTGGACGAGACGGGCGCGCCCAAGGGTCTCGTCAACGCGGCTGGCGTGACGGCCTTCCGCACCTCGCTGTGCGCTCTTATCCCTTACATGTGGCGGCGCGACACGGGGACCGTCCTCGTCTTCGGCGCGGGGAAGCAGGCCCTCTGGCATATACGACTTGCGCTCGCCCTGCGCGGATCGGAGATCAAGAGCGTCGTCGCTGTGAACCGCTCTGGTGCCACGGTCTCGGCCATGATCGACACCATCAGGGGGGAGAATGACAAGTACTGGAAGTCGGGGGCGGAGCTGAGTTATCTTGACTCGTCGAAGCCCGAGAACAAGGAACGTCTTGCCGAGCTCCTGGCCACGTCGGACGTCATCTTCTGTACTGTCCCCTCGACTACCCAGCTTTTCTCTCTCGATGATGTTCTCGGCGGTGGTAAGCGTACTAAGAGCCCGCTCATCACGGCCATTGGCGCCTGGCAGCCTCAGATGATTGAGCTCGACCCGGAGATTCTCAAGCACGCCGCTAAGCAGGACGGTGCCGTGCTCGTTGACAATCGTCATGAGATGAAGGAGAGCACGGGCGAGGGCATCGGCAGCGCATTGGCGGATGACCAACTCATCGAGGTGGGCCAGGTGCTTGACTGGAAGAGCGAGAAGCCTACGTCTCCTATCAATGGCGCATGGACTTCCGAGAAGCTGAATGCGTGGACGAGCCAGGGCTTTTCCGTCTACAAGAGCGTCGGCGTCAGTGTCACGGATCTGGTGTCTGGCAACAAGATTCTGGATCTGGCCAAGTCGAAGAATCTCGGCACCTTGGTATCTCACTTTTAGATGATCGACAATTACGTTTCTGAAGCACTTCATCTTACATGTATTGATATCAATCACACGTGCACGGTTTCATCAAAGCACACATATATTTACCACACTTATATACTTTTTTTGTTGCCAGTAATGCATAATCCAAAAAGACATGCCCAAACATCTGACCACTACTCATCAACAGAAGGATCAAACCCAGGAAGACTATCCCCCGCAGCCGTGGTAAGCGAATCGGTAAACTCGTCATCGAGCTTCGGTCCCACCCCACCACTCCAATTCGACAGCATAGTATCGCGCAGGCCGTCATCAGACCAAGAGTCCCACCCGACGAGGGGTGCCCTGAAGAATGCCCCGGTCGGGTTCTCAGGGTTCGACTTGTCGTCCTCGTTTGCGAAGCGGAAGCAGTGCGTCGCCACGCCATCCTTGTGATACACGAGCTGGGGAGAGTCCCCGTCGATGGGAAAGTCATCACTAGCCTTGTCGTATTTCCCGTGGCATGACGGCGCAACACGCACCACGCTGTCTCCCTGCGTGAAGACGACAATGTTCTCCCAGTCGTGCTTGTGGCCGCCTAGAAAACTACCCGGCACGGCCTGGTCTTTTTCAAAGTAGTATTCGTACCTTTTTTTATCGTCAGCCTCAACGATCAATTGCTATAATGAAGGGCTGACTGCCTTGACTCACATGTATGCGCAGTAGCCATTGTTGCAACGCTTGCGAGAATACGTATTACTGTTCTCGAGCTGGTGAGGGTCGCGACAGTCCCCCTCGGGTGTGCCTGTTGCTTCGTGGCCGGGATTGCACGTGCCGTCGGGGGAAATGGCTGCTGTCTGGTAGCATCCGTCTGAGTCGAAGTCGAGTTGAGGCTGGAACCTGATCTCGTCGTCTGAGGCGGACTGGGGGAGGGCATCAATCACGTCGCGACGGTGGATGGGGGTGGGGGTGGCTTTGACGCCCACGGCACCCAGGGCTGCTAGAACAGCAAGAATCTTTTGCATCGTCACTCAGGAGATCTCAGATGGAAGAATATATACAAGAAGATGTCGACTTGACAAACCATCTCACTGGTGAAGGGGGCATTCAACCGTTTATATACACGATCCTGAAAAGTGAACAAGTACTATGGAACCACCCGCCGCAAGGACCTCACTCCGTAATACCGCGGTCTTTCATACCCGTGTTCCTATCAGTGGACCTGCCTGGTCGAGCGACGATATGGAACATGGTGTTTTACCTCTGTACGAGCAGACGTGCCACCTGCACCCTTGGCCTTGGACTGGCTGCCCCGCCTTCATCCCAAAAAGGCAAGTCAAGAACAGAAAAGGGGATTACCCCCTAGCCGAGCTTGGTTTTTGCAGTGCTCCCACCAAGCGGCATATTTTGGTGTTTTTTTTATGTAGTAAGTATGGAGTAGGAAATCTAAAATATTACTACAGTTATGTGGGTTTACGTGATGATCTATACCAATACATCCTAGTCGTGTATGCATACTAGGGATAGGGAATGAATCCATGGTGCGAACCGATTTGGCACGTGCGCGGGGGGGAGGGTGGGATCCTCCGTCTTGGCTGTTTACTATGAGCAAGAGTTATACGAATAGTATGGAGTAGTAGACATAGTAGGAAGAGAACAAGGAAAAAAGACACAAAGAGAGAAGGAAACAAGAGAAACAAGAAAAGTGTGGAAGATGGAAATGAGAATGGCACTTTGAATCGTAGATATCTAGACACAGTCTATTTCGGGTAACCATCCAGGAACCACAATGACCAAGTCAGTCATGATCTACACTTTTCTACTTGTTCCATATATACACAGTCTCTTATTACCGATCGGGTAACCGATAGTTGTCATGTATATACTCCGTACACTCAATCCAATCCCATTCATCTCATTGTTCAACAGGAGGGAGGGTGTTGTCCTAAGCCACATCTGTCTTTGTCTTGATCATCTACTGCCACATCTAGTAATACATGTAGTAGCACTACCACTACTAGTACCTTCAATGTAACATACACACCAACACCACATTGTCTACTAGCATAAGTCATCTTTTCCAGAGTTGATAGATGCCACCTCCCCATTTCCAATCAGTGTAAGCCAAAAAAGGGAAATCATACAAGTGTGTGGTGTGGTGACCTTTGTTCTAACCACATCTCTTTGTATATATCCAAAGAACATCCATCTTGTCATAGCTTCACGCTTTGTCTCGTGAGGCGCAATCATGTTTCAAAACGGGTATTCATCTTGAACTTCTACAAGCTTTGAATGCCTTTACATTCTTTTGTCAATCTTGTCATCTTCATTATTTTGTCATTCTCATTCATCAAAAAAGCATTTTTCACCTTGTTCAACCCCCTTTACATGTCCTTGTTCATTTCGTTTGTCCTTGTCAACACCCCTTTTTGTCTGTCCTTGTCCAGAAACCTTTGAGATATGGCATATCAATTTCTTTTTGTCCCCTTTTGACCATTGTCCCATCACCAGTTGCTTCACTTCACACCAGAATCATGTATAGATTACTTCAAAACTCACAAATATATATATATATGATAGCGAATACACATCTCCATTGACATGTTCCCCCATCAGACTCGCCGAAAAACTATATCAGAACATCAAAAGCACATTTTGTATATACTCACATCTCCCATCTTATATATATATATATATATATATATATACATCATCCTCCTACACCAAAACACATCTGATTCAAAATGTCAGAAGCTTCAGATGACTCCTGGGCATCCTCCTCAGAGCCCGAGGACCCCAACGACGGAGACTACGTCCCCGGGTCCTCCCCCATACACCCTCAGGACCAAGAAGACGACGACATGAACATGGACACTGGCCCTGATCAAGATCCCAACGCCGGCAATGACCAAGATGTGGAAATGACCGATGCCGTCCAAGTCGACACATCCATGCACGACGTTGGAGGCGGCCAATCGGAAGACGACGACGCTCAACTCGCTTCGGACCCTTACGCCATCCAAGAACACCCTGTCCTGCTGCCCACCGGGCCAGTGCAGGTGGACGTCGATGAATATCCGGAGGCGTGGCGGTACATCAGTACGGCCAAGAACAACTTCCCACCGGATGAACCGCCCGCGCCGATGCATCTGGCAACAATCACCTTGAGGGAAGAGTTTGAGCCCGGCATCGTCCAGCCCGATGAGGATATAACAGCTGCCTATCTACGGACGCTCGCCTTCTTCCGCTTCGACCTTCGCTACATGGGCGTGCCCTGGAACGCGGTGAGCCTGGGTTCGCCAGTGAGCAGTTCTGTGTCGTCGAGCATTGTCGAGGCGAGCCCTGTTGGGCCGATCCCTGTCGAGGCGAGCCCTGTCGAGGCGAGCCCTGCCGAGTCGAGCCCTGCCGAGTCGAGCCCTGCCGAGTCGAGCCCTGTCGAGTCGAGCCCTGTCGAGTCGAGCCCTGTCGAGTCGAGCCCTGATGAGCTGAGCCCTGTTGTTCATCCGGGCCCTGTTGCACAGGCCCCTCCTGTGCCGGACCTCCGGGCGCGGCGTGTCATCGATGAGCTCCTCACCCTTCCAGACCCACCGCATCTTCCAGCGCTGGGCGACTTGGACAGAATGCTGCCCAACGAGATCATAGACATGATCGTGCATTGGATGCCCGTCCATACCTTGCTCCGCTTCCGCGAGACCAGTCCCCGCGCTCATTACTTCGCCCTCAATAACGAGGCCTTCCGCGAGGTCATCCAGTACGCCTTCAGCGGTGTCAGGGCCGTCGTGGCCATCGGGATGGGCGAGACCCTCACCTTTGAACAACTCCAGCGCGTCCTCCACCGCAAGGACTGCGTCACCTGCGGCCGCTTCGGCCCCTACCTCTTCATCCCCACCCTCGAGCGCGTCTGCTTCAACTGTCTGCGCACCCAGCCCGAATTCCGCGTCGACAGCTTCTCCAGCTTCTCCGAGTGCGCCTCCCTGAAGCGACACGACCTGGAGTCTCTCCTCGGCACCTTCCCCAGCCCCGTCCCAGGGCCCTACGACGAAGTTGAGCCCAACGCCGCCGCCCGGGGCAGGCTCAGGAACATTGTCCCCTCCCACTGGGCCCATGCTGAGCTGCGCAGGCTGGGCAAAGCCCGGCCCCCTCCCTCCAACTTCGTCCGCCCCCGCGAGATCATCTCCCGCCGCTTCATGGTCGCCACCTTCTTCCCTACCTACGATAACAGACATCACCCGTTGATCAATCGTGGCGAGCCGGTCTTGCACTGCAGAGGCTGCACCTTCAACGCACTGCTCCGCAGCGCCCATTACGTCCGGCCATACATGGACATTGCCTATGACTACCACGGCTTCTTCGATCATATATTAGAGTGCCCCTTCGCGGAAAGCATTTGGAACGCCAGTGATCATGGTCAACTCAAAGTCGGGAACCATTGGTTTGACAACTACGGCGGCCAGTTTGATCCCTATAATGCCTACTTCGGCCCCGAGGCTAATCGTGGTAGGGCTGCTGCAAAATACATGTTCACCACTTAGCTCAATCAGTCTCGTTCGAGGCCCAGACGGACGTACCCCCCTTTTGTTTTTTTTCATGATTAGTTCATCATAGACAGCGACCGGTTCACTGGAGAATTTTTGGGAAAGGCGTTATTTGCTATAGACGCACATGTTTCATTCTAGCCTTTTTTGTTTCTGTACTTAGTTACCTTCTTAAAACACAATTGTTCATATTAGCATTATCGTATCTGTTTGCCTCAATATATAAAGTTCAATTCGCCATACCAAGATACTTCACCTCGATCTCCGTGTCCTCCGACGCACCCCGAACTCTCACAGTGACTACATCTCCGGGAACAAGATCGATAAGGTTGTCGTCGAAGAGTACGGCGTCGTCGGTAGATTCCAGCGCCAGTCCCTTCACGGGAACCTCGGCCGACAGGGAGACAGATTTGAGATCGTTCGACAAATGGACCTCAAGACTCTTCGGCTTTTGCAGGTGAAGGTACTTAAGGGGTTCGGGCCAGTTGACATAGCGTGCAATCCGGGTACCGTTTTGGACAAGGTAGCAGGCCACGACGGTGCGAGCCTCGAGACCGGCATTCCGTTTGGTGACGGGCACGTTCACAGCGATAATCTCTGTAGACTGGTTCGCCGGGATGGTAGTGTCCACGGTCACGGTTTCAGAATATGTCTCCTCTCCCGTCTCTACGTCCCAGGCTTTTAGGACGCAATCGACTTCCAGATCGTCTAGCATCAAGTTGGACGCCCACACTGCAATCTCGGTCCGTGTTTCTACGGGGTCGTGCGTGTACTGGTCCTTCATGTGTTGGTGCTCACGGCGCTTGATGCCCAGAGAAATTGGTGACATCTCTCGTTTGACCGTGTAATAGGCTAGCTTGGGGCGGAGGTAGTAGTCGCAAATGGACCACGACGTTACGGGGTAGCAGTCGTTTGTCTGCCACACCAGGGCCCCAGCGCAGTACTCCTTCCTCGGGCCTTTCCACTGGCGTTTCCATAGTCTGTAGGCCGATGCAAGGCATTCGCCCTGTATAAGCTGGGTGCAGTAAATATAGTACTCCAGCGGGTCTGGGGAGTACCGGATATTCTCGGCCAGATACAGTGCGAGACGTCGCTCGTGGCCGGCGGCTTTGTTGTGGAAGTCGACAGTTGACGACTGTGCGTATCTGTCATGATCATCTCGCCCCTTGGGCAGAAACTGGTCGATGGTACGGATGTTGGGGAATGCCTCCATTCCAAATTCCGAGACAAAACGGCCGGCGAGTTTGTCAAAGTCCTGGTACTTCTCCTGCGTCCCGTGCCAGACATTCCACTGGTGTATGTCGCCGATGGTGGGGTCTGATGTTGTCTTCCCACCAAAAGGGCTGCCAAAGTGGTAGGCAATGTCAGGCACCAGTTCGGCACACACGTCGGCCAATATCTTTTCGTAAATGTAGCGTGCGGGGAAGTCAGTCTTGAGCCAGCTCTCTGGATCCTTGTCTTCAGGGTCGTAGGTAAGATCTTCAGACTCGCGAAACTGGTAATCCTCGTTGTTGCCGGCGTAGATGACAATGGATGGATGGTGGCGGAGAAGCTTGACATTGACAGCTGCTTCGAGCTGTATGGACTCACGAAGCTCCGGCCATGCAGGGTAATTTCCACAACCAAACATAAAGTCCTGCCAGACAAGTATGCCCATCTCATCGCATGCGTTGTAAAAGGCCTCATCCTCATAGATGCCACCGCCCCACACACGGATCATCAATTGATTTCCCTCCGCCACCAGACGCACCCAGTCGTAATATCTGTCCTTGGAAATGCGAGGGAGGAAGTTGTCTGCCGGAATCCAGTCACTGCCTCCGCAGAAGATGGGGATATTGTTGACTCTGAAGAAAAAGCTAGTCCCGGTTCGACCCATTAGAGGACGCTGGATCAGCTCGGCCTTGCGAAGACCGATCTTCTTGGCAGACGTATCGATTTCGGCGTCACCATCAAGCAGTGTCGCTTTGAGAGTGTACAGGGGCTGCTTCCCATATCGAATGGGATACCACAGCTTGGGTTTCTCAATTGCGAACTCGGCTACTGCCAAGTCGGCAACGTCGACCGTCTTGGAGTCCACATCTTCCCCATTCAGAGAAATGTCGAAGCGCACAGTCGCAGCGCGGCCTTCTATATCCGCACGTGCCGTGACTCGGGCGGCACCCAGGTCGTCGTCGACTTCAACACTGGCCCATAGATCCGCGATCCGTGACTTGTAAATCTCGAGGTTGACCGGTCTCCAAGGGCCACAAGTGATCAGAATAGGGCCCCAGTCCCAGCCCTATTATATCTTGTCAGTACTATCCCATCCACGCACAAACAGATGGTGTAATTTACCCAGTGGTACTGCGCCTTTCTGACCGCAAGACGAGAAACATCGCCGTTCCAACACCCCCACTTGTGCTCCGGATACTCCTCGACAAGCCTCCAACCGCGCCTGTGGGCACTGTCAAAAGTAATGATCAATTCATTCTCCCCGTCGTCACGCAGATTCTCCGTCACGTCGACACGCCGTGGAACAAACATGTTGTCCGACTCAAGGACGGTAGTACCATTGAGTACGACAGTGGCAAAGGTGTCAAGCCCATCTAGGGCCAAGACGGCCTTTGTATTGTCATCACCTAGCAGCGATTGACCATCTTTGTGGGTGTCAAAGGTGGTCCGGTACGTCCAGGCAGTCTCGCCAACCCACTGGACCTGCAGCTCATTCTTGCCGATGTTCGGGTCCGGGATTAGCTTGTGGTGGAGCAGGTCAAGATGAACGTTTGTGGGGAACTGGGCAACGGGGAGGTACTCGTGGGCAGGGTCATTTTCATTCCCGCTGTCTGCCTGTTTGAACTCCCATCTTTCATTGATGGGGATAACGGTGCGTGTTGCCATGTTGGTTTGATGGAATATGTTCAATGCCGTTAAGATCAAGAACGAAGGTAAGGAAGGGAATCGACAGTGGGAAAGATGGCCATGAAGAGAGAGGGATAGAGGTAGAGAAGGAGAGAAAGAGAGAGGGGGAAATGACGGATGTCTTTGTCATAGAGAATACGAAGTATTGAAACATAAAACGGAAAGAGCTGCCATTAGCCTAATGATTGACGGCACCTTCCCCGTCTTCAGATGATCCCGTGTCTAAGTTGTTGAAATACCGCCCGGGCAATGATACGCTCCGACGTAATGCCCCGCGTTAGAGAGGGGCCGTAGAGGGGCTCAGTGAGGGGCTACCAGCGCCAAGCCTCTATAATTATAGCAGTAATAGGGGTCCTGGTTTTTCGGGCCGGGATAGCTTGCATAAGCGCGAGCATGCTTGTTCCGGCCTCATTTGATGCTTCCTGATACGATGACAATGATGTAATCTATCCCTCATGGTAGAATTGATGCTGCTAATACTTGAGTAAATACGAAGTTTTTGTTTATGAAAATATGTGATTCTCTGTCTGTATCGTATTATCTAGTGAAATATACCCATTGTTCAACGATGTCTGCAGTGGAAATGACAAACGAAAAAGAGGAAGAAAGTACTAAGAATCAACCAAAAACGACAGGTCTATGTTCTGAAAGAGTAAACGAAGGGAAGAAAAGTGACAGAAGAAAGAAAAAAAGAAGAAGAAGAAGAAAAAGAAAACACGCCTAACGCTTGCTCAACAATGGAATCCAACGCTCCAACTCGTGCCCAAGGCCCTCCTCGATTAATGGTACCATCCATTCTTCCCAGCAGCTTCTAGTAAAAGAAGTGCGAAACCGACAATATGAAAAAGGGTCAAAAGAAACGGAAACAAAAAATAGTAACAAAGAAAAAACAAACACAGGGGTAGGGTCATAAAGTGCGTAGAGAAAATGTGAGTGAGGCAGGGAGGGGGGGCAAAAAGACAAAGGAAGCACAGCCCCCATTCAGCAACACCCACCTGCCCTCCTTCGCCCACTGCTAAGGGTAAAGACCTCCTCCCACTCCCTGAGGCCACCCCAGTTCTGCGAGCGGCTCTTACCACGTCGCCGTCTGCGCAGCCCAGAGACAGGGCCACCACCCGACCCACCGGCAAGATCGTCGCCCGTAACGCCCGTCATGGAGGACTTGATGCTGCCGCCGTCGCTGGGAGCAGAGTTCCACTGCCCGCCGTCGCCGTACTGGATCCCGCTCATCGGATCGTCCGGGTCGATGTCGCCCAGCTCGATCTTTGTGAGAATCATGCGCGCCAGACGGCCAAAGATCTCGTCCACGCCCTCGCCGCTCAGGGCGCTGGCCTCAGTAACGACCGAGACTCCCGCCGTACTGGCCCATCTGCTCGCCTCCGTGTTGGACACCTCGCGGCCCTCGGGGGCCACCGTGGCGCGCTGGTGCGTCGTGCTGTTGCCCCCGGATATGGAGCCGCTGTAGTCGCGGAGGGACCCCGTCGTGGTGGCGTAGCTGGATGGTATGCCCGCCGAGGGGGGACCGGCCGCCATGGCCGTCGCCATGGTCGATGTCGATCCAACGCTGCTGGGGGTTGGGAGGCTGGTGTCTACCAGGTTGTTCTGCTGATGCTCTTCTTCCTCCGTCAAGTCGACCTTGTTGCCTACCAGGACGAGACTGAGGTTGGGCGAGGCCAGGGCGCGCGCGTCGTTGAGAAAGGGCTGGAGAGATCGGAACGAGGCGTGCGAGCACATGTCGTAGACGAGGATGGCACCCGCGGCGCCACGGTAGTACGATCGGGAGACGGAGCGGAACCGTTCTGTGCCTGCTGTATCCCAAAGCTTTCGTTCCTCTTGTCAGTACTTATGAATAAGTCGCAAGTGTGCATCGCTAAACATACCTGGAGCTTGATGCGCTTCCTTCGCGAACCAGTCCCGACCTTGATTATCTTGCTGGCAAACTCGACGCCAATAGTCTGCGACGACAGAACCCTCCACTCATTCTTGACAAAGCGGTGCAAAAGACATGACCTGTGAGTTTTTTTTTGTCAGCCAAAACAAAAGTACCAAGGGGTTAGAAGTTGTCGCCAAACTTACTTGCCCGTCCCGCTGGGTCCCAAGAGAATAATCTTGGCCAGGTAATCGTACATGCTCCCGAGTTCCTGTATCGCGCACACAAAATACGTACGTCAGCCATGTTCCTTCCCGTGCATCATCTCATCTTGTCAAGGCCATCCCACCTGATCCGGTACTGCCGTCCCGCCGCTCTCCTCGCTAGCGATGGACGAGTTGCGCGGTCTCGTCATCATGATGTGTGTGTGTGTTATCGCTCGTCGTCGGGAATTTTGGCCGTTTATTTTTCCTGTGGTAGGTGGTGGTTGTTTGTGCCCGGTGGCTTCGGGTCGCGCGCGATTCTTTTGTGTGCGTGCGTGATTCAAATGACAAAATTCTTATCTCGAGATGGGCGGCAGCAAGTAATTTGGCATGTCACTTTTTGTGTCTCTTCGACCGGGGGTGGATGGGAAGAGAGGGTCTTGTCTAATCTTTGGATGGGGGGGGGGCAGAGGCACGGACGCCGGACGGAGAGAGGATCCCTGTAGGGATTATATAAGCCGCTTTTTGGGCTGCAACTTTGAGTGTCGCAGTTGTGTCGTGGGTTGGGTGTTAGCTTGAATTTTAGGTATGATATCATTATTGGAACTGAAATAAGGGTCTTTTGCTTCTTTTCATTGATATAAAGGTGTAATCACACTATTATAGATATCGATGTTGGTTCTTTGTCACGCGACAGGTGATGTGCAGAACAGGCAGATGGCTTGGAGACTCCCCCAAGTAAACAGAATTACGTCAATATACATGAGCAGAAAGTAGCCACGGCAACATGTGAACAGGTAAACAGATGAAATAACCGTGCAGTTCAAGGAAGCAATACCACTAATACAATAAAATAAAAAACAAATTCTCCTGAAGAAAAGTATGCACTACATTACATTGACGATAGAAAAGACCATCACCAATCTAGCTTCAGTACTGGAATCCGGGGAGAGCTACAGCTGAACCGTCACCAGTATTAGTGGGGGTCCCTCCCTCAGCCGCCAAACCTCGGCTCATGCATGTGGTTATACATGCACTCACATCTCACCCAAATGTGAGCCACCTCTTGACTTCTCCAACATCAAATCACCATCAACAGCCATGAAGATTGACGGACGCACCTTTATTATTTCTGGCGGGTATGTTTTCCTGTCTTTCATCAATGCCTGCCTCGAAGCCCAAATACTAACACACCAACTAGTGCCTCTGGCCTAGGCCGCGCCTGCGTCGACGAAATCTGCCAGAATGGCGGATACGCCGCAGTCCTAGACATGAACGAGGAGAGCGGTGCTGAACTTACGCGCGATCTGGGCGACACAAAAGTCCGCTTCTTCATCTGCGACGTGCTCGACACGGACAGTGTAGCCAAGGCCGTCGAGGGTGCAGCATCCTGGGCCAAAGAGACCCAAAAGCCGTTGGGCGGTGTCATTCCCGCTGCGGGAGTATCCACGCCAGCCACCGTATGTGCTCCCATTCAGGAAAACACCTGTACATGCGTACACCGTACATCTCTTCCCATGTATACTAACCACGCACCAGATCCTCGACCGTGACGGTGAGCCATTCGACCTAGACAACTTCGACTTTGTCATCAACGTCAACCTCCGCGGGACAATCGACCTGATCCGCCGGTCAGTATCCCACATGGCACGGGGCCCCGGTGACGGCCCCGACGGCGAGAAGGGCGTCGTGGTCATGGTGGCCTCGTCCGCCGCCTTTGACGGGCAAAAGGGCCAGGTATCCTACAGCGCGAGCAAGGGTGCCGTGGCGGCCATGACACTCCCCATGGCGCGCGACCTGGCACGCCACGGTGTCCGCGTCGTCACCATCGCGCCCAGCCTGTTTGAGAGCCGGATGACGAGCGTCATGCCTGAAAAGGTGCGCAAGAGCCTAGAGAGGTCCATGGAGTTTCCGCTGCGGGCGGGGAAACCAGTCGAGTTTGCCATGCTGGTTCGGCAGGCTGTTGAGAATGTCATGCTCAATGGGACTGTTATTCGGCTGGATGGGGCCATGAGGATGCCTAGTAAGATGTGATCTTTTTCTCATGTCACTGTATGAAAGCCTAGTACTACTACTCTATACTTGTAAAATAAAAAAGTGTTGCATATATATGGATATTTGGACTAGATATTGCTTACATACGAGCACGCCATGTAGCTGCACCGTCATATCATGACCCCTCAACACTGTGCCCGGTTATACACATACCCGGATATATCCTCACATCAACCACAACCTGCACTCGACAACTCTTGCCAGCATTTTCCGTTTCTGTTCAGGTAAAAAATCATGGCGGAATACAAAATTGCAGTGCTAGATGACTACCAGGGTCTGGCCGAGACGCGCTTCACCAAGCTCGATGCGTCTCGGTACGACGTCACCTACTTCCGCGACACTTTACTGCCGTACAACCACCCAGATACGCCGCAATCTGTCAAAGATGAGCTCGTTCAACGACTAGAGCCATTCAATATAATATGTATTTCTAAACCTCCTCTGATTCGGCCAAATTATTGTCGTCTCACTTTGAAACCTCTCATGACTTACAAACACAGGCACCATGCGAGAACGCACCCCCTTCCCAGGCGACCTAGTAGCCCGCCTTCCCAACCTCAAGCTCCTCCTCACCAACGGCCGACGCAACGCGGCCCTCGACCTCCCAGCCTTCAAGGCGCGCGGCATCCCCGTAGCAGGAACGTCCCCCTCGGGTGTAGCCTCTGCGACGCCCAACGGCGCGGACAGCACAACAGAGCACACCGTCTCGCTCATCCTCGCTCTGGCGCGCAACGTCGCCGCCGACGACGCAGCCATCAAGAGCGGCGGGTGGCAGACGGGCTTTGCGACCGGTCTATCGGGCAAGACGCTCGGTGTGGTGGGGCTAGGTCGACTGGGCGGTGCGACAGCACGTATCCTGCACCTCGCGTTCGGGATGCGCGTGGTGGCGTGGAGTTCGAATCTGACGCAGGAGGGTGCTGACGAGCGTGCGCGGGAGCTGGGATTGCCTGCGGGCACGTTCCACGTCGTCCCGCGGGAGGAACTGTTTGCCACGGCTGATGTTGTGAGCGTGCATGTTGTCCTGTCGGACAGGACGAGGGGGCTTATCGATGCGGCAGACCTGGGCAGGATGAAGAGCAGTGCTTTCCTGGTGAATACATCTAGGGGCCCGCTGGTCTTGGAGGAGGATCTTCTTGCGGCACTGAGGGAGAAGCGGATTGCCGGCGTGGCGCTGGATGTATTTGGCATTGAACCCTTGCCGCAGAATAGCCCGTGGAGGGATGCCAGCTGGGGCAAGGATGGTAAGACGGGGAGGGTGCTGCTCACGCCGCATATGGGTTATGTGCAGGAGGATAACCTGAGTGGGTGGTATGAGCAGCAGGTGGCCAACATTGAGAGGTGGGCGAGGGGAGAGGGCCTGGAGAATGTATTTGGGTAGGTAGCTATAGTCAAGGAAGAAGATATGATTGAGATTTGAAATTGGTATATATTGTAAACAGAGTGTTTAAATCCTCTCGTCAAAGCTGGAACCACGAACATGCCCATACTCCGACAGGGCAATCTCATCGCCATCCCTGGGACGCGTGATCCTCCAGAGCGCCTGGACAGCCGTGACGCCAGACCACACCGTCAGCCCAGGAAGTGCAAACAGCCTAATCAGCTGGAAGACGGCGTCGACAAACTTGAGCACAGGGCCGGCGTTGGCTCCCACCGAGGTCTGTCCCATGGCGAGCATAATCCAGTTGGCAAAGGAGAGATAGCCGAGCGCGATGGTCCACACGATGGCCATTCCCAGCACGGCCAGGCTTCCCCGACGGTTGTCGTAGAAGAAATCATCGAATCGGTTGGTGTGTCGCGTGAGGAGGCGCAGGTGGGCCAGGGATCGGTAGGCGAGGAAGAATTGGATGGATGCCAGCATGAGAATGTACACCAGGATGAGGGGGATCGTGCCCAGGGAGACGGTTCCGGCGAAGGGCACCCACGACCATGATAACACGGAGATGAATGATGTGATAAAGAGGATGGCCTTGAAGACGGATCGTGGCTTGTCGTCGCCTTCGGGCTGCATCGGTAGTGAGATTTGCATGTTGGCGGTTGGTGTGTGTGTAAATTGGTGTGGTAAGATGGAGGGAGGAGGAGAGATGCAGAATTGAAAAAAGGAGAGAGATGGGATTGGAATAGTGGTGCGGCGTGGGATCTGTGAAATAGTAAATTAAGATGAAAAAGTAAGCGTAGATGTAAGCAGGTTGCCGTGCAATGTGCATTAAGTGGCGGCGGGGCGTCTTTTGGTTTCAGCATGCGCCGCTGGGCCGGTCTTGGCTGCGGCTGGATGACTTTCAAGGGTCGGTGGATGATCTTGATGCTGGTGATGTTGGCATCATGGTGGTTTGACTGAGTAGATGTATACACGGGGAGTACTACAGTAGTAGTAGTACTAGTAGTCAGGACGAAGTAGAGTTGTCTAGCTGCTGTACGAGTAGCTATTAGAGACCGGGAGGAAGGAATTGAAGTTGACATTTATGCTAGTGGGTGCCAAGGCATTGTCCACTGTAATTGTGGTGCTTGATGCATTCATATCCATACATAGCAACAAACGACGGCACTCTGGCACATCAGGCTGAATCGTTGTTGGAAACAATTGGACTGGGGATACTCATAGGTAGTAGTAATAATAGGAGTACTATAAATGTATTGAGAACTGAAGAATGAAGAATATAAAAGTGCACTGCTAGTACTTGCAGTACTCTGTACTCCGTAGTTGGACACTAATACGGACTCATTACGAGTAATACAGAGTACGAGTACGCACAATATAAATGCCTCTGGCCAATCATATATACCGACATCCGATGACCGGAGGGGTGAGAGTCAGAGTTGTCTTTTAAGCAACGTCATGTGCGGGATGCTCTAATTTGTATTCAAGTGGTTTTCAAGTCAAGATCAAATACAGAAGTCAAGATGAGTGCACATGGATTTATACAGATTGCATGCATGTACGAGTGGTAATGGATGCCATCAAGTACAACAAGTGCAGAGTGGAATCAATGCTCCATCCCTCCATCCCATCCTCCGTCCCTCCTCCCCGTACTCGTAAACTTCCACAATTCTGGATCCTCGGGATTTGTGGACCTGGTTCCTGATGGCGGGGAATTTTCGCAAAAGAGTCCAAGAGCAGGAGCCATAACCGATTGACGGGCTGCACCTGCCTTCACTGCCTTCACTGCCTTGTCCTTCTGTGATCGTGGTCCTTTTTTCTTCTCTTAGTCTTTCCTCTCTTTTAATTCTTTTTTTTTTAATTCCCCCCAACATCACCGTGTTTTGTCTTTGCATTTCTGTCTTCTGTCCTTTCCCCTTGTTCTTCTTCCTTTTTCTCTCTCTTTCTCCCTCTTCTTCTATCTTCTGTCTTTATTACTATCCAGCCTCGAACAGCATCCACCCTCTCCCTTTGAATCTTGGTCGTTCCCACCCCCCACCCCCGCCGTCGCGTGCCATGGCTTCGACTCCTCCGGCAAAGGCGACAAAAAAGAGCGCCTTCTCTTGTGAGCCATGTCGCAGACGAAAGGTCCCCTACCCATGAGAAGCACGAGGATGAATGCGTGAAGAAAAAATTCACTGTGGCGCATCAAATGCTGATGCTGCATTCAATCAATCTAGGTCAAATGTGGTGGAGAGCAACCAGTCTGCAATCGCTGTGCCTTGCGCAAAGACGAGTGCATCTACAAACTGTGCGTCTTTTGTCCCTGCTGGAGCCCTGCCCTGCCAGGGGTCGTATATACATGCATGCACCATAGCTGACTGTGTATCTGCCATCTGCCTAGAAATCCAACTCTCTCATACACACAACGTCTTGAGAATCGCATCAAAGAACTTGAAGACCAAGTCGCCGCTGCAAATGCCGCTACCGCTGCTGCTGTCGCCTCCGCCAACAACAACACCAACATCACTGCCCACACGACGACGGCAACGACAAAATCTCCCGCATCGACACACCCCTCGTCATCCCACTCGAGCCCCCCCTCGTCGTCATTCCTCTCCAACGATCCCGTCTCCTCCTCCTCCACGGCTACCACCGCCAGCAGCAGACATCATGTCCACGCCGACGAGCAGAATTACATGAACAGGCGCTTCCGCGGTCTCAAGATTGACGACAGGGGTAGCATCACCTACCATGGAGCCACCAGCTTCTTCCACATACCCAGCGACAACAACGTCATGACGTCCCCTAGCGGTCCCTCGTCTGTCACGTCGGCACCCTCGCCTGCGACGAATGCCACATCCACCAGCGGGAATAAGTTCCTGCCCCTGACAGAGGTCGCTGTTAGTAACAGGAGGGAACGGCTCGTGAGCAACGCCTGGCACCAGAGGGCTCTGGAAAACATGTCGGACATCCCTGTACGTCATTCCTCTTCCCCAATATCCCCCTTCCTGTGTGCGTCCCTCTGACTCCCGATCTATACAGGAACCCTTTCAATATCTCGTCAATGTCCATTGGTGCTGGATCCAGCCTCTATTCAACTTTGTCTACCGTCCAACATTTACTCGTACGTCATCCCAATTATATAGAATGCACACCTGTATATAAGCCGCGGAAACTAACGCGGACCTCAACTTGAACAGGTGACATGCAGTCCATGGGCCCCTACTACTCTCACACCCTCCTCAACGCCATGCTCTCCCACTCGATACGATTCGCCCGCACCGATCCCAACACGCGCAGCATCCTAGACCATTCGTACGAAGGAGGAGCCATATTCGGCAAGCACGCCCGCAGTATGGTCTTTGACGAGATAAGTCGCGGTGTCGTCTCCGTTACGACCGTACAGACCCTCCTGCTACTCAGCGCCCAGGAGTGCTCCCTCGCAAACACCGCCCAAGCCTGGACGTATAGTGGTCTGGCTTTCCGACTGATTGACCACCTGGGCGCCTGTGTCGATGGGGAGAGGTACATGGGCTCCGTGCCCCTTGGCGACGAGGATGTCGAAGTACGCCACAGACTTTATTGGAGCTGTTACTTTTGGGACAAGATGATAAGTTTGTACCTTGGGCGGGCTCCTTCGCTTCGCCATACGGCTGTGTCTCCGCCCCACGTCATGTGTAAGACCTCATACCCCCTGGATATCTTAGTACGATCTGTTCTTGCTAACTGTGCACGCAGTCGACAACTCTGCCGAAAACGACCTCTGGATGCCGTTTGGCGCAAACCCAGCCGGCACATGGGCATACCCCCCGGCCACGGCCCACTCCACCTCGACCTTCACCAGCACATGTCAGCTCGTCATCATCTTCAACGAGATCCTCATCCACATGTACGACCCGCTCTTCCAGAACACCGAAGACGAGATGAATGAGTGCCTGGGCACCCAAGAACTCGCCCTGCAGAGCTGGTGGGACAATCTGCCGCCGTACCTGCGTCTCGATCCCAGTTCTCTGCCGGGAGTGGCCCCACCCTCGCACATCCTCACTCTCAAGTAAGACATGCATACATCTCTCGTCGCTCCCATGGCTATCATTATCCTGCCTTGACGGTCACTAACACGAATGGTGCAACAGCTGCCTCTACCACACTTTCAAGATCCTCCTATACAGGCCATTCCTCACCCGCAGCTCCAACACCTCGAGACCATTTATCAAGCAGGAACCGGAAGCACCCCCCGTGCACAACTACTTGGTCCAATGCGTCACGTCGGCCACATCCATCATTGCCATGTTCAACCTATTCTCCCGCACATTTAGCACCAACTACTGTGTTCTCTCCCTGTCGTACAGCTTGTACATTGCCGCCACCATCTACCTCCTCCAGGTCCAGGCCTTTCCCAATGATCAGCAGGCCCTCATGAGGTTGGACTATTGTCTTCGTGCGCTGGGTGAGATCAAGGTGTACACTCCAGGTATGTATTCCTTCATTCTCCCTTCATTTCACGCCCACTCCTTTCCCCAACAATGTGCCCTGTACTAACAAACCCAGTCATCGCCGGTGCCCTCAACCTCATGCACAGAGAACTAGCAAGACTAGGCATCCCCCTCAGCATGGCAACGTACCAACCCGCCACCACAACACCCTTTGCAGACCACACCCCGAAGATGGCCCCCGACAACAACTCATTCTACAACACCCCCAGTGCTGCCATGAGCCCCTTTGACGAGCAGCCTCAGCCCCAACCCCAACCTCCACCCCAGCAGCCTCAGCAACAACCCCAGCCTCATCCACAGCATGGTCCTCAGCCCGGTCCTCAACTTGGCCCCCAACCTCAACAAATGGAGTACCTGTTCCAGTCCCAGACAGAAGGCGTCGATGCATTTGGCCCGGATCCCATCGCCATGGCGCCCGGGGTGTTTGAGGCCATGTCTTCCCTCGAACCACTGAGTGCATGGATGGGCACGATCAATGAGTATGATGTCCCGGGGGCTTGATGCAACCAACGGAATCCAAGGACAGAACTATATGCTATACTTCGAGAGGCAACCCAAACTTCGGAATCTTCTCGATTAGTCGATTAAATACCGACCCCGCTACCAGGACGAGACGTCAAGATCCGTGGCACCCTTCTCCCACACTGGACACGTTGATTACTCTTCTCTCCGAGTTATCCCCCCGGGGGCCCTGCCGGGAGCCCCTCTCGCTACGCTCGCACGTCTTGGGTATTATACTACTCCCTGGGTTATCCCTCCGGGGGCCCTGCCGGGAGCCCTTCTCGCTGCGCTCGCACGTGTGAGGTAAAAATACACGCCGCGCCGTGCAAAGAGAGCGCAGACAAAAGTCAAATTCCTGGTGTCAGGGACACACGATAAAGACGGAAAGGATGTCTTGTGTCAGAGTGACAACAGAAGTCCCCCTCCTGTTAGAAGATGCAGCTCCCAGCTTATCTGTAATGAAACGCACCACGACTCAGCATCAATGAAGAACAATGAGATTTCAAAGTATGATTTGGAATCAAATACCAGTAAATGAAATCAAACGTGAAAGCCAAGAAGTAACGAGCAGTGCATGCATACAATACTACCTAAACGTCAGCACAAGTGTCAACCAGTCGGCTGTACCCCTCCCGCTCCCCCACTTTGACCCCATCGCGTCATAGCCGTGCAGTTTGCGTCGCAGAGGGTGGCACCCAGTTCCCTGGCGGCCATTTTCCACGTCTTTCCAGGGTATTAATGTACTACTGTACTAGTGCTATTTCTAAGCTCCATACCGGGGCACCTTTTTTTTCGCCTCCCCTCGGCGCATCGCACACGACACTTTTACATTACCTAGTAGTAGTCAGTGCGACAGCTACAGATAACAGCGACAAACGAAATCAGAAAAAAAATACAGAAAAAAGGAGTAACAGAAAAGATCTGACCGGAAACCCTGTTATGTTCAACATATCCCGCCTCTTCCGCCCATTCACCCAGTCCACCCGCCTATCAGCCATGGGCAACGACGCCTCGGCCGCGCCAGGCCCCATCCCCGAGGGAGCCCAGAGATGCACAGTCGCAGCAGGGTGTTTCTGGGGGACAGACCACCTGTACCGCAAGAAGTTTACGGGAAAGGGCCTCCTCGATGCGAAGGTTGGCTATATCGGTGGTGATGTTGAGAATCCCACGTATCGTGTTGTCTGTGGGGGAAAGTCAGGACGTACGTATTTTCTCCTCAATCTCTCTCTCTCATTCTCATTCAAATCCATTCCCAAGGGGAATGGTTCGTGGGAATATAAAAATAAGAGAATGAAGAACCAAAGCTGACGAAAGTAACCCCCCCCAAAAACAGACGCAGAAGCTCTCCAAGTCATCTTCGACCCCAAGGTAGTCACCTACGCCCAGCTCCTCGACTTCTTCTACCGAAGCCACGACCCGACCACCCTCAACGCCCAAGGGCCCGACACGGGTCCCCAGTACCGCTCCGCCATCTTCTACCACGACGCCGAGCAGGAGAAGACGGCCAGGGAGATCACCCGCCTCGCCAACGAGAAGTGGTGGGGCGGTCGCATCGTCACCGACCTGGCCCCCGCCGGCAGGTGGTGGACCGCAGAGGACTACCACCAGGAGTATCTCCATAAGAACCCGGCCGGTTACGAGTGTCCGTCGCACTTTATCCGCAACTTCCCCCCGATCGATGCGTGACTGCCCACCGGCCGAACGGGAACCGGGAAACTCTAGGGTTATATATTACTCAGGACTGGGGTTTAATCCCCTCCGGGGGCCCTTGCTGGGGGCTCCTTCTCGCTTCGCTCGCTCGTCTTGTTGAATCATTCTGCTACACTATCTGGGATATAGTATTAGGATAAACGTAGCGGGATGAACTTGGTGGTAGGGGGCTGAAGGGATAAGCAGTTACATAGGACATTCACTATACCATATATCAAAGAGAAATCTATTCAAGAAAGGTTCAGTTTTTATTTTTTTTGTATGTTTACTATTATAACGAGGTAAGGAGACAATACACTCCACCCCAGAGGGGAGTTTGTCTGTTGTTCTTGTCAGACGTACATCTTGCCATGACAAGCGGTTTATAATACATGTCCACCCATTACTTTCCTAGTCCTTGGTATCAAAATCATCCCCGTTCTCTTTGCTATTTGGCTAAACACCACATCTTGTAATCGCACTCACGTGCGCAAGTGTAAAACACTCGCACACCCTTATTTCTTGCGGTTCTGCTGCATCATCAGAATCTGCACCATGCGGATAAAGATGTTGAGGAAGTCGAGCTCGAGCGAGATGCTCTCGTTGACGGGGTCACGAGCGATGAGGCCCCTCTCGGCAAGACGGGCGTGATGCAGAACCTTCTGGACGTCGTACAGGGTGAAGCCACCAAAGACGGCAAGGCCACCGTACAGCCAGATGTTCTCGGTGAAGGCGAGGGTGCGGGCGGCCGTGGCGGGGATGACGAGGGGAGCGAGACCGGAGACGGCGACGATGGCGGCACCGGCCAGGAGAGGTCCACCAATGTACAGGTACTTCTCCTGCTTGGCCGTGGCGCCCACGACGGACAGGGCACCCATCATGGCGATGGTGTACAGACCGGCGCGGCCGAGGAGAACGGGCGGGACGAAGGCGAGCAGGGGAGCGACGAAGGCGGCCTGGGTGGCGTTGAAGGCGGTCCACATGGCATACTTGGCGACGTAGCTACAGCACAAATTAGTAAGTCGAGCGAAACGAAGACGACCAGGTCGAACGAAGCGTGGACCCTTTTTTTCTCCCCGCTGCGCTCGCTTTCAACGGAGAGCAAAAGCGAGCCCAGCGAGGACCAAAAAAAAAGGGAAGCAAAAACGAACGTAGCGAGGACAAAAAAAAAAACTTACTTGTCAGGGCTGATGGAACGAGTACCAATCATAGTACCGAAGCTGAGAGCCAGACCACCAATACCGACAACCCAGGGGTTGGTAACCATGAGCCTATACACGAAGCCAGTGTTGACCATCTGGCGAGCCGTGAGACCAATGATTCCGATACCGAGACCAGTGTGCAGGAAGGTGTTGTTGAGGTAGTCGCGCTCAAAGACGGGCATGCCGCCATCCTCGCGCGTCTCGCGGTTGAAGACGAGGTTGATGGCCACCAGGGTACCACCGAAGATGGCACCGCCAACCATCAGCTTGCGCGTGTTGGCGCCCTGACCCTGCTGGGCCTGCTGGGCCTGCTGGTAGTACGACCTCGACATGGAGGGGCGGGCGGCGCCGAAGGCGTTCTTGCCCATCAGCTGGGTCGTGATGCGCGAGGCGCCCGTGGTCGTGCTGGTGCTCGTGCGCTTCGTCGTCTGCTGGTGGAAGGCTCGGGCGGCAACCGACGATCGGAAGGCTGGCTTGGCCATCAGCTCGGGGAGCCTCTGGGCCAGACGCGCCGGTCCTTGCCGGACGGTCATTGTGAATGACATGTTGCTGTTGGAACGCTGTGTAGTATCTCGGAAAAATAACAAAAGAAATGGTTGTTGTTGATGGTGTTGATGGAAACAGAATAGAAAGAGGGGGATGGATCCCTTTTTTACTAAAGAGTGGAAAAGTATTCGGTGACGTCGGACTCATTGCCGGCGTTAGCTGTTTGACAAGTCCGGATTTGCCGTCGGTCACGTGCATCTTTTTGCTTCCGTGGAACCACGTCGAATGCACTACGCCACTCTTTTCCTCTCTATACATCGTGTTACTCGTGCATAGCCATTATTACCAAATCCAGCTTACACCATTTGTCCACTTTACTTTCGTCTTTGACATCTTTGATTGTCCATCTCCGTATTTTCCCTCCGGGCGCTCTGCCGAGGGCCCTTCTCGCTCCGCTCGCTCGTCTTTGTTAATAATTCTGCTCCGTACTACTAATCATAATGCCCAACTCTACTCCATATTATTTTCTCCCCGTATTTTCCCTCCGGTTTACCGAGTATACTCTCGGCTCCGCCCCTCCTTATTACTCACTTCTTTGCTCACTCGGATATTCCCTCCGGGGGCTCTGCCGAGGGCTCTTCTCGCTGCGCTCGCTCTTTAATAACCACTTGTTCTACTCTGTATTACTGTACTTTCTTTGATATTCCCTCCGGGGGCTCTGCCGAGGGCTCTCCTCGCTCCGCTCGCCGTCCTGTCTAGTACATCTTCGCTCCCCCTTAATCATACGTCCTCACATCGAGAGCACACGTCAACACTGCAAAATCACACTCGTCCCTCGTGTAAACAATGTATTCTATCTATGCAAATACACCAAACCAATGCTTTCCATCCATCCCCATGTCATAATATTCATAAGGTACAAAAAAAACATCAAAAAATAAGACATAAATAACCAAGATAAAAATCAAAAGTCCAAAAAAGAAATCCAAAAAAAAAAAAAAAATGCAACATTCTAGATATACATCCAGAAAGTGATGAAGAATCCAAAAAGGGGATACAGGCCCAAAAGTCGAGTGAATCCAAAAAGAATAACCAAAATCAAAGTGCAAGTGTAAAAGTAGTGTAGAAGAGTGAGAAGGAAGAAGAGTAAGGGTGGAAGAGTGTAAAAGTGAAGAGGGTAGAAGTCAAGAGTGTAGAAGTCAAGAGTGTAGAAGTCAAGAGTGTAGAAGTGAGAAGTGTAAAAGTAAGAGTGAGGTAAGTGAATGCAATCACCTAAGTCCACCCCCCTTCTCAATGATAAACCTCACAGGCCGTCTATACCTCCCCTCAGCCTGCAGCGAAGTAACGCTCATAGCCCTGGAGAGGGACTGACTCTCCGGCGGTGAAGCAGAGGACGACGACGACGACATTCTCGATCCAATAGCAGCAGCAGCAGGTGGGGGTGGTGAAAAGGAAGATAACGGAGGAGGCGGAGAAGACACGGGAGAAGAAAGAGATCCCTGAGCCAAGGCCTGAGCCTGAGCAAACCTCCCCGCCCCACGACTATCGTACCCCCACCTCTCGACACCCCCGGAACGAATCCACGGCTCCAGATTCCTGCACTGACTCGCATCGAGCCAAGACAGCCCACCGCATCCCCTGAGGAGGCTCTCCACGCCCTTGCCCGTGACGCGCACACACCCGCGGACGCTTATCCCCCGCAGATCGTGGAGATGCAGGGCCACGCTGCCGAGGCTGGCGTCGCTGACCGCGCTGCCGCAGAAGGCGAGCTTGAGCTCCCGCAGGCGCGGCAGTCCCAGGGCTACCACCTCTGTTGCCGTGTCGGACAGGGCGCAGCAGAACGACAGGTCGAGGTGGGTGAGGTTCTTGGCGCCGTTGACCAGGGCCACGACAGCGTTGTCGGATAGGTACGTGCAATCTGCTAGGCAGAGGTTCCACAGGTGGTCGAACTTGAAGGACGCCCAGGACTGGAAGCCCACGTCTGTGATGGAGGTGCAGCGCGTCAGGGAGAGGGACTCGATCCGGCTCGAGGCGTGGGCCGCTAGGTGCGCCATCGATCGGTCCGTGATGTGTTTGCAGTACGAGAGGTTGAGGATGCTCAGCTTCGGACAGCCGATTACCGTTCCTGGGGCGGGCATGTTGGGATGGGTTCTGGCTTGTTGCTGTTGCTGTTGCTGCTGTTGCTGTTGTTGTTTCTGCGGTTGTTGCTGTTGGGGAGAAGATGGTGGTGTGTCACCTTGGATCTGTCTTTTGGATTTCCCCGGTTCGGGGAGCACAATCTGACGGTTCGCTGGTGGCGGGTCCGGTACGACCCATCCTACTACCCTTCCTAGCAGGTTGTCTCCCACCTTGCGACAGTTGCTCCAGTCGACTTCTTCTAGGCCCTTGGCGTTCTCGCTCATCTCCAGGATCTGGCTGGCCGACACGTCCCACACGGACCGCATGCGCCATCTCTTGACGTTGCGTCCGCATTGCCTCCACAGCGTCGCGAACCCTTCGTCCGAGATGTGGAAGCAGTTGCTGATGTCGATGATCTCGGCGCGGTGCCCGGCAAACGGCGCCACGACCTGGCTGATGATCTGGTCCGTCACCGTGCGGTTGTATATCGACAGGTTGACCACGCGGCACACCTTCTCAGACGACCGCACCAGACGTCGCCAGTGGCTGTTGACCTGTCGGAGTCGCAGGAGCTCGCCAATGTCGGCGTACGAGAAGATGTTGACCAGCAGGTCGTCCGATAGCGAGGGCATTGTCGTCTTGGCTGGTCTCTGCGGGAGCGTCTTGGCCCTCTTGGTGGGTATGTCCGAGTCCAGCGGCGTCTCGGGCTCGTCGTGGCTCCGGCTGATCCGTTGCTGGCTCCTCGTGGGAGATGATGAGGAGCTCAGGGAGTGCGGGTGGTGATTGCCGTTGACCAATGATTCCGTCTGTAGTGTGGGTGGTGCCAGCGAATGACGTCTCCGGTTTCGTAGATTCTCCATGTTGACGCTGAGAAAGGGGTCAGGGTCCGGGTGCTCCATCGTCTCGCTGTCGTCTTTGCTGGGCGACGAAGGTTTCGAGGGCGATGTGAGCGTGACGAGAGGCGAAGGTTTGAGTGGCGCTGGTGGGCCCGACCTCTCTGTACGCTTTTTCGTCGCCTTCGATTCGTCCTCCTTGGCGTCGCCGTCCTTCATGTCGACATCCTGGTCTTTGCGGGTGAAACGCATTCTAGCCGTCTCTTCCACCTGAGACCTGATCTCTCCCGGACACCGCTTCCATAGCTCGTCCATGGCATCGCCGGGAATCATGAGGCACTCGACCGTCGTGATGGACCGGACCGTGGCGGTGCGCGCCCTCGAGTACCCCAGGCTGGTGACTTCGCCAAAGTACTGTCCCTGCCTGAGTCTCGGGCGCTGGCGAACAGGTGGCATGGTCTCTAGCGAGGAGGCGCCAGCGGTGCGCGAGGGCTCGTGCACAACCTCTGCTTCGCCCCTGACGATGAAGTAGATGTCGCTGCCAGGCGATCCCTGACGGACAATGTCAGTAAAGGGCGCATAGGCCCTGGGATGGGCACTCAGTCCCAGGAAGTGAAGGATGTCGGGTGGGAGCGAGGAAAAGAGGGGAAGCTCCTTGAGCGTCTGGCGGATGTTGACGAGGCCGCTGCCAATGGCGCTGCTTCCGGGGGCAGTGGGGTCGTCAATGATTCCAGGGCTGGGCGATTTGCGCTTCTTTGAAGATTTGGCGACGATGGTGGTGCCGTCGCGGATATGACCCGTCTCGCCCTTTGACACCTCGCCGGGGGCGGCGGTGCGGGCGGCAATGTCGCCCTTTGCACTGTTCTGAGTGGCGGTGGGCCCCGTCTCAGCGGCTGCGCGACGCTTCTTGAGCAGAGTAAGTCGCTCCTGGGCCTCTTGACGGATGGCCATCTCCATGTCGGGGTACTTTGGCATGACGGCGTGGAGCTCCTCCTTCTTGAGTACGAGGAGGAGACACTTTGTGCGGGCGACAATGGTGGCGGTGCGGGGCATATCCATGAGGACGCCGATCTCGCCAAAGAAGGCTCCCGGCTTGAGCTCGGCGTAGACGGCCTCTCCGTCGCGCGAGGTGACGGCGACGACGCCCCTCACGAGCCAGTACATGGCCTTGGCGTCGTCGCCCTCGGTCATAATGAGGTCGTTCAAGCCGTGGATCTGGGGTTTGAGGTGGTGGCCAATCTCGAGCAGGAACTCGTCCGAGGCCGAGGAGAAGAGGGGAAAGGAACGGATGCGATCGACGAGGTCCTGGGGCATGTCGCGGATGACGGAGGCCGTCAGTGGAGAGGGCCGTATCGGGCGCGAGGGGTTGCTCTCATTGTTGAAGGAGCGGATGAGGGCGATGCTGTCCTTGGGGTTTGCATTGGCCAGCTGGTGGTGGGCCAAGGCCCGAAAGGGCGAGGGTGAGCCCGGCGAGCGGGAGCGCCTCATGTTTGCGGGAGGGGAGGATGTGGGTATTTGTCGTTCGTATGTTGCGTGTGTGTCGCAGTCTACCTGTACCGGCAGCTTCTCTCGACAAAGACCACTGCAGAGCTGCCCAGTCTGGCAGATGCGCAACTGTCACGCGCTACTCGCTTCGCACCTTGATCACTCGGCCAGTCCCCGTGCGGTGCCGTTCGTCAGAGAATGGAGAGCAGGACGAGTTTTTGGACAAGGGTCCGCCGGTGGAGGCCGACGCAGCGCAAAGAGCGAGGGGAGCACTCATGTGAAGATGAGAGTGGAAGTTGCGCGGCGCGTAATGAGGTAAATCGCGAATTAAGGTGGGTTGTGGGGGGTCAAGCGTGGTCGCGAGCCTCGGATCGACACAGGACAAGACAAAGATGGACAATGCCTGTTAGACGGCGTGTGGCGCACGCGCGCTGTGTGTGTGTGTCTCGTCTCGGGAGGGGAGGGAGATGGCTCGGTGACGACCGAAGGGGAGGGCTTGTTGCGCGGGTTGGTGGTGTCTCGACAATGTCTCTCTCTGGGCTGTGCAGACGCGAGAGTGGGACAGAGAGTGGGACAGAGAGAAAGAGAGAGAGAGAGAAGAGAATCCGTGTGTGGCCGAAAACGTTTGGTCGCGAGAAGGGGTCCGACTCGGTAATAGCGGAGAATGGAGGGGTCCAGTTTGTCAGCCTCAGGTAGCGGCAAGTAAAAAAAAACAAAAGTAGACAGGGATATAATAAAAGTGTACGAGTAGGTGAGGGTACAGGTAGAAGGGAACAAAGAAGATGATATCAGAGAGATGATGAAGAAGAAGAAGAAAAAGAAGAGAAATGGAAAGAAAACAGGTACGAAAATTGGAGAGGGTCGGACATGTACATGTACTCGTAGAAGGTATACCGTGTATGAGGGAGGATGATGATGATGATGATGTGGGTAGTAAAGTTTCCGGAGGCGAGAGCTGAGAGGCCCGGGGAGTACTACAGCCTACGGTAGGTCATTCTCAGTGGACTGGAGCCGGGAGCTTTCCCAGGTGCACTACTACAGGCACTACGGGAAGATATTAGGGAGTGCCGGGACAGAGATCAAGCGTTAAATCCTACATCCATTACCTACTAGCAGCCCTGGAACCCAGATGGAGACCTGGAGCTATCCATGCCCGGACAGTCTACCTGACCTAGAGCTACCTGGACGTCTCCATTGCTAGCAGTGTAGCACTAATCACAGCAGCCATTACCCCACATCAATGGCGCCAAAAGAGTCAGACAAGAGATTTGTGGCACAGTCATGTCCCGTCTGTACCTGTACGCTGTACGAGCACGTAGTTCCCATGATGTTGAATCTAATAATAACCATGATATTAACTGGACGATGATGATATTATTTCTCCTTCTGTTCTTCTATATCGATACATCTTCCATCTTCCATCTTCACTTCCTTTATGTGCCGGTGCTGACTGCCTTGACCTAGAATGGCCCCCAAAAAAGAAAAGAAAAAAAAAAACGGACGCAAAGCACGAGCCACACCCTCCCGTCCCCTCCCGCACTCCAGTAGCTTCTTTGGTGTCTTGGTGTCTTTTTACCTTGTGACCTGATTCTTGGGTCCTTAGTTCCCCCCTCCCCCCTCCAATATTCCCCTCCAGTATTTTCGGGTTACCCCCCTCCAGTTGTCTCAAAATTAGGGGCCATATCTTTTTTAGTTTATTAGATCCAGTCTATTTCCTAGAAATCTCTCCGTCGACACTAGGCCGCTCAATCTGTTAGGCATAAATGACCCTGTGACGAAATGTTTTCCTAGTAGCATTAATAGTCTGTGGCAGTAGCAGTGTCTCTAGTCTGTAGTATGCCCTTTGACCTCTTCCATATCGGGTAATGCAGTCATCCGGTTGCACCGAGAGAGTAGTACTCAGTAGACAGCTAACTGCAGTCTGCAGCAGTACTTCCTCCGTACCTAATAATATGTTTTGTGTTCTGACAATCATATAAATAGAACAAGGATGCATGAGAGAAAATGCAGGTCAGGAACAGGGAACCATCAGAGGGAAGCGCCTGGCGCCTCGGGTGCTGCCACTGGTACGTGGCAGGGCTGTGCTTACCTGTACCCGTGCACTTCATTGCGGCTCAATGACCGGACTGGAACTTGGACCAGGGCACATGCGATTGCGTCACGTCACCGTATTTGTCTGGTATTACATGTCCAGACCTGGAGTCATACAACATTTGGAGTAAACGGCCTGTAATACCATGCTGTACCATATGCAGTATCACATGGATGTACAAGGCAAACAGGCAATCGGTCAAAGAGGAGATTATCAGAGAAAAGTGCAGATCAAAGACTTTCGTAAGTAAAGAAAAAAATCTATTCCTTGAAGCCATTCTCGGCTCTATGTAATACACCCACCTACACCTTCACCACCCACCACCAACCAACCATCCTTTTGTATACCATAGTATAGATGAGATTAAAAATTCAAAAGACTCCAAAAAAACTCCAAGAACCGCACTCCCACTTCAAAAGACAACACACACACACACATACGTATCAAAACTAGTAAACGAGAGAAAAAGATTATGCCCTCAGAAATGCCTTGAAAAGAGGCGAGTCGGTACACTCCTCATACGGATACCCGATATCGTTGAGGAACTGATCCAGCTCCTCGGCATGCCCATCAGGACAAGTGATAGCGGTGAGTATTTTACCCACGTCGCCCCCGGAGTTGCGGTAGTGGAACAGGCTGATGTTGAACCTGGGACGCAGCACGGCGAGGAACTTCTCCAGGGCGCGCGGCCTCTCGGGGAAGTTGAACATGTACAGCCTCTCGTCCTTGACCGACGAGGGACCGCCGATGAGGTGACGGATGTGGCTCTTGGCCAGCTCATCCTGCGTGACGTCGGTGACATCGAAGCCGGGTTCGGAGCGGATGCGCTCCAGCAGGCTGCGCAGCTCCTCGGGTCTCTCGTCGGGCTGGGCGACGAGCGACAGCCCGAAGAAGATGTTGGCCACCTCGTCGCTCGAGTAGCGGTAGGAGAACTCGGTGACGGGGTGGCCCATGATGGCGTCGATGAGCTCGGCAAATGCCTGGGGGCGCTCGGGGATGCGCACGTGCAGGAGGGCCTCGCGGCCTCCGCCCATGGAGGCGCGCTCGGCGACGAAGCGCAGGCGGTCAAAGTCCATGTTGGCGCCCGAGGTGACGCAGATCATGGTGCGCGACGAGAGGTCGTCGACGGGCTCGCCGCGCTCCCTCTTGAGACGCATGTACTTCTTCAGCCCGGCGACGGAGAGGCCGCCGGCGGGCTCGACGCTGGACCGCGTGTCGTCGTAGACGTCCTTGATGGCCGCGCACGCCTCGTCCACCGTCACCTGCACCACCTCGTCCACCACCTCCTTGCAGATGCGGAACGTCTCCTCGCCGACGGACCGGACGGCGGCGCCGTCGACGAACAGGCCGACCTTGTCGAGGACGACGCGCTCGCCCTTGTCGAGCGACTGCGCCAGGGCGTTGGCGTCCTCGGCCTCGACGGCGATGACCTTGACGTGCGGCGCCATGCGCTTGACGTACAGGCCTATCCCGGCGATGAGGCCGCCGCCGCCCGCGCAGCAGAAGACGGCGTCCACCTGGCTCATGTTGGTCTGGCCGAACAGCTCGTTGCCGATGGTGCCCTGGCCGGCGATGACGTACGGGTCGTCAAAGGGGGGGATGTTGATGAGCGAGTCCGCCTTGACGCGGCGCATGCACTCCTCCTTGGCCGCGTCAAAGTCCATCCCGTGGAGCACCACGTGCCCGCCCAGCCGCGCCACGTTCTGGTGCTTGATGGCCGGCGTGCCCTCGGGCATGATGATGGTGGCCGGGATGCGCAGCTTGCGCGCAGAGTACGCCACACCCTGCGCGTGGTTGCCCGCCGAGCAGCACACCACGCCCCGCCAGCTCTTCTTGGGGTCCAGGTGCGCCATCTTGTTGTACGCCCCGCGCAGCTTGAAGCTGAAGACGGGCTGCTGGTCCTCCCTCTTCAGGAGGACCTTGGTCTCCAGCCGGTTGGACAGGTTGACGGCGTGCGTGAGCGGGGTGACCTTGCAGGCCTCGTAGACGCGGGATGTTGCGCTGGCAATCAGTCGGAGGTACTAGAGATCAGACAGAAGATGTTAGCATTTGTGGTCTTGGGGAGAGAGAGAGAGGGAGAGAGGGTGGGCGTATGTACGTCTGGATGTCCGTTGGGTAGGAGAAAGTCCTCGGGGACAATCTCCTTGATGAGCTGCCTCTTCTCGGCAGAGGGGGTGGTAGGGTTGATGCTGTAGTCCGTGAGGGCCATGCTGCCGGTCGGGGTGTGAGGACGCTTGGAGGCGTCGGCTGTGAGGGACCTGGTGCGCGTCATCTGGTTGATCTCGGCTACACCGTGAGGATCATCGCTGTTGGTAGAATTGGCCTTGTTTCCGTTGGTGCCGTTGGTGTTGTTGTTGGTTGTGCCGTTGGTGTGACCATTGGTGATGGCCACCGCCTCTTCTGTTGAAGGCATTTTTTTGTGTTTTGTGTTTTCTTCTGCCGTTCGTGTGTATAAGAATTTTTTTTTTTGTCTCTTGGAATGGGAGGCGTATATGTGTCAATATGTGTTGTATGTGTTGTAGAATGACGAGTTTCTGCAACAGCTGATGTTGTAGTAATTAAAAAACAGAAAGTGGTTCGTTTTTTTGAGTCACCGCTTTGTTCAATTGATGATGGACCCCCCCGAAGACGGAGTAGACGGAGTAGAGGTTTTTTTTCTTTCCACTTGGTAAGTGGTTTTTTTGTTATCGACAAGTAATGGGGACCGATAATGGAGGGGTAAAAATACAGGGCGTGGTGTGTTGGTGGGTTAGGTGGGCAGGGTGCGATGGCAGGGTGCGATGGCAGGGTGTGATGACAGGGCGTGGTGTAATACTGTAATACTGTACGATGGATACGGGAGTCGGGTGCTTGCCGTGCCAACTTCCACTGACTAGAACTGGAGCAGTCAGTGGCTTGATATAGGTCATCATTGAATTGGAATGTGCCCGGCTTTGCTTGGAGTATGACATGTAGATATTGTTCTTTTTCTCTTAGTATTATTTTTGTCTCTTGAATCTTTATTCTTTCCTCTTATGACTTCCATTCTCGTTTATTCATCTTCATTCGCTTAGACCATCACTGACCATCACTCATACTCGACAGTATGTACTCGTACTCCCATTTAGCTTACCGCTAGTCATCACTCTCATTGTTCTCTCATCACATATTGTTCCTGAAACAAGCATTCATCAGATCTACATGTTTATATTCAATCTGCTACCTACTAGTAGTAACACTGACTTCCATTGAACAAAGAAAAAAAACACATCAGCCTAAAAAAAAAAAAAAAAAAAGATATCCCCAACCCTTCTTCAGCGCCCTCAATCATCAGCACCGTCAACACCGTCACCGCCTATACGATGGTGCAGGAGAATCCATTTCCGCCCGGGCCACATTATCCGTCGTCGGACACTCCAACTCGTACTCTTCCCACTGATCTCTCCCATCATCATCATGGTGCTGTCTCCTCGCCCCATCCTCCTCTACCTTGACCTCTGTACTCGAGCTCGAAGATCCAGCCTGACCACTCCGATTCCAGGGCAATCCATCCCCAACAGACCAGACAGGTCCACCACCAAACCCACCACCTCCCCTCCCCGCACTCCGTCTCCCACCTCTTCCTTCCGTCCTGTCTTGTCCAGCCGAGGAAGAAGAAGAAGCATTGACATGGTGACCATGGCCATAATCCGTAGTGCCACCTCCACTTCCACTTCCACTTCCAGACTCATCCTTCTTCTCCTTCTTCCACGGAAGTCTCTCCCCCACAGTCCAAGCCGGTCCCCTTCCAAATCCACCACCACCACCACGTCCACCCATTCTTCTGACTCTTCCATCATCCTCACCACTGCCTCTTCCTCTCCCAAGACCACCAAATCCTCGACGTCCCCCATCATCCTCACCACCACCTCTTCCTCTTCCTCTTCCAATACCACTAAATCCTCCAAACCCCCTCGTCTCACTCATCCCCCCACTACTAACACCAACCCTCCTCTCCCCACGAAACTGCTGCTGTCTCTCATAATACCTCTTCTGCAGAGTACTCCCATCCCGGGCAGCGCAGCAATTGACCGGGTGACGATGGATATGAATGCCACTCCCCTGCGTAGAGGAGGAGGAGGAGTAGACGTCATCATCGCATAGGCAGCTCCCCTGGCAGCAGGAGCAGGCTGCGTGGGCGGCGTCGTGGGCTTCGTCCTCGTCGGAGCGGCGGGTGTCGACGTTCTTCTTGCGCCGGATGGCGGCTGCGGCAATGAGGATGCTACTCATTGTGTTGGGTATAGCAGTAGTAGTGGTGATAATTGGGCAGCGTTGGTGATGTGATGGTACTAGCAACGATGCTAAGTAGTAGTGGTAGTATTGTGTGAGGTATTGTTCAATGTAGAATGTAGAGTATGAGTTCAAGTGTTGACTTGTTGGTGTGTTGAGATCAATGTCTTGATGAGCTGAATGCTTAATGATACTATTGAATGATTCAGACAACAGGGTCTAGGAATCATTTCCTATTAATACTTCAATCCAAAAAGGCATCATCACCATTATTCCATCATACCATCGTGGTAGAAACCAAAAATCGCCGTGTATAGAGGCTTAGACCATCTCGAATCGACATCCCAATTAGGAAATGCTTTCGACTGACAAAGCACAGCCCTGACAGATCGCCGACGACACCTGATGACCCCACAACGTCAGAATCAAGTACTGGCGAGCACTGACAACCTCGAATGGCCATCCCAAAACGGAACAAGAGTAAGCAACAAAATACAAAACCCAATGTCCGATACCCATGGCCCTACCCACAGCCTTACCCATAGCCACTCGGACCCGATTGTATGGGTCACCCTTTGACCTTGAGATCCTTCTCTCTCTCTCATAGCTGTAGCCTGTAGTCCGAACGCCGACCCCCGTCCCAAACATCAATTCCAATGCGCAGTAGTAGTGGCAGCACTATCCCCAGCGGTCAAATAATACGACAATCACCACACCCCATACGCCAAACACATCCATGTCGTAATACTCGTAATGATTCTAGGTTAATCCAATATCTATGTAGAGGTTCAAGAGTCTAGGTGCCTAGGTGTAAGACGGATAATCCGATGGCCTTCAAGGTCGTCATATGTGCGACAAATCCCAGTACGCCCTCAAAACGGCCAATCCACCAACCTGCGTCTCTACCGTACGACCCCTCCCACGGTTGTTGGGATCCTGCGGCCAGCCTATATCGTCTGTCCCGACGTTTCCATACACCTTCTGGTGCTGTTGCTCGTAGTGTCTAGAGGCATCCTCGTCGCCCCCCTCGTTTGCCTCGCCCCCCTCGTTTGCCTCGCCTCCCTCAACTCCCTCGCCAGCCTCGTCGCCTGCCACGGCCCTGTTGCCCAGGCCAGGTAGCCATCTCCGCTTGCGACCCCAGACATCGTCCTCCGGTGTACCATTGTTACGGTAGTCGGTCGTGTTCTGTGCCGAATAGTCCGTGTCGTAGTGCGGCGCCTCGACCGTGTGAATGAGCCCTGCGAACCACCACGTACCGAAGCGTCCACGCGCGTCCCGTGTCCCCGCCGCCGCGAGGGCATTGTGTCGCACCCAGCCCAGGTACGACCTGCAGGCCACCGCGTGCGCCTTCACTACTGCCGCATACTGCTCTTGGTTGACCGCAAAGTCATGCTCACCCGAGGGCGGGGGGTCCAGCTCCCGGCAAAAGCTCGAAAGGTGGTGGAAGAAGATACCTTTGAACGTCTGGCCATCCTGTGAGCACGTTCCACTCGCGTCACAACCCTCCTCCATGATGCCCAAGCGTCCGAGACCGCGCCAAGGAGCCAGCTGGTTGGGCGGAGGGTCGGTATCGTGGGGTGAGTTGGTCTCGAGGTTCCAGCCCGTGGCATTCATGACGTTTTGCATGAGGCGGTGCCCATCTTCCAGGTACGATGCCGCCCCTGTAGCCATCCAGAGCTCGCGCTGCCCCGTGAGCAGCACACCTTGGTTGTACGTGTACACCATCTCGTCGCGCACGTCGCACTCGACGTTTCCCGGCTTCCCGGAGTCAATATGGTATCCGTCTACAAATAGGCCTTGTTCGTTGGTCATGTTGACTCCCATCAGCCACCTGTATCCCTCTACGGCTGCCGTCAGGTGAGCCGGGTCCTTCTCGGGGAAGCTTGTCGATGAGAGCCACGGCGACGTGAAGTTGTCACCGGGGAAATGCCGGTACATGGCTATGGATGCCGAGATCCAGAGCTGGTTGGTGATGGCGTTCTTGTACGGCAAGAGGCGAGAGTTCCACACCATGCCACCGTGGCAGAGCCTCGTGTCCCACCCACGCGACGCCAGGTTCCAGAATACCCGTGCCCGATGGGCAAACGACGAGATCCAGTTATGCCCATGCCAGGGAAGCGTCCGGATGAAGTCGCCAAGCCCATGTTGAGAAACGGAATGCTCACGGCGCTTGTCGCTGGGGTAGTGAATTGCAGAGTGTGTAGAGACAAACTTTATCGCCTCGATCCAGCCAAGGGCCACCCAGAGAATATCATCGTACGCCTGTGCTTTGTCAGAAGGGGTGAAGTAAGAGGGGGATATAGCTTGCGCTGTGGCATACCTCTCCTCGTATAGACAAAATGTCTTGTCCAAAGTATGAGCCAACCACCTGCGCAAAGAAAGACGAAATAAGATTTTCTTTGTCCGCCCACGACTGGCCTCTCCCTCCCAGAGGAACACTTTCAATACACCTGGAAAAGGTCGACAGCGTTCCTGTGATGACTGTCTGCGTGACGGCAGCTGTCCAGTCTATAGCGCTCGGCCAAGTGCCATAGTTGGCGTCGTAATATTCTCGCTGCAGGACTTCCAACGCCTTGAAGACTTGCTCGAACACATCCTTGTCCGCCCGAGGTCGGGTCGCGACGATCTTCTCCGGGGACAATGAGCAGGAGGGGCTCAGAAAATACGTTTCGGGCACCGGTTCCTTCTGACAATTTTTTGGTTGTGATCCCAAGTAGTAGACTGGGCAGTACGCTTGCGAAACTGCTGATACTGCCGCTGCGTTGGCAATGCCAAAAAGGCAGCAGACGGCCAGGCCGAGGCCAGTAGGCCTGACCATGATGGAGGAGGCGAGAAAAAAGACGAAAAGCAAAGGATATAATACGTAAACAGAACAAGGAGCTAGTCGGGTGGTGAACAAGGTCTATAATGTGATGCCAGTAAGAGAGCAAAGGAAAGGTAGGAAACAATACGCCGTCAAGACGTATGCAGGGTTTCAAGAGCAAGGCACAGCCATGGTCTATCCGTCAAGGCCAGCCTGTCGTCACCCTTTCGCCCGTGAAAAGGAGGACGGGGATGTATAATAAGTATAATGATGAAAGAAAAATGATTTTGATGATTTCAAGAAAGGGTCATGTGTGCCGTGCGGCTCGTGAGGATGGAGGAGGGGAGAAGAGAAAAGGACTCACATGGACTGAGACGGCTGGGGGAGGCGCTATCGTCAGATGTCGCTGATAACAGGCAAGATGTGCGGGTTGCGACCCACCCTGGAGCATATGGAGGGGAAGGAAGGAGCGGGCATGACTCGAGAAGTGGCTGTTTCTATATTCAATTCTGTCAAGATGAGTTGGGAAAAGCAGAGAAAATTATATGGAATTTTCCACGATACTAGTCACTACTCTATCCGACGCTGATTGGGATGTAGACTCTTCAACGTGTCCAAGTTGGTGGTGAGGGTGATATTGGCGCATGCGCTTCAAAAGAAGCGTCTGACCTGCAGGTACAGTGGTGTGTCACACCAGCACAACAATACCAGACATGAGACTTGGGAAATGGCACTGCAGTTGTAGGTTATTGAATAAATCTTCCCTGTGAGATCTAAGCGTGACACTGAAATACGAACCTGGTATACTAGTAGTAGCTAACGCGGTCATTCAGTAATGATATTCGAAAACTGCAACATCACCATGAGCCATACAAAGAGGCTTCCCAGGTCCGGCGGCCTACAGGCATACAGCATGCTCCGTGGACCGTACCTGACAGCGGACCCGGACCCATCCACTGCGGAAACTAGGACCCAAGTAAACCAGCGCCACGAAGCGTACTGTGGCTGATGGTTCTCAGTGCTGTAAGGCCTCTGTTTCGCGGGTGTTACAGCGTGTGGGTTAATGCAGTCTGTAATCTGCAGGCGTCCATTCATGGGTTGTGGCTAATTTTGATGGTGGGGCCTGGGCTCGTCTACAGGCCAGAGCTAAATACCAGCGGGTGGCAGCCACTGACGGCACGCGCCTTTTAGTGGAGGAAAGAGCGCGGGCACGAGTACGTACCGCAAAAATGGGGTTTGTTTACTTTCGACCCAAAACAGATCCCTGCTCCTTCCAATGTTCACACACAACTTTGTGATGCACCTTCCGCGTTTCTTCTCTTTCTCTTTTCCACCTTGCTTGTTGTTATTCAGCACAATTCACCTCCACCACCAAAGGCCACGGCATTAGGAAGCGCGTCTTCTTGCCTCAGGAGTTCTTCTTTGACATTGGTTATATTTTTTTTCGAACTTCATAAGCCTTTGCTTCTATATTCTTGGAGCGTCTCTGAATTCGTTCCCCTACAACACGCGCCGCCGCCGCTCTCCAGCTTCATTATTTACGTCCGCGTTCAGCAGAAACGCGCGTCAGGAGCCATGGAGGTGGACAACGCCAGCAGATATCGCTCTCGCATTTTGCGAGAGATGAATGCCAACCGCAACAACCCTTTCAACTCCCCCCCTTCCTCGACCGGCTCCCACGGCACCGTCAGTCCGACCATGTCCTCGGTCTTCACAGACCCAGAGGGCGAGTCAACTCGCAGGCTCAACGAGGATATCGCGCGTCTCACCAACCAGAAGAAGCTCCCCGTCAACTGGGATATTGCCCACCGCAAGTGGCCCGAATTCTACAGCATGCCCAAAGACCGCGCCGCTGTAAACTTTGACGACGACGATAACAACACAAACACCCGCCCTATGAGTGCCGGCTCCACAAAGGAGAACAAGGCCCCCCCCATCACATCCGTCAGGTTTGACGACGACTCCACCCGCGACATATGGAAGGGCTCGCAACGAACGCGCTCCGAGATGCAGCCTCGCGTCGACGACACAGACCTGTCTATTCTCTCCAAGTCGCCCGGTCGCGGCCTTACTCCACAGCACGTCTCTTCCAAGAACGCATACAACCCCAGTCCCCTGGCTCAGGCCCGTACTCAGTCATACTCGGCCACAGAGAGGAAAACGTCTTCCTCATCCTACCAGGCCGCCGTCGACAGTCTGCGCAGGACAAACCCCTCCAGCCCCAAGGAGTCGCAGACCCAGGCCAACAAGCACGACAACTCTCCCCACATGTCCTCTGCTAGGTCCAGCCTGACGGCCGTGCCTCCCTCTCCCGAATCTGTCCACAACAGCCCGGGCCAGAACGCCCCGTCGTTTGTCATGCCTGATGTCTCCCATCTTGAGGACTTCGTCACTGGCACCCTTCGCTTTGCTGGCTCCGTCCAGAATGGCGTGCCTGTCTTTGTCAAGAACGGCCGTGTGCACGACCGCCGTGACAAGTCGTCCCACCAGTCCCACGCTGAGGTGGACGGGCTCGAGGTGCCCGAGGACGAGGAGAAGATTTTCGTCTCCATGGATATGATCCGCCAGGAAATCCTCGAGCTGCGTGACCACAACGATAAGATCCAGGAGTACGCCTACGGCCTCCAGCAGCAGGTCGAGTCTCTTGAGCGTCAAATAGCGGCGGGTAACCAGACTCCTAGCTCGCGCTTCAGCTCTAGCCGAGTCAACGAGCAGCTCCTCGAGCAGAACAATGGTATGTGTTAAGCTTGCAGTATATGCCATTATTCATCCGTTTCTAACACATGCACAATAGAGCTGGAGACAGAGATCGCCTCGTTGCAGATTCGCCTGGAAAAGGCAACCCGCAAGGCCAGCAACAGCGAGCACCTCACAGAGCACAGCCTCCGCCTGGAAGCTGAGGTCGCGTCATTGCAGTCGCGTCTGGAGCAAGCCGCTCGCAAGCTCAGCCTCAGCGAGATTGAGAACGATTCGCTCACGCAGGAAAAAGACCGGGCTGTTCGCAAGCTACAGGAGGCCTGCGAGGACATCAACAAGCTCACTCACAAGCTTAGTATCAAGAAGAAGGAGTACGAGACCACCCACAGGCACCAGATGGAGTCGACAGAGCAGATGCGCCAGGACTACGAGTCGTTGCGCCGCGAGATTTCCATGCTCCAGCAGGGCCATGAAGCTCTCGAGGTCGAGAATGTGTCTCTGCGTGAGGAGAACGAGTCGCTTCGTCAGACTGTCGAGGAGCTCCAGCAGAGGCCAGAGCCCAAGTTCCTGGATACGACAACAACTCACAGTCAGAAGAAGCACCGTGCGCGCTCCCAGTCACGGGCGTCGCGGGCTTCGCGCCGTCACTACACTGAGACGGTCGACGTCGAAGAGACTGGTGAGAGCTACACGGATGAGGAGGAGGAGGGGGAGGAGGAGCAGTCGGCTCCTGTGCCCAACCAGGAGCAGCAGAAGCACGAGAAGGTGCAGGATGTCACGAACAACAATTTCAACAGCCAGAACAACCAGAAGCTGCGAAACGACACGGTGCAGTCCCTCTGGATACCCCAACCGACAGAGACCGGCTTCACCGATAAGACAACAGAGTCTCGACCGGAATTCGTGGAAATCGACGACCTATCGGTGTCCAGCGAGGAGGAGGAGCAAGAGCAATGCCAGGCCCTCAACGAGGAACCTAAGAGGCAGCAGACAAGACTGGAGCCGGTGGTAGAGGAGACTACCCAACAGAGCAGGAAGCTGCACAGGTCCTCCCACTCGCGTTCGCAGTCGCAGTCGAGGTCTCACTCGCGCCCGCGGTCAGCGAAGCGCGCTGCCTTTGCTGACCCTACAACGGAGGACACCAGGGCTTCTGCCGCAAACACCCACGCAGAAACAGAAGCAGCAGCAGCAGCTACAGCTACCACTAAGGACTCGTGTCCTGCTCTGTCACCGGAGGCTCGTCGCATCTTGGACGGGCTGTGCGAGCATAACTGCCGCAACTGCACCGTGTGCAGCCGCATCGCGCACCGCGGTGTGATGACGTCTTCTGACGCTGTTCGGGGCAAGAAGCGCGTTACTATCCCCCGACCCATCCCCGTGTCAGACCGCAACGTCTCGACTGAGGACCCTACAATGCGCCCCGCCCAGGCCCCCGGGCACGCTCTGGCCATGGTCATCAAGGGACTCGAGGACGAGGCCCAGCACCTGCAGCTCGAGCTGTCGCGTCTTCAGGCGCAGTACAACGCCAGCGACAAGGCCCTGGGACGCCGCGACAGGCTCCGCATGGCTGCCGGCGTGCGTGCCGTGCTTAAGCAGCTCGAGGCCAAGAATGACCAGGTGTACAACCTGTACGACGTGCTCGAGGGGCAAAAGGTGGCCGAGCAGGAGATGACGGACGAGGAGATTGAGATGACGGTCCTCAATGTGACGGGCATGACGGTCAGGGATGTCACATCTGGTGGGACGGAGCAGCTCACCTGGGAAGGTATCCTGGATATGTAGGATGACCTGGGAGGGAATGATGGACATGTAAAACGGGTGCATTTTGCTTCTTTGGCGCAACGGATCAGGCCTCTTGTTCTTTTTCTATTCTTTTTCGTTTGCTTCACGTTTTGGAAGTATGACGGCGCGCAAATTTGGATGGGCGTGCGGTTTCTGGCGTTTATGAGTATTTTCTGGCTCTTGTCTTTTCTTCTTTCTTTCCATATATTACAGGGGAAAACGGTGGTTGCGTAACATTAGGCCTTTAATCATTATGAATTGGCATAAGCGCGTTAGGCATGGATACGGATGAAAGTCGTTTGAATTTTTAATTGTTTTTTTCTCTCTTGATTCTCCTTCACTATGCATCATCTCTAATATAAACCATGATACAAGACTTTTGTGTGTGTATGACGAGGTATCGACCAACGCGGGAAAAACAAAGAACAACCTGATAATAAATGAACAAAAGGAACAGTAATGAACAAAAAAAGAAACCTTTAACAACACCGAGCCTTTTTTTTTCTTTTACTCGTCATCCTCATCCTCCTCCTCGGCAAGCTGATCCTCGACATCCATCTCGTCATCCTCATCATCGTCCATCTCATCATCCTCGCTGTCACCATCACGACCAGCATTAGCAGCCATCTCCTCCTCCTTCCTCTTGCGATCATCCTCCTTGCGAGCATCCTCGAGGATCTTGGCCCTCTGGGCCCTACCGGCGCGCTGGCCGACGACGTAAGCGCCGAGCGGGGTCTTGGCGACGTCAAAGTCACGGAGGAAGTTGTCGACCTGTGCGCGATCGCGGGGGGCGAAGTCGACCTTTGAGCGGTGGGACTCGACGAAGCGCGAGGTGTCCTCCATCTTCTGGACGAGCAGGACGACGGAGGCGATGAGCTTCTGGTTGCGGTTGCCGCCGTTCCTGGAGCGGGCCTGCTTGAGCCAGCGCTTGAGCTGGATGACGACGGGGAGGGCGAGCTCGGGCAAGGCGATGGAGGTGGACCACAGGAGGAAGTACTCGGACATGAGCTCGACGACCTGGTCGCCCACGCCGTCCTGGTAGACGCGCGTGCGCAGGTACGACTTGGGACACTTGTAGGAGACGGAGAAGTCAAAGGCCTTGAGGGTGGAGGCCTTGGGGACGCGGCGCATCTCGGCCGAGTTGAGGACGTCGACCAGCGGCGAGGCCAGCGGGATGTAGGTGCCCGTGGCGCGCGAGGTGCGCAGCAGGGAGCGGAGCAGGTGGAAGCGCAGGGGGAAGTAGACGGCCGTGGGGATCAGGCGGAGGGCGCCGAGGGTGACCTGGACGAGGGGGTAGATGAGGGGGCGGAGGGGGGACTCGCGGCCGGCCTCGGCCTCCTTCAGCGGGTTGCAGTGCTCGGCCAGCACGCGGGACCAGAAGTCCAGGGAGTGGGTGTACTGCCAGTTGTAGACGATGCGGAACGAGTCGTTCTTGTTGTTGACGATGCTGTTGCGCAGGTGGATGGCCAGCTGGCGGATGAAGCCGAAGGCGGTGGTGTAGCCCACGGTAGGGTCCATGCCCCACAGCTCGGCGGCCGAGTTCTTGACCAGGTTGATGCCCTGGATGGTGTTGGGGTTGGTGACGCGGCACCCCTGGATCAGGCCCTGGTACGTCGTCTTGAGGACCATCTCGCGGATGCCCTTGTCGCCGATGCTGACGAGGCGGCGCAGCACCAGGAAGGCCGTGATCCGCGTCGTCTCCGAGCTGGCCGGCTGGGCCCAGAAGTTGACGACGGCCTTGGCCAGCGCCTTGATGAGCTTCTTGAAGGACAGGAGGTAGGGGAGGATGGGCGTCATGGCCGACAGCGTCAGCTTGAGCGTCTTGTCGTCAGACAGCGTGCTCAGCAGCAGCATCATCGACGTGGTGTACGTCTTGAGCAGCAGCGACAGGTTGCGGAACTTCTTCGTCTCCGTCTGCACGTACACCTTGCCCGACGCGGACTCCTTGACGGGGAGGTGGTGGTTCATGACGCGCGGGATCTCGTTGAGCGCCAGCACCAGCACGTCGTTGAACACCTCGGGGCTCGTGATCTTCCACCGCTGCTGCGTGCCCTCCTCGTCGTCGTCCTCGTTCAGTCGCGCTGCGCATCGGAACGCGAGAACCACCTGGCGTGCTGCCCGCAGCGACTGCTTCTCTGCCATTGACTTCTTCCATGTCGCCACAATCTTGCGTGTGAGCTCCTTGTTCTGGAGTGCCTCGTCCTCGTCCTCAACTTCCTCCTCGGCCTCGGCCTTCTTGCTGCCCTTGCGCTTCTTCTTGGGCTGCTCCTCCTCGTTGTCGGGTTCTTCGTCGGAGCCGTCCTGGCTGAGCTCGTCCACCTCGGCTAGGTCGGCGTCGTCGTCAAAGTCCAGCGCTTCCGGGTCGTTTTCCTTGAGGAACTTGTAGAATTCGGGGTCCTTCTCTGCGAGCTCGTCCATGGTCTGCTTGCTCATGCCGCCACCCTCCTCGAGGTCCTCGTCGTCCTCGTCGGAGTCACTGCCGGCATCGTCGCCCTTGCCATTGGTGAGGGTGGGCTCGTCGTCGTCGTCGTCTTCAGACTCGTCGTCGGATTCGGCAGCCTTCTTCTTGGACGGACCGTCGCGCTTCCGCTTGCCCAGCTTGCCGTCGGCAGCAGCAGCCTTCTCGTCAATGATGTCGTCGAATCCGCCCTGGAAGAAGTCGTCGACGCTCATGTCGTTGACCTTCTTGCCCTTTCCGATCAGGCCACTGGGCTTCTTGGAGGGACCGCCGGTGGTGGTGCCGTCGCCACCCTCCTCGGAGGGACCCTTGTAAAAATCGGCATCCTTGCCTCGAGTGCCGCGCTTCTTGTCCTTGACCTGCTGGCGCTGCTTGACCTTGGCGGCGGCGTTCCTCTTATCGAGAACTCCCCTCAGGTGGTTCTTCTCGAACTTTTTTGTCGCCTTGAGGTTCTTCTTTGTGGTACCCATTGTGGCGGCGTGGGTGCAGTTTGGCTGGGTCTTGTGTGTGTTTTCTGAATGTGAAATTGCAAAAGACGGGCGAGACGTCTCTGCTTCTTTCTGGGTGTAGGAAAAGTCGCCGAAGTTTTTTTTTTTTTTTTTTCCGCCTAGGCTGGCGACTTATCGATAGGAAATCCGGTCTAGGCTGCTTGGTGTGGGGGTTGGTGGGGGGGCAATGTGGAAGGCGGTCAATATTCTGCCGGTATATGCTGACCGGGGATTGCTGTGTAACTCTGTGCTAGGACTTGTTAGGCGCTGTAGTTGCTGCTGTAGTGTACTGGAGGTGCTGTATTCTTTTACAGGTACTAGGTACTGACTGACATTGACACTTCATTGAAGCTTGAAGCTCTCTCTCATCTTGCTCCTTCCATCTTGACTTCAAGCCATATAAAGAGAAGAGAGTATCGGGTTTCCACACCCGATGCCTCACCTCGATCATCCACCATGAATCCCCGTCAGCAGAGCTATGCTCCTATCCCCCATAGCTACGTACCAAACACCAACATGTCGGCCACTATCAATCTTGATGAGGTTAGTACTACTACTTACTACCAGCACCCATCATAACCCCTCTCATCCGATGCCCCTCCTCCCTACTGACACACGATATCTGTACTCACCAGGAAGTCAAACTCTCCGAGACACGTGCCGAGCAAGATCTACACGAATCTCTCGCCGAGCTATTCAGCATCATCATCACGATAGACCAGCTGGAAAAGGCCTTTCTCAAGGATGCCATCCCCGAGGCCGAGTACACCGAGATATGTGAGCGGTCTCTGAGGCAGTACAAGGCTCTCTTGGCCGATGAGACCATCTCCAAAGAGTTTGGCAGCCTTGAAGAGTTCAAAGCCAAATGGAATGTACGTCTTTTTTTTTTCTCTTGCGGTTTCCCCTCTCTCATTATATTGCTTCCCATGAAAGGAGTGACAGCAAAAACTGACACCGCACAGCTCGAAGTCCCACGTGCCACGGAGCGACTACGCGTGGGCATGCCCTCGACCACGGTGACGGCATCGTCATCCTCAGGACCGGCCAACTCGTTGTCTGGTCTCGGAGGCATGGGAGGCGGAGGTTCCGGCGGCAACGGCGGCGCATCTGGCTCTTCCGCCGCGGCAGCTAAGAACACGAGCGGCGTGCTCATCCTCGAGGCGACCCAGGAGTTCATCACGTTCCTTGACGCCGTCAAGCTCGGCCTCTTGTCCAAGGACCAGCTGCACCCTCTGCTGTCCGACGTGATCCAGTCGGTCAACAAGGTCACCGACAAGGACTTTGAGAACCGCGGCAAGATTGTCCAGTGGCTCATCACGCTTAACCAGATGAAGGCCACCGAGGAGCTGAGCGAGCAGCAGGCGCGGGAGCTGGAGCTAGATATCCAGCAGGCCTACCAAGGGTTCAGGAGCACCTTGACCTGAGGGTCATTCTTGTATTCCGAGCAAGGTTATCTTCTTTTTGGTCAAAGTCATGGGGTTTCCTTTTTTTTTAATAACTTGCATAGCGTAGGGAATAACAGTGTCTTCTTTTGTGTTTTACTTCTTTACTCTTGACTTGATATTATACCAAAAACGTCCAGAAACTAGGATACACAAATTCCTCCTCAAATATCCTCCTTACCTGTTCCAGTACAAACCTCTCCACCTTGCCAACATTCTTCAAGCTCTGCTTCCCACCCTCCCTCTCACCAATCTCACTCTCAACCTTGATCTCCTGTAACAAGCCACCAAATCTCCCCTTGTGCTGCTGCTGCTGCTGTTGTTGTTGCTGCTTCTGATCACCACCCTTTTCTTGCTGCTCCTCCTCCTCCTCCTCATCGTCATCCGGCCCCACAGCAGCCATGGCATCCTCCGGGCTAAGAAAGCAGAAATGCAACCTCTTGCGAATCTTTGCCAGGACACCCACACCATCAAACGACAGACCCGTGATATTCAGCTTAAGCGGGATCCCCACGAAGCTAGGCATCGGGTAATCGAGCAATATCTCAGCAGTGAGGTTGAGCCGCACATCACCAGAATACGTGATCCTAAAGACGGACTGGAAATCATCCACCCTGGGCTCCCTCCTCCTCCTTCTGGCCCCCTCTGCTTCTGCCCCACCAGCAACACCACCCTCTCCATCTTCATCATCCTCTTCTTCCTCCGTGATGGCCGATTCAAACGATGCTGTGGCGGCGTCTCGCGTAGGCGGCCGCGACGTGTTCACCGATGTAGGCGCCAGTGTGGACACGCTGCTCTTCTCGCGCAGAGGCGGCGGCTGGGCCTGCAGAGAGTGCAGAGGGCCAGGAGTGTTGTCGACGGACAGCATGCTCCCCTGCGAGGGGTTGCGGCTGTGCCGACTGCTGGGTGGGTACTCGTCCGGCGAGGAGGAGGAGGTCATGGTCGTCGTGCCTGTCGTGCCCATCCAGTGGTGGGCGCCTGCCACGGCGGCAAGGGGCGTGTTTGTCCCAGTCGTGCCCAGGTGGCCGTGGAAGTAGTTCAGTCCCGGTCCACCGAGGATACCAGGCGTCGAGGTGCCCAGGTAGGGAGGGCCCATGTCGTAGTAGTTGTGGTGGTTATTATGGTGGGCTATGTCCTGTCGGAGAACCTCTGGGTGCTGCTGCTGCTGTCGTCTCCTAGTCGTGGTGGTGGCGGCATGGTGCTCCTCCTCGTCGGTACTTGACCCGTCGCCGTCGTCGTCATCCGTGTCCCCCTCGTCCTCGTCGTAGAAGTCTGGCAGCGGGTCTGTGATGTCCTTGAGTACCAGGTCTGGCGGCACTGTGCCAAAGTCGAAGCCGTGCACCGTCACCGACTTGATGAAGCGTGGGAGCGGGACGCGCTGGAACTTGTCGTGGATGAAGATGCGGATGCGCTCTGCTAGGGCTTCGCCGTCTGGACCGCTCGTCAGCGTGTCCCAGTCGACTTCTATGGACATGATGTCCTGTGGGTTTGTGAGATTGATGAGTTGGTATGTTGTATTATAGTCGTGAATCCATTTATATAACACGGTTGAGTGAGTGAGTGGCGATGATGATGATGATGCTGAGGTTGAGAGATGCTGGTAGTAGCGGCTATAGTGGGGCGAGCGCTGAACTTGGGGGAGTCTCAGGCAGGCTTTTAGTAGCGCTCCGTTCTCACTCTCTCATGAAGCTATAAAATCATGAATTGGATGGAATCAATGTTATGTATAGAATGAAAGCAAGTTAATACATGGAATTCGTTTATCAATGCTAAATTGTCAAGTCGCTAATTAAAACCATTGCTTCTTGCAGAATAAAATGACGATAGCATCCCGCAGTTAAAGATACAGCAAGTACATGTAGCCCATACATCTCTCACTAACACATTCATTCATCCATACATAAAATGCCTCCAAAGAAAAGAAAAAAACTACTGCTCGGTATCCTCGAATCTAGCATGAGCATAGTAATGCGGGTACTTGGGGTAATTGAACAGATGCCAGCAAGTAGGCGATTGTAGGATATACCTACATGTGTCGTGTCAGTAAGCAATCTGCCTCAAACTGCTCAAGATGTCCAAACTGTTCGAACTGATGCTGGATAGAGAGGGAAAAAAAACATACCTGGCCATGGCCTCACGGAACCGATTCTTATACTCCTTCGGACTAGTAACGGTAGGTCTATTCCTCCCGCGGTCCTTGATCCAGGTCTCGAGCTTCTTATCCCACGTATACGTGCGAATACAATCAATAATGCCCACGACAAGCTCCTTCCTATCCTCGTCGACAGCAATCATGAGAGAGTAATCCATGACATTCTGCTTCGCCAGGAACAGGGTATCATTCCACACCGACGCCCGCAAGAGCTTCTTGGAGTGTTCGCGCGCAAACAGGGGACTCTCGTAGATGTACTCTACCATATTCTCGTCGAGGAGGACCTCATTCTGCTCCCCCGTGGACTGGATCTTGCGGTTGCGCATGGACCCTTTCAGGTCAAAGATGCGCTGCGGGGATCGGTCGTAGAAGAGGTTCTCCGTCGCTAAGAGGTCGAGCTTCACGTCCACGCCTGTCAGGGGGTTCTTGATGACCACCTGGAAGAAGCCGACCATCTTGGCAATCACCGAGGGCAGGTCGTGGAACAGAGACTCGGCCATGATGCTGAAGTAGCCTGGTGCGAAACGCAGGAACGCAGACGTCTCGATGGGGGACAGCGATTTGAGCACCAGACGGTCGTCGAGTGTCTTGAGGAACACAGACTTCGTCTTGCCGCCCTTGCTGTCCCACTTGAGGCATCGTGAGAGCGACTCGACGATGCGTTCTGCCACCCCGCACTTCCTGCGCAAAGCGTCAAACTGCTCCGCGTAGAATATCTTGCACGTCATAATCGACGCCCCGTCCTTGAACTGGTACTTGAGGTGCGTACCCGTGCTGCGCAGGAGACTCTTTTCCAGCTCCGCCTCGTCTGTCAGTCCCTCTGCGGATGACGAGGGTCCAGGTCCGGACTCGATACCGCCATCGCTGGATTCTTGCTCCTGCTGCGCTAGAGCCTGCGCCTCCGCCCGGATCTGCTCAAGCTTGCTGTTGTAGTCCTCGTTGTTGAGGGCCAACGCAATCACAGAGCTCGGCTCGTCTTCGCGGATGATGATGTCCGAGTCCACAAAGATGTGGTCGTTGCCCGTCACCGGGTAGTCGAGCGCCGGCCAGCCGCTAGCTGATCTCTCCGCCCAGAAATTCGTCAGGTACTTCATAAGGCTCGTCTTCTGGTGCTTGGGGAGCTCCAGCGGTATCTCCGCGCTGGGTTCTAGCGAGTTGGCCAGCTCCTTTATATCCGGCATGAACTCCTCTGAGACGCCCTGCTCGCCGTCACTCGCGGCCCCTTCGTCGTCGCTACCGGCCTGGCTAGGGTGGTCGTTGGCAGCATTGGTCTTGTCCTGCTCGTCCTTGTCTTTGTCTGCGGCGCTGTCCTTTGGCTCCTCCTCCTTGACTGGTGTCTTCTGGGAGGTATCAGCGTCAGGTTTCGGTAGCTGCTGCTCCTGTTCTGTAACAGGTGTCATCTTGCTATCAGGCGGCCCATCAACGGAAGGCCCGGGCTCGGCAACAGCCTCATTCACGTCATCGTACACCTCGACAATAGCCTTGGTAGACGTCCTGGGGAGCATCGCTCTGGGATGGCGCAGACTAGCAGCACGCTCCTTCCTGTCTCGCATGCGCTCCTTTTCAAACTCGCGGCTAAGCTGCTCAAAGTGCTTCGCCAGCGTCGACACCTGCGAGTCCCTCTTCTTGTGGACCAGTCGAGGGATGTTGGATTGGCCAGTCTTCTGCCGCGACTTGAGCCCGCTGAGTCCCAGACGCTCCGATAGCTTCTTATCCACCTTGATGGACCCGTCAATTGGCGGAGGAGGCGGCTGGTCGGTCTGGTGCTCTGAATGCGTGGGTCTGCCCTCGTGTAGTGCTGCCACTCGGCCTGCGGCGGACTGCGATCTAGGCATCGTCCTCACAGGCTGTGAATTGGCGCGCAGCAGCGGCGGCGAGGTTGCGTTGCCAGAAGTGCGTGCCGACGGGCGTTCGGGAGTCGCGCGAGACGCGGGGGTAGATGGGACGTCGATGGGTTGGCCCTGGCCCTGGCCCTGGCCAACCTGCTCCCGTCGCTTCTGGTCGATCCTCTCACTGAGAGAAGGACCAGGAGGTGACACATCCGGAGACATCTTGTCGCCCTCCTTGGGTGACTTGGGAGCCCGAGGAGTGGCAGGGATGGGTATCTTGGAGTTCCCGTCACCGGCCACGGCAGCTCCCGCAGAGGAGCCCTTAGCTCCGACGGGAGACCCAGCCAGATCCAGAGCCTCGACCCTCTCGATCGCACCCTCCGCCGCTATCTCCACCTTACCATCGTCTCCCACAGGCGGCTCCTTACCGGCCTCAGAGGCAGCCGGTGTGCTGCTCCCGTCGAGCCCACCGGCGTTCTCCGTGATGTCGGTAGGCTGGGTGCTCTTCTCGTCGGCCTCGGAGAAGGACTGCGAGGTGGGCTCGTCGCTGTCGGCGGTGGACCCTGTGCCCTCGTGGGTGACGAGCGACTCCTTGGACTCATCGTCGGCAAACATCTTCTTGAGCTGCATCATGGTGAGCTGCCTCATGTCCTTATCGCCAAGGAAGTCGGCCTCGAACTTGGCAAAGGCCACGTCCCACTCGCCCGCGACCTCGAGCATCTGCCGCGTGATCTTGTTGAATGGCACCACCTCGTAGTACTTGGAGTTGACGTAGACGTCCTGGAGCTGGTGGATCATAGCCGGCTGGTCCTCTTGGGCCTTCTTAGACAGCTGCTCCAGCGCCTCCTTGCAGGCCTCGGCCTTCTCGGGGAGGACGCTGTCGATCCTGATGCCCTGTAGGCGCGCCTTGACCGACGTCATGTATCGGTTCCACCGCTCCTCCATCTTGGTGTAGATCTCGTTCTTGAGCTTCAGATCGTTGGCCACCTTCCACGTGATGCGCGCCCGGGGCACGACAATCTCTAGGAGGTCGATGGGGTCGCGGTGGATGCGGACGCGGGAATCGGCCAGGCTGAAGTAGCGCACGTGGTCGCGGTGGTGGTCGTGGCCGCACTGCACACTCTCCGACATCTGGAGGCCCTGACCCCAGTACAGGAGCTCGAGGTACTTGCCGAACGAGTACTTGAAGGTGGCGGTGGACATGGCAGTCTCCTCGGAATCCTTCTCGCAAATCTTACAATACGTCCACATGGTGATGCCATCACCCAGCTCGGGGCTCCGCGGCGGCGCGCTCGGGAAGTGCTCGACAAACACTGTGATACGGTACTGGTCGTGGACGTACGTCCGGTGGTGCTCAATCATCTTTCGTTCGCACCCGTTGGACGTGCATACCTCGTCCTTGCCGTACACCAGGTCCTCAATGTACTGTCCCAGCGAGCAGTCCGGATCCATCTGGACGTCAAAGCGCTGCTCATCGTAGAAGTTGAGCGCAAGTAGTTCGGGTTCGGTGCAAGGGATTTTTGTCTCGGTACAGATGGCCGAGTACAGCACGACAATGTTCTGGTGGGAGTAAGGGTCGAACAGGTCCAGGTTTCCCTGGATATACGTCTCCCAGTGCCGCGTCTGTGTTTGATAGTTGAACAGCGCCTTGTCGTACTCGGCGTCGTGGACGGCGTGGAGGATTTCCATCATCTGCTTCGGAGCCTTGTGGCCGATTCGCTCCACCATTTCGGGCGTGATGAGCTGGAATGGCTGGGACCCACTGCTCATGTCTGAGGCCGCCTTTGAACGTATCTCCAGTTCCTTGCCGCGGGTATCCGCGGACTCGCCATCCATGCCATCTGTGCCTGCAGACTGGCTTTGTCCCTCCTCGCTCTTTTCCTGTGACGGCTGCAATTCTCCTGGCTCAGATTGTTGACTCTGGAGCTCTTCTTGCTTCTTCTCCTCCAAAGCTTCCTCTGCAGCCCTCCTCCGCTGTTCCGCGACGTCGTGGTCTAGGAGGCGGCGCAGGTAGAGAAGTCGCCTCTCCTGCTCACGAGCTCGCATGAGAAGATACGGCTGGGAGAACTTGACGTAGGGCGAGGCGGAAAGAATCTTGGTCTCGTACTTGGCGACCATATCGCTGTAGTACGTAGGCATGGGCACATCATCTGGCACTTCCTCGGGCTGCTGTACTTCCTGGCCATCCTGCTTGGCTGCATCTAGCTCTTGGGAAGTCGACACACCGTCAGTGGCAGTGATACTTGCAGTTTCTCCTGCCGATGTTGCGGGGAACGTGGTCTTTCCCTCGACAGATGCCTCACTAACACCAACAGTCGGTCCAGATCTCTCTGCGGCACTAGCATGGCTGATCGGTCGAGACTCGTTGATCGCTAGGATAGAGCTTGCCAGGGATCCCTCTCCAGTATCGGGCGGGTTGATGGACTCGTCTCGCAACAGGCTCGATTCCAACTTGAGGTTGTAGACAACGTAGACCATGAAGTCGACAATGTGCTTGACCTTTCCCAAGACGGCATGATTGGCTCCTCTCAGAGAAATGGTGCAACCCAGTTCCGGCGTACAGCCAGACAGGAAGATGTACGACTTCTTTCGGCCGGCATAAGCGTTGTTCACATAGGTACGGACGTCGAAAGAGGAGCACCGCCCGACCTTGACCGGAAGAGCCAACATGTCGACCGAGGTGATGATTTCTGTCTCAGCACATCGAGCAACAGCCTCAATGACAGTATGCTTGACATTGTAGGCAACAGCAATATTGGCCTCAGAGAGGTACTGGAGCGCCACGCCGGACACGCCCTTCTCCGCAAGCAGAACGTGTGGTTTCAGATTCGTGATTCTCTGAACGACGATGCGCAGATACTCCTTCTCCTGCTCGATGACGGGCTGCAAACTCATGAGCTGCTGCTCGTGCCGCTGGTACTCGACCGGAAACGTAACAAGGACTATGCGAGGATTGGGAATTTTGCGGGGCATGCTCTTCAGGGCGAGATTCTTAGTGAAGACAACGCCCGAAACGTAAGAAGTGTCGCTGGGTCGGCCACCTGGGATCCTCTTGAGCTTGACATAGTGCCGTATGTCCATGTCCTCGCCGCTTGGGACATCGGGATTCACATCGTCTGTTGCTTGGAGCAGTATCGGGACCAGGGCCTTCTGCCACGGCGATGGATCAGGGATCCCGGAGTCTTCAAGGAGCTGTTGGAGTATGCGGTAGACATGGCGCGTGCTGGAACTGTTGAGCTCAATTTGGGGTTTCCGCTTGATCTCGTGAAATTCGGCGCTTGTGGGGGGCAGCCAGGACTGAGTCGCATGCTCCATCGAGGCAATCATCTCCGAGGAAGGGGAGTGCCGTCTGAAGACCCCAGACTTGGGCCGAGGCGGCGGCAGATGGTGGATGCTTCCGCTCATGCTCAGGTTGCGGCGCCGGACGGAAAGTCTGTGGCCTACAAGGCTTGGCGGGCCACTCATATCGTCGAAGGCACCGCGGCTGTTCAGGCCACTGATGCTCTTCTCACCCTGCTTGTGACGGCGGTGCCTATTCGAGTTCAGAGACGCCGAAAGATTGGGCTTGTCGTTCTCGTAGCTTCCCGAGGGTATTTCCGCACTTGACATGGTAGAGAATAGGCCCATCTGCTCGTCTTCAGTGGATTCGTCCGACATGTAGTCTGCGAGCTCCGGGTCGATGATGTTGTCGTCGTGGAAGGCAGGAAACTTTGACCTCTTGGACTCGTCGTCAACACCCTTTCGGAAAGGCGCTCTATCCGGAGGGGTGGGTTTGAAGCGGTTTAGGAGGCCGTGCTTTGAGTGGTGGCGCTTGTGACCGGGGCCAGCGGAGGACTGGGGCCGGGCAGAGGCGAGGGACTTGAGGGAACGGGATGACCCCGGGCGGCTAAGCTGAGCGCCGTCAATCTCGAGAACAGCTGACGCTCGGTTTGGCCCTCGGACACGGCGGGTAGCGGGGATTGCCATCATAGGCGTTGACACGGGCCGAGCATCCTCTGGGCCAAACGAGCTGGTAATCGGGCTGCCTCTGTCCAGGCCCTTGGAGCGACTACCTGCACTGGGAGATTTCGAATGACCAGATCCCATGAACCGCGGGAGGAAGGCCTGCTGATCATCCCCAGAGTCATCTGACCCGCTTCCGTCCAGGCGACGACTGATGACGACCAGGCACCGCTTGCATACGCGCAGAGAGCCCTGGACGCCAAAACGCTCCCCGGATATTATGGTTGTGCATTGGTGGTCAAATATGCACCCGCACGTGCGGCAATGGTGCTTGCGCCTAAAGGCCGTGAAGCCAGTCTGACACAAGTGGCACTCTTTGACACTGTCATCCTTCATCCAGAACTCCTTGCTGAGAACCTGTCGCCGCATTCGATCCAACCGGCTGAGATGGTCCGTAGCCACCTCGCCGCTGAGTGCGGTCCCTGGGATTCTCCCCGCCTGGTCATTCCGGCGGCCGTCGTCTTTAGAGAAGGACTCGTGGTACACGGAGTTGTGGGCGGATATGCTGACGGGGCTCGGTGCTGCCGGGGTACCTCTGTCGGTGGAAGACTCCCGGGAGTGGGGTGAGTTGGTCCCACTGACGCGCGTGATGGCCGGGGGACGTCTCCGGATATCGTCAGGTGACAGCATGAGCGACCCCGAGGAAGGGGTACGCAGATGCGGGGTCTGAACTTTTGGCGCCGAGGGGCGCTCCGCCTGGGACTGACTCCTCGAAGTGTCGACACTAGCAACGCTCGAGGCATCGTCCCTGTTGGAGGATCTGGGCGGGAGCTTGCCCTCGGTCAAGTCGTACAAGTTGGAGACCTCTGCACTTTCACGGCGTGTGTCGAAATCGACCTTGCTTAAACTCCGTTGCGCAGAGCCCTCAGCCCCGCCGTCTCTATTAATGAGCCGGCTGCGAGCTGACTCCTCCATAGACAGGACGGGCGGGTCGGCCACAACAGTACTGGTAGCGTTCGTGGGTAAGCTCTGTCGAACGGACGGCTGAGACTTGGCAGCGGGCATGAGGTTTATGCTCGTAGGCTTGGAGGACTGCGAGTGTTGTGATCGTGTGTCGGAGGGTGCCAAGGTGACTGATGACGGCATATCGGGTGCCGCAACGGGCTGGGTGTGAAGAGCGGTAGCTGCGCTGGCAACCGAAGTGGTGCGGTGCATGGACGAGGAGGCCGAGTGCCTAGAGGCACGACCGCTCACCTCCGTCTCCGTCTCGTCGTCATCCTGGCTATTCTTCTTGGTGGAGGAGCCACCGGCTCCGACCGCAACTCGAAACCGACTATACAGCCCGCTGAAGCCTTGCTGGACAATGTCGCTGGCCGAGCCCTTATTCTCGGTCGTAGCCGTCGGCACCGAGGGGGGCGCAAAGTCGTTGAAGGTTGTGAGGGAGTCGGCGCGATTCCTGGCAGCATCGTGGATCTTATCGAGGTCGTAGGTGAGCTGCTCCTTCTTGATGGTGGAATTGACCGAGGCGATGGAGCTCCGACGGTGGCGAAAGCTGATGGGCGACCCGAGGGGATCAGAGGCCTGCGAGCCGCTGGTCGTCGGCTTCGTGGGTGAGCCGCTAGCCATCTATGCGGGCAGTCGAAACGAGTCGGCCGGATGGGCAGTTTGATGTCGATCTCTTCTCGGCGTGCGGGCGGGCTCAGTGGGCGGCGGCGACGTTCGCCTTGATGATCATGCTGGTCCACCAGAGCTTGGAGGGGAGGAGCGGGGGGGATGGATGGTTGTAAATATAAATCGACTGTACGGTTTCTCGGGGGAAAACGAAAATGGGGTTCGACAGCTTTCGGGGATCACAAGAATGTAACGTGTCTAACAGTGTCGTGTTTTTTTGTTGATGAGGGAACGAGCGATGATTTGGTCCTACAAGACCCCGGAAAGTAACAGAGTCGTAGTAGTAGCGGAATGGGGTATGTAATGGTATCACGACCGACGATAATAGTAATAGCTGAAGGCTGGGTAAGTTTAGCCACAAGCTGGAAAAAGAAAGAAAAAGAGATAGCTGAGTCAGGTATCGGATGAGCACCAGCTCCTTCCCATGATAGATTAGCAAAAAAAAAAAAGAGGTTAAAAGAAAAGACTGCTCAATCTAGCAGCCCTTTGAGGAAGATCTCTGTGGATGAGCAGCAGTGCTGAACTGATGTCAGCTTGCGTGGGTAAAACGATGATGGCATAGCGTGCAGCTCTTTGAGTTTAGCGCGGACAGTCGCCGTGGGGCAGATTGAATCAGCGGCGGGTGCCATTATCACCGCCCAGTTCGGTGGGAGAGGGTGACACAATTAGACAGTCAGTATAGCTACGTTGACATTATGTCACCATTTCGACACTCACACTCCTGCTTGCTTTATTTTTGTCAACCCTTGATTCACCGCTTCACGCCGTACGCGTGCCTAGGATTCGGACCGCGTTTCCACATCAAGAGCCTCAATATCGCCCCGACCGACCGACCGACCGCAATCAGTTTCCGCCCAATAACACTGGGCATCACCCGGGATCCTATTAATACCTTTTCTTGGAATAAATTCAAGTTTCCATTCTTTCCGGTGTGCGCTCCACACCCTGCATACGAGTACACGCACGCCCCCGAGCAAACCCTCACCGCGATAGACAAGAAGAAAAAAAGAGGCCAGCCCATCAATGTGACACAGGCCCCTCCCCCCGTCTCCCGAAGAAAGAGAGGCACGTCATATATCCCCTCATGTCTTTCGAAATCACCCGGTTACTGGGGACAAAGACGCCCATAAGCGTCCCCAAGGATCAGGAGAAGGTCCTCGACAGGCATGGCATGGGCGCCGTGCGGCCCAACGACTACCCGGTCGGTGTAGACGACGTCTCCGGCCGTGTTCTCTCGGCCCTGACAGACGCCCACGCCAACAATCGGAAGCGCGACTCGACTGCCGCGACCCTCGAGGAATCAGGTGCACCCAGAAGAAAGAAGAAGCACAGTCGAGCAAACGACGTCGAAGCCGACAGCGATGACGAGCCCGTCAACAACGGCAGGTTGTCGACAAGGCGGGAGCCCGCATCTGCAGAACGCTCCTCGCCTGCTGTCGCAAAGGGTGCATCGCAAACACCTGCAACAGCGGAGAATCGCAGACAAAAGTCTTCTTCTCCCCCTCCCGCCCGTCGTCGAGAATCTTCTTCTCCGCCAGCGCGGCCGCAACCCGCAGCCCCGGCCGCGCCATCGACAACCAAGCCCCAGCGTCTCGCACCCGTCATCCACTTCCCCTCGAGCGTCGAGGAGCCAGAAGATATAGAAGTGCAAGTCCCGGACGCCCAGGCCCATCCGAGCAACGAGTTTAGATCCCCCGTCAAGACGCCCAGGCTGCGCGAGCGCACCGCCATGGAGACGCCGCCGTGCGCGCAGCCCAGCCAGACGAGCGTGGTCCCCGGGACGGTGGCGCACGACACGAGCTCCGACAATCAACAGAATAAGAATCTGGATGTGGATCGCCGTCGGTCGAAGCGCATGAAGCCCATCGACTTCAGCGATGATTCCATGGACGCCGGCCGGGACGCCAGGTCTGCCAACCCCTCGACGACGTTTCAGCGCATGGCCCCGACGAATGGGTACATTCACATTGATAGCTCTGGCGGGACGACGACGACCCCGTCGAGCAGCGGCAACGTCATCCCTGCGTCGCTTCCGCGTCCCGCTACGCAGACTGTCGAGCAGCCGTCTCTCCCGAGTCATGGAGACTCGGTGAACGGACACCAGGTGGCAAAGACTCCCTCGCCGCCGAGGGTCAAGACCAACGGGAGGGATACGTCCATGCAGGAGCCTCATGTCGCAAAGACGCCGTCGCATACTCCTCAACACTACACAATCCCAGCTCAGGCAACTCAACCGTACTCGACTCCAGCCCATGCATCACAGCACTACACAACTCCAGCAGCCCAGGCAACCCAGCCATACTCTACCCCCGCCCACCACCAGCAGTACACCCAGGACAACGACGACCCGTCAACCGACCACGGCGCCCTGGAGCCCTTTGAGATGTTCCTGACCACCTACCCGAGCTACATAACACAGCACGCAGGCAGCCTAGCCCTCTTCGTCAAGGCATGCATGTGTCTAGGCCACATGGCCAAGCACCGCGCCCTCCACCAATGTCTATGGGACGACTTTATCCGCGCCTTCTCAGCGCAGTACCTCGACTACGTGCGCGACACGACCGACCCCCTCGTCGCGAGCGACTGGTACAACGACCGGGACGAGCGACCCCTCTTCACAGCGCAGGTCGTACGCAAGGAGAATCTGCCTGCCATTCTGGAGCTGTACTCTGACGAGGTGGTCAAGGCGAAGAAGTATGTCATTGGCGGGGTCGGCAACGACGCCAGACGTCGCCAGTCGATGGCCGGGCGGTCCTCTGGCGCTGCTACTCCCATTGGACCCTCTACGTCTACCCCGGCTGTTGGTCCGCCTCCTCCTGCTGTCGCTGCCGAGACACCCGCACCCAGAACAACTACCACCACCACCATCATCGACACCCCCGCTCCCCCTCCAGTCACACAACCCTCCCCTGTCATCGCATCACCCATCCTCGGATCCAGGCCATCACCAACGCTCAGTTCACGCCCATCACCCATCAAAAGGGTACGAGAGAGCTCTCCCCCTCTCAGAAGGAGACATTCAGACTACGTTCGTCCCAATGAGGCAGTGTCCGAGCACAATGGTAGCAATAGCAACAGCAACAGTCCTGCTGCTGCCCGAGCCACGGAAACACCCCCCTCTGGATTCCGTGTGCCGACGTCGACATTCAGAAAGTCCATGCCTGCTGGTTCCGTGCGACCACCCTCTTCTGCTGGGTCTTCTACGTCGCGCTCGGCGAGGGGTTACTTTAAGAGTCTGGGGAGACGGAGGAGTGTCAAGGATCAGGAGAAGGTTGATGATATTATTCGTAATGCGTTTAAGGGGAGACGATCGAGTGGTGTTTAGTCTTTCTTTTTTTTTTTTTCTTCCTATTCTATACTTTTTTTGGTTTCTTCTTTTTGATATACCTTTTTTTTCTCTCGTTTATATATATATGTCTCTTCTTCGTTTCGTTTATACCTTTTGTGTTATACCTCTCTTGTTGCGTTATAGCTTTTGTCGCGTTATGGTTTTATTTTCTTGTATGGCTTTTTTCCCCTTACTAGTGTGTAACGACGAATTGGAGTATTGTTCTATGGGAGATGCAAAGGATTGGGTCAGTGAGAAGGAGGAAGACAGTGTGTAACATCAATGGGTAACATCAATGGGAAAACGATGACAAATCTTCGGATTCAAGGACAAAAAGCAATGAGAGCAAAGCTCAATGGAAACAAGATCAATCAACAGACACAATCCCAATGAATGACAACTTTAATGACAGTGTCAAGACAAACAATTTCAATATATTCCTTTTTGTTTTTTGTTTTCGCGTGGGCTACCGTCTATGGCGCGATTGGCATACTTACACACCTTACTATCTATGGGCAAAGAACAAAGATAGAAGAAAAGCAAAGAAAAACAAATAAAGCAATCAAGCAATCAAGCAAGAGAAGAAGAAGAGAAGAAGAGAAAGAAAAAGAAGAAAAAGGCACAGGCATTGGTATAACTTTCATATCGTAAAAAACAAGGGGAAGAGAGAGAAGGGTGTGGGAAACATGATTACTCCGAAGCATTGGGGTTGGTAGAAGTGGCGGCACCATCAGCCTCGGCGGCAGCCTTGGCCTTGGCAGCCTCAGCGTCCTCCTTCTTCTTCTTCTGACGCTGCTCCTCTTCGGGTGTCAGGGTTCTCAGCTGCAGGGCGTGGATGCCTCCCTCGATGGCCATCTCGTCTCGGAGGAGGGCGTAGACCATTCTGTGGCGGGCGGGTTGCATCTTGGAGGCGAATGCGTCTGAAGTGATGACGAGTCTGGGTGATATGTGTTAGTCTCTTGTCTTTCCTTCTCTCTCTCTCTCTTCCCTCTCCTTGACTCTCCATTCATTCATTCCAATCTGTCATATGTTGCCAATTGCGAGATACATACCTAAAGTGCGTCTCCCTGGAAGTACTGCCCTGCATGGCCTTGTGGTGAGAGTGAAGGTGAGAGTCATTGTAGATTTCGAGAGTCTGAGGACTAAAGGCGGCCATGACCTGTATGATTGGGTCAATGGGGTCAGTAAGTTGTTTTTCCATGTCATCTCAGTGTATTCCGTTGATGCCATTGAAGAAGGAGATTCCGGAAGCACCGGGGTTTCAATTGGTGGTGGTGGTGGTGAGAAATGGGAAAGAAAGAAGAAGTCGGAAAGAAGAGAAACACACCTTGGCACGGATGGCATCTTCGAGGGGCGTAGCGCTGGGACTCATGGTGGACAGCTGTCTTCCGACATTTGAGAAACCAAGAGCGTAACGACGGAACATGACTTTTTCTGTTGTAATGTGTATATGTGTGTGTATGTGTGTATCTGAGATCAAAGTCGTTGCGCGCGCGAGCTTCAATGTAATAGAGACTCTCACAGCGACGACAAGGTTTCTTTTCTTTCCGTTCGGGTAATTGATGACGCGGGCGGTCAGAGTGGCAGATGGGGGGGATACTACTAAGTAACAACAACAGCAGCAGCAGCAGCAAACAACAAGATGATGGTGATGTATGAGAGAAAGAAGAAGAGAAGGAAAGGAAAGAAGAATTAAAACAAGTTGTTGGCGGGGTAGAAAAAGGAAAGAAGAAGAAAAGGCTTGAGAGTACGTCTTGGAAACAATGAAAGAGAGAGAGAAGAAGAAGAAAAAAAAAGAGTTTATTCGGTCAAGTCGGTGAGACACAGAAAAGGACGTGCTTTTTCCGCGTCTTCTTTCTCTTTGTGTGTGTGTGTACGAGTAGTAGTAGTAGTAGGTAGTAGTAGTAGGTAGTAGTTATTTGGGAATCATCTCTCTCTCTCTCTCTCTCAAAGAGGTCTGGGCAGCAGTACGAGTAACAAGAGAGAGACCTTTCACAGTCGCGTAACGGGCAAGATGCAGGCGGCATGAAAGAGAAGGAACATAAAAAATAAAATAAAATAAATAATAAATAAAAAAGGGAATTTCCCATTTGCTGCTGCACGATGCACTGATGCACTGCATTGGCGGTGGGAAGGCCCTTTCTTTCCTGATTTGGTCTAGTGGGTTGGCATGCTGCTATAATGATGCGTCTGGATGGCGTGGGGTGACCAGAGTGGCGGGGTGGAAGTGTCGGAGTAGCTGGGCGTAGGACTGACTGTAGTAATACTCTGTACTCTGTACTCTGTACCCTCGTAACATTGAAATGAATTGATATTTATTCTCTTCTATTACTCGTACTCTTCTTCTATTACTACTACTAGTACTCCGTACTACTACTCCGTATCTCTTGTACTCATGCAGGGGTAAACTGTGATGCTCGTATGCTCGACAACCTAGTCATACCCTCCCGCCATTCTCTGACCTCCTCTGCCTGACCTGACCCTCTGCCACGTAGTATGACTCTACTCCGTATACTGTCCATAGGTATCCGTACTCCGTACTCGTAGAGAGAATACAGTAATCCCAGAACCACGTCATCATGGAAAAATTGTCCACAAGTTCCACCGCATTATTCTCAATATGAACAATACAGGGCAGTACTGCATCACTGCATCACTCGGTACGGAGTACTGGTAATGACTCCATACAGGTAGTATATCACCCTACCTCAGCTACAGCCTAGAAAACTGTTACCACACCGGCGGTCCTACCTGTACCCTGACTGCCTGTACATACATACTCGTACAGACATGCTCAGGCAACAACCTAAAAGCGGCATCATCCTCACACACAACAACAACAACCCTTTACCGTCCCACCCACTCATCCAACAAATCCAACCGCTCACAATGCGACCTTGTTATACCGCCTTTTTTGTTTTTCTGCAGGTCCCTCTCTTACCTTTTTTTCTTTTTTCTCCTTTGCTTCCGTGCACGTTTTTATTTTCTTCTGCAGTCTTGTTGTCAATTACTTCTATTTGTCCATCATCCATATGGCGGTGGGAGATGTTGCACGAGTACTACAGGTACACACACACACACCTTTACACCCTCACACATTCTCTCTAAGAGGGTCTATCAAGTACATGTATGTGTAAAACCAACGCCATGGTCGCTCACATCCTGTAGTGTAACGAGATTGTCGGGCTTTGATCAGGTATACAATTTGTCCATCTCCTTTTACTTGCAGATTTCTGTTTTTCTTTTCAATTTCTTTTCTTTTCTACCTGTATAGTAGTCATCATGACCTTTTTTTTTTCAATTTCTTCTTCTTCTCTTATACATTGACCCATGACTGTCAAAAATACTCGTAAGCAACTACTCCCGGGTAACTAGCGGACCACCAGTAGACCCACCCACTTTATCTGTAATCCTCCTCTACGGGTCGCGTGCTACCTGACGATAACACACTCATCACTCCTCTCTCTTCCTCCCCCCCCAAAAAAAAGCCGCGACGTCACACTCCCAACCGCAAGCAACGCAATCCTTCCGCCTAATCCCTTCCCTCTCTCTCTCTGTAAAAAAAAACTGATCGTCACCAGCCCCTCAATCTCACTCACACCCTTTCTTGCATACCCCAAATCTGTCCTTGCCCTTTACCACCCCCCCCCCCCCCCCCCCCC
>FYEV01001610.1:0-103563 GCA_900188565.1 Geosmithia flava | reverse complement strand
CCCCCCCTAAAATAACCCTTACACACACACCCCCCCGCTACGCACCCAATCATCCCCTTGTTTCCCATGTATATGCGCTCCATTGTGTCGACGTCTTTACGCCGCCTACTAGTAACTACTACTACAAACACATTACGAGCCTGTCGTCACAGCAGCAGCAACAGAAACTGTACTATCAACACTAGTAGTAGTCATACTTCAACCTGGTTGAGGAGAACAATGTCGACAACGTTACCTCGTTTACCCATCTTGGAGGCCATTGCCGCCCATAAACCCGACTCCACGGCCGTCATCCACTCCCTCTCTGGCCGCACCTTTACCTATTCTGAGCTTCTCGGAGATGTAGGACGTGCTAGGGATCGTCTGCGCAGTGCGAGGGGAGGCGTCGACATGGATGGTGAGAGGGTTGCTTTTCTCGTGGAGAATAGCTATGACTATGTTGGTATGTTTACTCTCTAGACTCTCTATACACCTTCACACTCTCTCATACAACTCTACACATCCCACTCTCTATTAGTCCCTCATACATATTCTCACTCCTACACAAATACCCCTCATGATGAAATGAACCCCTCTAATCATAAACAGTCACCCTCCTCGCCGTCATGGCCTTGAGATCCATTGCCGTCCCTCTGTCCCCGGCCTTCCCCGCCCCGGAACTGCAGTACATCCTCAACCAGAGCGAGGCGTCACTCCTCGTCTCGTCTGCCAAGTTCGCCTCCAAGGCCCAGCAGACCCTCGACGGCGAGCTCACCTCCCCGCCCACCTACGTCGAGTTGCCCAAGCACAATGGCGGCAACTCATCTGCCGAGCACCAACCCGTGACGTGGGATACCCAAGGTCCCGGAGAGGCTGGTGTCATGCTGTACACTTCCGGGACCACCAACCGACCGGTAATATATTTATACACTCTAAACCCCTGTCTTCTCCAACGCACAGAGTGAGAAGAAAGAAGACTGACAAAGAAAAAACAGAAAGGAGTTCTACTCCCCCAATCCGTCCTGACAGCACAGAGCCGTTCCCTCATGCAAGCATGGGAGTACTCGCCAACAGACCACCTCCTGCACGTCCTCCCTCTGCACCACATCCACGGCATCGTCAACGCCGTCCTCACGCCCCTCCTCTCCGGCGCATCAATCGAGTTCCTCTTCCCCTTCAACGCCGACGCAGTATGGAACCGTCTAGCCGCACCCTTCCTCGACAACAACAGCAACACCACCACCGCCAGCACCAACGGCACCACCACCAACGGCAACGCTAACGACAGCACCAAACCCCCCGTGACATTCTTCACCGTCGTGCCGACAGTGTACAGCCGTCTAATGACGACGCACAAGTTCCTCCCCGACGCCGTGCGCGCCGCCGCCTCCGCCTCCGTCAGCCCTACCAACATGCGCCTGGGCATCTCCGGGTCCGCCGCGCTCCCCACCCCCGTCAAGAAAGCATGGCGCGACCTCTCAGGCGGCAGCATCCTCCTCGAGCGATACGGCATGACAGAGGTAGGCATGGCGCTGAGCTGCGGCCTAGACCCGGGCGACCGCATCGACGCATCCGTCGGATGGCCCCTACCCTCCGTACAGGCCCGTCTCGTAGACGTCGACACCGGTGCCATAATCGCCCAGGGCGAGGAGATCGACCCTGCCACGGGTCGCGAACGCTCCGGCGAGATCCAGCTCCGCGGCCCCACCATCTTCAAGGAGTACTGGCGCAACCCAACAGCCACGGCATCCGAGTTCGTCTCCGACCCAGACGGCCAGGGCTCGTGGTTCCGCACGGGAGACGTGGCCGTCCGTCGTCCCGTCCCGCAAGCTTCCCACGCTCAGCCGGACTGGACCCGCGGACCCATGTACTTCATCCAGGGCCGCAAGTCGGCCGACATCATCAAGACGGGCGGCGAAAAGGTCAGCGCCCTAGAGGTCGAGAGGGAGCTCCTCTCGCTTCCGCAGGTCGCCGAGGCCGCCGTCGTCTCCGTCCCCAGCGGGAAGTGGGGGCAGAAGGTCGGGTGCGTCATCGTCCTCGACACCGACAACCTAGGCCCGTCGGGTCACTGGAGTCCTCTGGATATGCGCAGGGCTCTCAAGGGCACCCTGGCTGGATACAAGATCCCTCAGGTCATGAGGGTCGTTGACGGGATCCCCCGTAATGCTATGGGTAAGATTAATAAGAAGCAGCTTGTTGCTGCTATTTTCAAGGATGACTTTAGTGGTGATGAATTGTAGATTCTCTTTTGAGTATCTTGGGGGTATCTTGGGCACATATATATATATTTAGATTACATCTCTTGTTCCTTTTTTTTTTTTTTAACTACTGCTACTGTAGTAGTATACTGCAGTAGTATACTCTTTGCATTTGTATAATAGAACATCTTTACATGAGCTACTACCATCACCAACATGCTTGCCTCTCCTTCAAAAACGTTCTTCTTTTACATGAGTTGCAGTACCATCGAGATCAAATATAAATCATGTATTGAATTAAAACCTCATCCACCAGGTCTACGTCTCCTAGACTGCTCGAATCCAGGCTAACTCCCCCTAATAAAAAAAAAAAGCGAGTTTTCCTTAGAAACGCCTCGTTGTAATTTGGAAAAATCTGTCCCTAAGCCATATACATTCATGCAATAAACCTCGTGTGTGCAAAGCGTCCTTCCACTGCCTCGCCTTGTCAGTTCGTGATTTCATGTGGAAAGCCATGCTCATCAACGTTATTCCCGAAACCTCCCCTGTTCTTCTTCCCCTTGTCCTTTTTTTTGTTCCTCTTTCGGTTCAGATCCATAGCTCAGATACCAGAAAACGCCGGGAATGACTTTTTTTTTTGTAGTTTCCTTTTTTTATTCTTCTCTGTGTTTGTTTTTTTACACTTAGACGGTGTGCTTAGCCTTGGCCCTCGTGCTGCCAGAGTTGGCACTGTCGGTGTGACCAGAGAACTCAACCTGCTCGTTAGCAGGCAGCTCGAGAATCTCCTTGAACCGACGGCCAATGTTGATAAGAATGTTGCGGCCCTTGTCGCTGCTGCGGCCCTTACCCCCAGCAACATCACCGTCGCCGCGGCCTGGAATGCTCTTTCCTATGGTGCGAGTCCAGACGCCGACACGGTAAAAGGCCTTGCGAACGTTGACGACGACACCCATGACCTCGCCATCATCCTCATCCTCGAGCGTCTCGCCGATGCCACCCATCATGACCTGGAGCCAGAGGTGGTCGATGTCCACGCTGCGCTTGTCCTTGTACTGGTAGGACCACTTGCCACCATGCTTGTTCTGGGGGTCCTCCCACTCAGGACGGACGCCAGCCTTGAACAGGTGGTAGTCGGCCTTCTGGGGCAGCTCGGAGACGGGGGAGACGTTGTTCTGTATGGTGGGGTCAGTCATGGCCTATAGCGAGCGACGGAGGGAAGAGTGGGGGATATGTATGGACTCACATAGACGCCCCAGAACTCCTCAACTGAGTCGAAAGTGATGACCTCCTTCAGAAGGTCGTTCCAGTTGTCACCCTGCGAGAGAATCGCACGTTAGCCACGTGCACTATACCCGTCGGGCACACACAAAACACAGCCGACCTACCTTGCCACTCGGGGGCTTGGTGAACCACAGAGTCCACTTGTTCTGGAGAGGGTGCTTGACATTGAAGTTATCCTTGTCGTGGAAGACGGTGACGGGCTTGCCGTCGGCGCCAGTCTCTTCGTTCTCCTTACCCTCGGGGGAGATGGGGATGGTGGACAGGTCGACCTGCTTGTCCATGTTGGACGTCTCGGTCGCGGGGGCAGCCATGATTCCGAGTCGGGTTATTCTGGGCTGAGGAAGCGGCTAGGCGATGAGTTCGGTGATCCAAACGAGGAAAGATGGGAATAAGGCGATGGCGAGCGCGCCTTGTCGTGCGGGAGGAGATGGATGAAGAAGCGGGCGGGCGAGAGAAATAGATCCACTATTTCTTCAGGCAAAAAAAGGTAGCGACACGACGATTTTTTGCACCAGGCAAGAAATCAACAGAGTCGGTCGAGATGAGGTTGTCGAGAGAATAAAAGAGTATGGTATGCCGGGGGGTGGCAGAGAGAGTCGTGGGGTTGTTTTTAAATGGAAGCGTGAAAGTGTGAGAAAGGGTTCACCGTAGACCAAAAAGGCGTCGCAGAAAAAAATCAGGCCCCTCCGTCACCTCAGAGTTCCCTCAGTACAGTCGTCGGGAAGGCGCCGTGGGCTGTTTGGTGTGGCAGTAACTGGCGCCAAAGCCCCACCTGCCCTAATGGTGCTGCTGCTGACTGTGCACTAACAGATTCTCACGGAATTTATATGCTCTAGTGATAGTGAAAGCTCTCCCTCGTTCAAAAAAAGCAAATCGAAATCTCTCAGCCACATATTCAGGCGCCACACGGCGCCACAATGCACAATCAAGCAAACGCGGCAACTTACAGATTGAGTGAGAATAGTTGACCAGGCAGGACATACCTTCGTGTGCCTTTGTGTGCCTTTATGTGACTGTATGACTGATCAGGCTCTGCTAGACACACACAATGCTGCATTCATTTAGTTAAAAACAGAGGCGTTTCTGTTTCTCATGCAAAGCGAGGTTATTCCCGTATTGTGTCAGTTTCAATCAAGTCTCATGCGGTATACCCTGTACGCAGTGTTTGAGGCTCAGCCTAGACAGGACACTCCAGGCCATATTTGCTGTTGCTATTAATACTCATTGTACGGTTATATCAATCGAAGTCTTTCAGTGAGGCTAGATTGCCTGTCTTTTGGAAGAAGCCGTGATTCAGGATATGATGAATCTTGATACATGTAGACTGTGCCGTTGTGATGATATTCCAGAATCAACTACTAATACTATGGCCACACAATGGTTGGTGGTACGAATACGAACGGTGTTACTACTACTATGTCGTACAGGTTGCCAATACCAACCTCCTGATTATCCAAGAGAGACATAATCGGGCAGTATTGGCGTCATTACGGAACTGGGTTATATTCTACGGAGTAAAGAGAGGACATATCCGTAGAAGGCTCTGTACAGGTAGTCTCTGGCTTTATTGAGAACGGTACGGGTAATTGTCAAGGCTGGTGGGGCAGACGTTTCTAAGATTGTGCCTTGATTGCCAGGTTGTACGTACTTGCCCGTGTACCTAATAGAGGCTAGACTTAGAGGGCCAGAGGTACAGGCACAGGTACAGACACAGGTACACGGAGCATTATTACGTCGTATGGACCTAATGGATGTATGGACTCGTACATTCCAGTCCAGCAAACCTACTCCAAACCCAACTTCAACGTCAATCCACTTTCCACCTCATTGACTGATACTCGATATCAGAACCTCCGCGAAAGATGTCGGGGAATACACATTCACGACTCCGAAGAATGTCAGTGCGCACGCACCATACGTGTACGAGTATGGGGTGGACATCCGGGCTCTGTCCAGATCCCAGCCCCCCAGCCACCACATTTATGGCCTGGCAGGCGGCAGACCCTTGTTCGCAACGCTTTTCCGGCCCCAACCAGCTCCATCGGCCAAGGTGACCGCCACTTCAGCCCCAGTTGGCATTACGACCGTATCGAGGTACACAACCAAGTGTTGCCGACTCGAGGTTACTGCTACGAGTATCGTCTACGAGTGAAATCCAGGTGCCAAACCCTCAGAGACAAAACCGAGATGAGAGATGCATAGTCTGTCTCTGCTAGAGCCAGGTACGACGCAATATCTAGCATCTCGTACGACGTATCACTACTACTGCCGTGCTCCTTACTTGAGCGCCAAACCTATCATCAATCAAAGTGGCGGTCATCGATAGTAATACCCAGTACGAGTACATGTAGTTCCATACAGGCCATATCTACTCCGTACAGGCTACTCATATATCGGACCCGGTGGTTCACACCCCTGCCGCCTGTTCTCTTTTGCTCCTTCGAAAACGAGTCGAATCCATACCAAGAATACTGCTACGAGTACACCAGCAACGGGTACAGGTACGGTACGGAATACGCATACGACGTACGTGCGTTGTCTTCGCCCTACTCGTACTACTGCACACCACAGCCCAATTACCCAATGACCGTTGCTGACGCTCCGTACACCTGCAGAAAAGGCCCCAGCAGCGTTGGCCGGCAGCAAGGGCACCAAGGCACTTTGTCTCTGTTGTCACTTTTGTCACACTTTTGCCTTTCAAATCCATCAGTCGCATAGTCCGAGTCTGCGAGCCAAGGCACGTCGGTACGTACTTGGGCGAGTAATATTGGACGTTTGCTATTACATGCATCCATGATTGTGCTTTGCTGATCGATTAAAAGAGGTGGCATGCTTATTACTCGGTGACAGGCAGGCAGGTTCCATTGAATTTCCTCACCTCGACTCCATTTTCTCTCCCCGAGCTTCGACGATTCGAAAAGTCTCCCTGACCGCATCTCGAAAGCGAAAAAAAAAGCAAGCTCCTCACGAAGCTCCACGTCCCAGCCTTCCAACCCACAACCCTGGCTCTCCCGTTCAGACTAGCGTCACTCGCAACCCGCTGCCACGGATAGACGCCCAATCACAGCCTAATCGCCATGCCACCGACACCGTACTGGGGGCAGCTTCCTGGCCCCAAGGTTGTCGAAAATCGCCGCTCATCTGTCGAGGGTGGTGGCGGTGGTGGTGGTGCTGACCTGGCTCTGCCCAGCCACAATCCAAAGGCGAACCGAGTGTCGACTCAGACTACAAACACCCAGACTACTGCCACGACCTTTCATCCTAGTGCGACGACTCCGACAGACGCCAACTTTGCTGGCGGACTAGCTCCCAGACCGCCCTCTTACCAGCGACCACCCGCACAGGCTGCCCAGTTTGACGATATTGACGGCCTGCCGATTCAGCAGGTCCGCACAGGAACTACGCGTGCGCTTCAAGAGCGCTTCGAAGAGAGCCAGAAATATTCGAACCGTGACCTTCCATATTCCACTGACGGAGCTCAGCCGACAGGGCAGCTCTACTCGGAAAGAGACATGGACTATGGTGAACCCTACAGTGCCCGAGGCTATGGCCCTTCCGCCAGCTATGGATCGGTAGACGATACCCCCAGACGGCCCTCGGAGAACCCTTCTGGACGACGTAAAAAGTCAGCAACAAACAAATCGCCCCTCCAGAAGCTAGAGCTGACGCTCAGCAGCATGACCAAGGAGGAGAAACGATCCCGCATCGAGGCCGCCGAACGACGGGCCCGCGAGAGAGCTTCCCGATCCAACGGCGGTGCCTCCGGTCAACCACAGGATGCGACGTATAGCCCCTCCCACCGGAGCCGCCCTTCTGCCAGTTACGCCGTGCGTGAGCCAGAGCAGCTCGCCAAGCCGACCGATGCCCCGTTACTCAGAGACGACTCCGTGAGCCCAGAGGTACCCGGATACCCGCCGGCGCCCGTGAGCCGGCACAAGCAGTCCAACAGCCAGAGCTACCGGCCTATCTCACCTCTCGTACAGGAGCCAATGGAACCTCTGCATATCCCGTCAATGTCCGAGTATAACAGCGCCGAGTATAACCCCAACGTGCCAGCACGCAACCTGAGCTTCCGGGAGCGCGCCGCTCGCGATGAAATGACGTTTGCGCACGAGGACGACCTGATGGCTCAGCAGCAACAAGAGAGGAGTGGAAACTACTCACACACACGATCTGGCAGCAACAAACTGAGAAAGAACCCGCCAGAGGAGGCCTGGAACCGCGCGCCGGAAGACACGGGGTACAGGCCTCAACCACAAGCGTCGAGACGCGATCCCACGACGACGGCAGCAGCCGTTCAGCGTGGCGAGTCGCTGTCTGCAAGGGTGCGCGACAAGGAGCTCCCGGCCGAACCCCGAGAAGCCCGAGAGGCGAGAGGGGTCCCCAACGGCGGCAGCAGAGAAGCCCAGCGCATCCAAAGACGAGCAACGGAACCCACCCACAGGGCTCAGCCTAACAAAAATGCGCAGTACTACCCCGAAGGCGGTGACCCCACCAAGCGCAGGGTGGAGCCGGCAGAGCGCAAGGAGCGCAAGCCGGTCATCCAGCTTGATGCCCCAACGCACCCCAAAAAACACGAGAGGCGTGAAGAAGGCCACGTGTCCAAGGGCTCGCTGGGCCGCGCACGCAGCTCGGGTCAACAGCAGGGCGGTCTGTACCGGCCGCCGCGATGGCTGGATGACTGGAAGAGGGCCCAGGTTGGCCTTCTAGGCGGTATCCTGCTGGACACGAGAAAGGAAGAAGTTGATACCGAGGATAGGAGCAAGCCTTGGTGGGAAGGTGGCGGTCGGAGGGGTAGCTATTCGTACCCGACTCGGCCGAACGCCGGAATGTATGATGCGACGCACAGCAACTTGAGTGGTAAGTACCAGTGGACATTGTACTCAAAGTACTCCTAAGTGGCCAATTTGCTGACAGCTTCTTTAGTTCCGAGCCGGTTTAAGCCGCCGCTGTACCTCGAATGCGGCCCCCTCCTGAGGTACTCGGGCATGCGTCGCGAAAAAGACATGTCGAGGTCGAGAATTGGCCCGGCCGCTGACAAGGAGATCTGGAGGGGAAGCGTCATGATTGTCACCAAGGACTCGGAGTCGTCGTACGAAATGACACCGACTCTTCGCCTCTTTGTCCAGGATATGGAGACGCTCCCGGCCCCACCCCATGACGTCCGCGGCGATCTGCCCCCCGAGTACGTCGACCCCATTGCGGGACACCCGAAGCTGGGACGCAAAGGCGAGACGTTGTACTTGCGACCTGTCGAGCACCTTGCTGAGGGCGTGGACCTGTCGCAGGATGAGACTGATGAGGGTCTCTTCGAGGCGACCAAGAGCGCCTTTGACGGAGTTTCCACCGATGGACCGACCGACTTCCCAGGAAGCTTCGCCAGCCGCATCAAGCGCGCAGACGGGGACGGCGAGAAGCTCCACCGCTATAAGGATGTGTCGGGATTCCGACTGCACGCCGAGCAGGGCAACACTTTTTGGAGGTTCAACATCGAGGTGGAGCTGCGAGAGAAGCAGCAGCGCATCGCCTACCGCATCAACCGCGGACCGGCCAACGCCTTTTGGGTGCCCGCCAAGGACGAGACCATGCACGTCATGTTCCACAGCTGCAACGGCTTCAGCATGGGGGCCAAGCCAGATGATCTGAGCGGTCCGGACCCAATGTGGCGCGATGTTCTGAATAACCATCAGACGTCGCCGTTCCACGTCATGGTCGGCGGCGGAGACCAGATCTACAACGACGACGTGGCCGACGAGTGCGACCTGTTCATCGACTGGCTGGAGATTCGGGACGCAGAGGTGAAGCGCAGCGCCCCCTTCACGCCAGACATGCAGGCCCAGGTGGAGTCCTTCTACTTTCAGCGCTACTGCCAGTGGTTCTCCACGGGCATGTTTGGCCTGGCCAACTCGCAGATACCCATGGTCAACATCTGGTCGGACCGCGAGACGTTTAACGGATTCGGCTCGTATCCCCATGAAGACATGAGGTCTCCGGTGCTGTCGGGCGTGGGCGCCGTGTCCTTCAAGTACTACATGCTCTTCCAGCACCAGAGCATCATCCCGGAGACGGAGGAGTCGGAGCCCAGCTGGGTGCTTGGCAGCGAGCCTGGGCCCTATGTCAAGGAGCTGGCACGCAACGTCTATGTCTCGCTGGGCACCAAGGTCGCCCTGCTTGCCGCCGACTGCCGCACGGAGCGAACAGAGGACGACGTGATTTTCGACAAGACCTGGGAGAGGGTCATGGACCGGCTTTATGCCGAAGTGAAGCGTGGACATGTCGAGCATTTGCTCGTCGTGTTGCCGGTCCCCATCGCATACCCCAGGGTGGCCTGGTTGGAGAATGTGTAAGTTATCAACTGCTGTCTTGTTTTTTGTGTGCGTGTCTGTTACAGTTTTGCTAATCATTCGTCTTTGTGTGCTGCAGACTCAAGTCAAGGGCAATCAACCCGATCAAGGCTCTCGGTAAAAGAGGCCTTTTGGGCAAGACCCTGAACAACCTCGAGGGCGGTTCTGAGATGATGGATGACCTGAGAGACCACTGGACGGCCAAGAACCACATGGATGAGAGGAAGATTGTCGTCGAGGACCTGCAGGATCTGGCGATTGACAAGTCACTCCGCATCACGATCCTCAGCGGCGACGTCAACATGGCTGCCGTGGGTCAGTTCTGCTCCAACCCCAGCCTCGGGCTGGCCAAGCACAAGGATCCGCGGTACATGCCCAACGTCATATCGTCGGGCATCGCCAACACGCCGCCGCCCGGGATCCTGGCCGACGCGCTCAACAAGCGCCACAAGGTGTACGAGTTCGACAAGAAGACGGAGGAGAGCATGATCCCCATGTTCAGGCACGGCGTCGACGGCCGGCCCAGGAAGAACAGGCGTCTGCTGCCGCACCGAAACTGGTGCTCCATCCGCCAGTGGGCCCCGGGCAACACGCCGCCGCCCACGCCGCCGCTGTCCGAGAGGAGCGACAGCCCGCCACCGCCGGGCAGTGCTTCTGGTAGCGGCCTCCTACGCCGCCTGTCCCTGGGCGGCTCGTCGAAGCCCAACATGTCCCGGGACTCGGTGCGCGCGTCTTCCCGCCCGCCCATCTCCAACAGCGGCAACGGCGGTGGCATCTTCCGCAGCCTGTCGCGCAGCCTGTCACGCCGGCGCAAGTCGACCAGCGAGAACGAGAGGCCGGCGACGCTGACGCGCACCACGTCCTCGGGCCCACCTGAGCCGGAGAAGCGCGGTCGGGGCTTCAGCTTCGGACGCCGCAACAGCCACAGCCAGCCGGACAACTACATTGACGCAGCGGCCAACTGGCGTCGCGAAGACGAGCAGGATCCGACTCGCAACAGCACCGACGATTACCACCTTGAGAGGCGTCACACTCGCGCCGGCTCGCAGCACGTCGCACTCCGCGGCGGCGCCGCCTACGACGAGTATTCCGTAGGCGACGAGGCCCAGTTCACCGCTCGCCCGCCCCAGCGGTCCTACACCACCGGTTCTAAGCCCACGAGCCGCGACCCCTACGGAGCTACAGGTAGGGGGCAGCAGGACCCCCCCGCCGCCGCCCCTGCGCTGAGACCATTCCACCGCACGCCCACGGGCCTATCGGCCAAGCAGATGCGCAACGCGGACGACTATGAGGTCAACCTAGAGGGTGGTCTGGACATCTGCCTCAACGTGGAGGTCAACCCCAAGGACCCCACTGGCATCACGGTTCCCTACAGGCTTCTGGTGCCTAGGTTGGACTTTGAATATTCCCCTGAGGCTGATCAGATTTCTGAACCGGAGGGTGAACAACAGCAACAACAGGAACAGCAGCAACAGGAGCAGCAGCAGCAGCAGCAGGAGAAGAGACCTAGTGGGATTAAGAGGTTTCTCAGTCTGAGGAGTAAGGCTAGAATGGAGAAGGAGGAGAAGCAGCAGCAGCATCAGGGGGATGGATATGATGATGACGAGGCAGTTGTTGATGATGAACGATTCCAGGGTCAACGGTACTGAGCTTTGTTTCAGCAATGTTTTTGTTCTTTTCTTTTTTTGAGAGGCATTTTTCTTTTTTTAGGGGGCTCTCTTTTGATGTTTGTTTTTTGAGATTGGATGCATGCGGTTTGAGCCGCGGAGTTCTTATGAATGTATATGTGTGAATTAAATTGATTTTGGAGTGTACGTGTTTGATTTGAGCAGTGGTGAAACTTTTCTGGTAGTAGGATATTGAGGGATGTTTGGTATTCTAAACAGAGGATGTATAAAGATGAAGTTGGGTGGAGGAACAAATAGAGACGAATATATATAAAAAAGATAGAAAGGAAGACGAGAAACAAAGGACAAAAGAAAAGTCAAGATAAAGAGGAACAAAATAATAAGAGTAATAAGAGACAGAAAAATTGGACAAAAAACAAAAAGAAAATCTCGAAACGCGGATTCGAACCGCGGACATCCAGATAATATACTATTCAGTTACAGTCTGGCGCCATAAACCAACTAGACGATTTCGAGCTTTAATGAGTTGAAAGTGGCAGTGGAATAAACGACTCAAGGCCTTAGCCAGAAGGGTGCCACAATGGCCCTGGGGCTGAATATGTCCATGTTCTCCCTGGATCTAATGGCAGGTCCTAGCTACCTAAGGTATGGACAGGTTGGAGGTCCCCAACTCCCCCCCACCCCCCTAATATTACGTCGTAGGGCCCCGCTTAAAGGAACTCCATGCCCGGTCCAGGGGACGGGCACACTCCAGGTCCCTTTTTAGCGTATTGGGGCCCTGAAGCTGCAGGGGGAATGGGACCTCTCAACTGGCCCCCAGGCCCCAGGGCCGGATTGAGGTGGAAAGTCTGGAGAGATTGGGAAGCTACGTCGACAGGATCCAGTTAATCGGAGACGACAGCGAAACTTCCCCTCCAGTACAGACATAATATTCTCTCTACTGTAACACATAATTCCAACAAATCTGATTTGACAACATCTTCCCCCTCGAAAATACTGAATACGGCAATAATACCCTTTCTCAACAAGCAAGACCGAATAATAAGACGATACGATACGACGGACAATCTTGGAAAGAAAAAGAAGGGATAGAAGGAGAGAAAGAGAGAGAGAGAGAGAGTCCGCGGACGGGAGATGAGAACAGAGGCTGGGATACCGACGACACAGACTTGAACGCTGACTGACTGACTGACACGTTCAAATACTGGGCGGGCGTGCAAAGCGGTCATGTCTCGGCGGTATGACGAGTCGTCTCTGGCCGACGATGCGGCCCTGCAGCTCAAGAGGTGGGCTACGTGGGCGTGGCACTACGCTCGTGGACCGGGGATGCAGAGGGCGGCCGTGGTGACGGCGCGGGTGGTGCATCGTCTCAGGATCAACATCCAGCCGCGGAGGCTGCTCAGCTTCCCGCATGTGCTGGTCGTCTTCTGGCTCGTCATCCTGTTGTGGGGGGAGAGGTGGGTGTTTGAGAGCAAGGTCGACGACTGTGCCTGGCACAACTGGGAGGACTGGGTATGTTCCATTCAACCATTACCTCTTCTTGAGCAAGATGTATCTGACTGACACAACAACTACAGCCGAGAGGAGCACATCCGCATCACCTCGTCTTCGTGGCCGACCCGCAAATCATCGATCCGCACAGCTACCCCGGGCGACCGTGGCCGCTGTCGTCTCTGACGACGTTAATAACCGACAACTACCTCCTGCGCGGGTACAAGGCGATCCAGACGCAGCTGGGGCCGGACAGCGTCTTCTTCCTGGGGGACCTGTTTGACGGCGGGCGCGAGTGGAAGACGGCGGGCGGGCATTTTACGGACCCGAAATGGGGCAAGGGCCGTTCGCGCGAGGAGGCCGGGTGGGTGTCGACGTGGCACCGCAAGTACGGGCAGGGGTACTGGCTGGACGAATACCAGCGGTTCGCGTCCATCTTCTTCGACCACTTCAACGACGGGGACGGCGCCGGCGTGCGGCCCTACCAGCACGGGCGCAAGCTGGTGGCCAGCCTGCCGGGGAACCACGACCTGGGGTTCGGGGCGCAGGTGCAGGTGCCGGTGCGGGACCGGTTCGAGGCCTTCTTCGGCGAGGCCAACCGCGTGGACGTGGTGGGCAACCACAGCATCGTGTCGGTGGACACGGTGTCGCTGAGCGCCGACTCGTCCGAGTACGCGGGCCAGCACGACCTGACGCCCATCCACGGGCCGGTCAACCGATTCCTGGACGGCGTCAAGGCGGCCAAGCGCACGGCGGTGCAGGACGAGCTGGACGTATGGTACGACGGGGCGGCCGGGGGCGACAGGCGCTTCCCCCACCGCGTCGAGGACCTCGAGGGCGCGGACCTGTCCGACTTCCCTCGCCGAGGCAGCGAGTCCCTGTCCGTGACGGCGGACCTGCCGACCATCCTGCTCACGCACGTGCCGCTGTGGCGCGACCCGGGGACGCCCTGCGGACCCAAGCGCGAGCACTGGCCCCCCACGGAGCCCCCCAAGGGCCAGACGGCCCCGGTCAAGCCGGACCACCGCAACGCCATCTCCGTCTCGGCGGGCTACCAGTACCAGAACGTGCTGGGCGAGGCGGACTCGGCCAAGCTCCTGGACAAGGTGGGCAACGTGGTGCACGTCTTCTCGGGCGACGACCACGACTACTGCGAGGTGGTGCACGCTGGGTCTGGCAGCAGCAGCCGCAGCGGCGTCCGCGAGATCACGGTCAAGTCTCTCAGCATGGCCATGGGCGTGCCCACGCCTGGATTCCTCATGGTGAGCCTGTACAACCCCGTCGACGACAAGGGCAACACCCTCCCGGGCGCCCCCGTCGACACGGTCCAGACCCACCTGTGCCTCCTGCCCAACCAGGTCCACACCTACGTGAAATACATTGGCTTCATAGTCTTCTCCCTCGTCCTCCTGGCCGTACGATCCGTCCTCGTGCCCGTCCTCCACCTCACGCCATTCGCACTCGGACCAGAAGACACCATCATCACCAACGCAACAGCCACCACCACAGGCGGTCCTTCACTCCTGCCCATATCGGCATCGACCCGTGACAAGGACAAGCTTGACCCGCCAGACGTGCGATCGGGTAAAGGCCGAGGAGCGTCGTCTTCGTCGTGGACTGCAATGCGCACGCGCAGCTCGTCTCTCACGGCCAAGGGTCGCTGGCAGCAGCAGTCTTCTTCCACGTCCCTGGGAACGAGGAGCAGGAATGCCAACTTCGCTGGTGCCAACGTTGGCGGGGGCGGCGGAATGGACAGCGGACCGCGCATCAATGTCAGCGAGGCGTTTTACGACACTGCCGCCGATGGGGCCAACGACAGGAGGAGGGCTGTTGGTGTTGCCGCGCGGGAGATGTGGACTACTACGTGGAGAGTGGCGTGGATGGCAGTCTTGTTCTTTGTACATTTGGCACGGGAGCGATGATTTCTTTTTTCTCTTCATTTTCTTTCGTCTTGTCTCTTTTGTTCTATCTCTTTTTCATTCCTTTTTGTCTATTAAAAAAGTCCTCTTTCTACTAGTGATTTTCCATTTGTTCTAAAAGAAGAGACATAGTTGTATAATGCATTCTTGGTGAGGGAGGAGGAGGAGGGAAAGGGAAAATAGGGGACAATGGGAGTTCTTTTTTTTTTTATGCTTCGGTATAACATGTATTATAATTCTTATACACTTGTTTATTCAATCAATTTTATGTTTCTATTTTTGTTGCATCTATGAGTTTTGTTTCAAGGGACAAAGAACAAAGCAGAAAAAGCTCTGTTCGAAAAGACAGAACGGCAGAGTACAGTTTCAAAAGACAGATAGAAAGACGAAGAACAACAAAGTGCAGTTTCCCAAAGGTCAAAACAACAAGACTAAATAAAAGCAGAGTACAGTTTCAAACGACAAAGAATAAGAAAACAAACGCCCAAACGTCAATCTCAACCCCTCCTCTGCTGCCTCCTAGCCACACCAATCCTCTCCTCCCTAGCCCTTCTCAACTGCTCTTCTGCATCTTGTCCACCATCACCACCACCAGTAGTACCCCCACCCTGCTGCTGCTGCTGCTGTTGCTGTTCAATCATCTGCTGTTGTTGTTGCTCGATGGCTAGTTGGGCTTGTTCGCGTGCTCTTCTGTCTTCGTAGGCTGCAATGTCCTCTGACGTGATTTGGAGGGTTGTCGCTGGGCGGCGGAGCATTGTGTTGTCTTTTCCGAGTTGACGTTTCTAGTCGTTTCTTTTGTATAAGAGAGAAGTGTGGTTTTGAAAGATGATATGTCAAGTTCAAGTTGGGTGAGTTGAATGACTGTGTGTTTGTGTGTGTTTGTACGCGTCGTGTATATGTAAACGTGTAAAGTGATTGTTTTCAAAGCCAAGTCCCCCCCCCATTCAGAAAGCGTGTCGTTCGTCATGCGGGGCATTTTCTTTTTGGTGGTACCCCACGCTATTTATTACTGTACTAAAGACCACACGCACTAATCGTCCTACTTGGAACACATTCAGAAGAAGAGCAAATATCATGTCATAGTAAAACACAAGAACAATTCATGGTAAAAGATCAAATTGGAAATAGTGAAAAGAGTAAAATAAATGTAAATGAATGTTGTCAAAATCAGGCATATAGCAAGGCTTTGCTAAAAGGTATCATCATGCCATCCCTATCCGTATGTCTATTGTGAACAAAAAAAGCAGCCCCCTAAATCGTGCAATCATGGTGACCATCCGCTCCACCAATCTAAGTAGTAACAGGAAAAGAAGAAAGCAAAAAGGAAAATCAACAGTCAAGTCATGGCTGTATAATATGTACTTTGTGAAGAAGAATGAGAGAAAATGAGGGAAGATGATAGATGTAAAAGAAGTGAGAGAGAATGAGACAAGTGAGACAAGTGAGAGATGCGAAAAAAGCGAGAGAAGTGAGAAGAGAAAGAGAGAAAAAAAGACCCCATTTACTCGACATAATTCGGATCGTATACATATTGCGCTTCCCACTGGAGAAAGTCACCAAGGTCCTGCTGGAGGTTGGTCCTCGGCCCTTGGTCTGGCAGCGCCATTCCGTCGACGACGTCGTGTCCGACCACGCGCGGCTCGTCGTTGATAGACTTGAGGCCGTCCTCCCCTGGCCACTGGGCGTACTTGTCGTTGCCCACCAGGGAGAACCGGGTTGTGTGGTTGTAAAAGTGGTGGCTGTCGGCCGAGAGGTCGCTGCCAACAGAAGAGCCCGAGGACGAAGAGACGGTCGCTTGCGAGCGTCGGTCCGGCGACCCGGGCCTCTGCTGGTGCGGCGCCTGGGTGACCAGTCCGCCGCCGTGCGTCTCGAAGCCCAGGTCGTCCATCCACTCCGCCAGGTCGCCCGCCAGCTTGCCGTCGCTGTCGTCAAAGTCGTCCGGGTTCAGGTCCCACGAGCCGAGCATGGCCATCTGGAAGGCGGTCCACTCTGCCTTCTCGTCTATGCTGTAGAGCCCCGGCGCCACCTTCTTGCTGCGCTTGGTCAGAGCGATGGTGCCGTGGCGGAAGCCGGGGGTGAGGGCTGAGAAAGGTGTGCTGTTGAGATGAACGTGGCTGTCATCGTCGTCTGACGCGAGCGTTGACGGGCTCGGAACCTCGGCGCTGCTGACACTGATAGGGCTGTTGGACAGATCCGGAAGGGCAGGAAGTTCCTTGGACTGCTTCCTGAATCGTCTCGGGTTCTTGGGTGGTGGCAACGGCGGGGCTTCTTCTTCTGACACTGCTGGGCTCTCCGCTGGCCTGGATACTTCTCGCCCCTGGAAAGCCACGTTGTTGCTGCTCGGTGCGGGATCGTTTCTTTGTTGCTCCCTTCCAGGGCCGTTTTCCTCAACAAGTACCAGATCCGGAGATGGCGATGCCCGGTATGATGTTCGTGCGTTGGGTGTTTCCGTGCTCGACATGGTGCGCTGAGATAGTTCGCGACGCAGCCTCAGCAACTCCAGTTGCTTGGGTGTGAGTAGCTCATCAACCTCAGCTCGCCTAAAGACGTTGCCATTGAGAATCTCCGTCATGTTCTCTGGCATGGCCCACTTCGATGCCCTCGACGGGCGTCTGAGGCGCGTCGAGGTGTGCTTCTGGACCTTGGTCATGATAGCACCGGGGCTTTGTGCTGGCGTCTTGGGGGATGTGTGCATGGGCTCCAGCGGTACGGCAACACTGATCAGGGATGCCTCGCTGGCCTGGCGGTGCCGCGGGTCGGACTGTACTGGTGATGACGCTCCTCGTGGGCGTCCGAGGGGTGGTGTCAATGTCGCCGGCTCGAGTCGGTTGATCTCTGTAGAGATGGTGGCTGACCGGGAATGTTTGGGTGCCCTTCTGGGCGGGGATACTGGTGACGTGTGCTTGAGATCAGAGAGCTGAGATGATCTTGGCCTCCTGAGAATCAATGGACTGGGGGCGAGGCGAGCATTTGCGCCAGGGATGGTTCCATATATCACGTCCTCAGGTGCTGGCCTGCTGTCCATATCGCCGGATCCGCGGGCCGCGGACGAGTTGGCAGCATCCTCGATGATGCGGTTTGTCTCGTCAACAAGCTCGCGGAGAGATGTGGTCCAATTTGTTGGCATGTCCTTGTCCTGGTGGTCGGGGACGAGGTTCGATGAAAAGTCCCGCTCCTCGCACTCGCCGTATACATCCTCGGAAGGGGCGTCGAGGTTGCTGCCACTGCTCCTCGGTTGGTCCTCCTCGCGGAGAGAAGCGTGGTAGAGGTCTTCGTCGTCGTCTTTCAACAGGGAATCCTCGCGCAAGGCGGCATGGTAGAATGACGAGCTTCCCGGGGTGGCACCGAGTGAAGAGATGCGCGGCGGCACTGGACTATTCATCTTGAAGCCTCTAGGTGTAGGGGGGGCGCCGGCGCCGAGAAGTCTTTTTCGGGCAGCGGGAGGCATCCATGGGTTCATGTCAGCGTCAGGAGGACTCAGCATCTCGGAAGCTTTGCGGGGATGCCCTCTTTTGTAGTTCTTGGTAGCGTCGGACCGACAATGACTGCGTGTTGAGAAGGCATGTGAGAGGCGGCTGATGTGGGGAACCGGCTTTGTCTTTGAGTTGTCGACTGCCGGCGGCGATTGGGACAAAGACGGCTGCCCCATTTCGACATTGTCGAATTCGAACTCGTCATAACAAGAGGAAGCGTCATCCGAGAATTGGCCCTCCGTGTCGCCATGGGCAGCGGCCTTGTGCGGCGATTCCATGGTCTTTGTCCGCATGGTGAGCCGTGTGAGAGTGTGGCCACTTTCAGAGCTGGCGCTGCACAAATGGAATAAATCGATATGTTTCAAAAGACAAATCTACTACAGAAGCCTTCTTTCTTTCCTTCGGTCGGGTTTCTTTCACTTTTTTGTGTATAGTAAAAACTGCGCGCCAGTATATGGCAATGTTGATCCACACGGATGATGCAGACTTGCAGTTGAGCCCGGGCTGATCGGCAACTTCTCCACGAAACAGGGCGTGTTATCAACGAACAAAGAGGGCGGGGTATACGGCGTATTGAGCAAAAATAACACTCTGGCAATAGGCAACGCCGACGAATGGCCTGTGTGCGTCACGAGGGAAGGAGACAAAGACAATGTGTGTGGCTCGTCGAGAAAAAGGTGGTGGGCACTGCTGGTGTTATTGTTGCTGGGCGTTCTTTGTCACAAAGAGCGGGGAGAGTGCATCAATGCGAGGTCGAGGTTTGTCGTCGTGGCAGTGATTCCGTTTTGGCATTCGTCGGTACGGCTGGGCGAGGCTCAAATCGGACTCGTTGACCACCATCCATGAAATCAAGAGGAGACGAGGCAAGACCAAAACACGAGGCGAGGCGGCGTGTTATGAGCATGCGGGCAAGCGACAACACGGTAGTGGGATCCTTCCTGAGGAGGATGCAAGCTGCCGCTGCCAACGTAGGCTATCTACTCGTAGTGTCCGATCCGAGTCAGTGGGAACGGATGGTACATCCCAGTACGGCAGTTGGTACGGGGGCTACGGACTAGCACGTCGTAATAGCTCTCAAGTCCTAGGTCATACATGGACAAAGGGGCCTGTCAGTGTCAGTCAATCAGTCTACTCAGCTTACTCGTGCGGCTTGCTTTGACGGACTGACAGCGACAAAACCAGACTCGGACCGAGGAGCCACTGAATCACCATTGGATGCCCCACGCACACGGCGCGGCCGCAGTCAGAAACCAAGGCTGTGGAGTGCGCCCTCCAGGCTTACCCAATGTGGCAAGTTGAGTCTTGTGCGGTGCAGATCCTTGGTAGCGGTGGGATCGTGGATGGGCCAGGCTCCAGGGTGCAGGGCGAGGCATGCATGCATCCTCCCTCCTCCCACGAGTATATGAGTCTACCGCCCATTTTCCCAATCCATTGACCATCATCCCGTCCACACCATCCATTATTCATCCTTAGCTGTAGTCAGCGTGGCTGGTGGAGTCTACCACGAGTCGTAGAGTGGCCCGGCAGCCATGGAGATCCCGTCGTCACATGGTTGCCATGTTTTTTCTTTCTTTTCCACTGGTAGACGAGTCAGGGAGTTGTTGTTTTGCGTGCTTTCTAGGACCATGGAGAGAGACCCGTCCCGACTATTCGGGATAAGCGTACGACTCGGTAGGTAGTTGGTGACACGGTGGTGGTTTGATGCATGCTTGGCGATAAGTATTCCATGAGAGCTCTGTACGGTACGATGCAGCCAACGAGACGCGAGGGAAATAATTCACCATGCGAGAATTCCAGGCTCGTCGTACGGGGACAAGTATGGAGTGCTGCGGAGTAGTAGTAATAACAAGTAATAACAAGTAATAGCAAGTAATAGCAGTATGCATGTGGCATCATCATCACGATCATGTGCTGCATGAAAGATGAACCTTCCAAGGCAGGTCTGGAAGGAACTGCCTCAACCCCACTTTTGGCCGCTCCTTCCCTATTTTTCATTGGGTTCGTCTCTACTCTTAGTCTCCTACGTAAGCCAGCGGGATTTCTGTCTTGACACTCCAAGGTCTTCCTTGGGACTGCAGGAGCCTCAGTGGGGCCAGGATACTAAGACTTCAGTGGACTCTCTGTCTGGGCTGACAACATCTACAATCTGCAATAATATTACTCGTACTAATAACACTGGTATTATTTTACTAGTAACTCTAGTAATACTACTACTACTAGTACTGCTAGTATTATTAGTCCAAGTGTTATTACTAGTAAGATGTCTCCTCCCACATGATAATACAAACTATTCTCATCTTCATCCCGAGTAATGTCTTCTTCCCGTCTGCCACGAGGGCCATTGTGGGCGAGCTACGTAATATCAGCATGAGGGGAAGCTACGGGACGGGACATCAATGATCCTCTCAATACATCGGCTTGTCACATGGCACAATTGATTGATTGCCAACCGGCCCAACCCCGCCTCCAACTCCTCACGATCCCCACCGCTCTTCTGATGATACAGACCCTTGATCCTGCCGTTACTAACCCACCAATGGGGATAGCATAGGATATTCGCTCGGCCGGACTGCGGCATGGCCTTTCAAACAAGACATCCCACTTGCAGACCGAGCCAACCAGCATCCTTCTCTTGAGACGTTGCCTTGTTCTACTCGTACATTGTCCTTCTCACACGTTGGAAAGCTCTTGATGGTTTGCGTCCATCTGGCGAACCATCGAGTTAGGACCGGACCGACAAGACGAGGCTGCAGTTTGTGTGTGAATGTCTTTGAATCCGGGGAATTCATATCTATTCTCAAGCGAATGTTCAATTGAGCCTTGCTCTTCCTATCGGTGTCCTTCTTATTCGTGACTGGCGCCTACAAGGACCAATCATGCCTACCTATGCTACATGTACTTTGCATTGCATTTCCTGGCGCTTCCCAGCGCGGCATGATTTCAATGGTCGACGACTGAAGGACCTAGGAAGAGAGGGGTAAAGTAAAGTGCAATAATGCACGTACAGTTATCAACCTTTCTCTCTCTCTCGCCCGGAAACTTGAGAGCCTGACTTGTCTCGACCTGGGTCATTGTCGTAGTAGTTCTGTTGATACAATTGATAAAACCCATATTGTGACATAAATCCGAACAAGATGCGCAAGCTCGTCAAGAAGACCAAGGAAAAGTTGAAGCCCTCTAGAGATGGAGGCCAGTCGCAGTCGACTTTGGACCGGCGACAACCTGAACCATCGCAAGAGCAGCCGGCTTCCTTGCAGAATCCATCGTCGGGGCAGTCACAATCCGTTGCGACTTCTATACCAACGCCCCAGCAGACGTCTCAGCCCACAACGCAGTCAACACCGGACGCACATGTCGATTCTGATACCCACCTGCCAACTGTGCAAGAGCGACTGTGGACCCAAGCCTACAACAATGTCAAAGAGACAGAGCCTGATGTGGTGGACAGCTATGAAAAGATTTTGGCAGCTAGATGGGCCCGCATTCATCCAGACGACCCATCCGCCCCCTCGTCCCAAGGTCCGAGGGGCAATGAGACGAAAATACAGCAGATGAACGAGTTGATCCAGGATGGTCTGAACCGCACAGCTAAACAGGCGAAGATCAAGGAGAGTCTGAACGAGGGTATGGAGATATTCCAGGGGATGAAGACGATTGTGGAAAAAGCAGTTCAGACCTCATCGGAAGCCGCCTTGGCTTGGGTGCCCGTGAGCATTGGGTTAGAAGTACGTATTTTCCCACTCTCTTCTTATCTTAATCTCTCTCTACTCCATTCGTCATGCTGAGAAAGGCTTACTGACGTCAAAATGGCAGCTCCTTGCGGGTGTCTTGTCCGAGCCAAGCGAAAATCGCAAGGGTCTATCCTATGTCCTCTCAAGGATGGAATGGTACTGGAAGATGGCGGAGCTACTTTTAGACGAGAACAAGGCCACGACAAACGACACTCTTGGGGGGCTGCGCGACGAGCTTGAAAAACACCTCGTACAGCTCTATGCCAAGTTACTTGGCTACCAGATGAAGAGCGTATGCCGCTACGACCGGCAGTGGGCAGCCGTCTTAGCTCGAGACATGATCAAATACGACGACTGGGCCAGTGAGTCCAAGACCATCGAGGAGGCAGAGTCGTCCGTACAAAGAGACATGGACCTGTACAGCACGCAGGAGATCAAGGCAGAGCTACAGGGGTTCGCCTCTTCTGCCAAGAGAACGGAAGCGGGCCTCCAGAGTATTCATTCTGCCATACAGGGTCAGACGCGACAGCAATACAAGTGGCGTGAAGTCGACAAGTACTCGGAGTTCATGCGGAGCCTGAGGGAAACGGACCCTCGGCTTGAAAAGGAGCGTATTCAAACAACAAAGGACCAGCCCATCCTGGAAGCATTTCAATGGGTTCTCCATAACCCCGAGTTTCGACAGTGGCATGACGACCCGCAGAGCTCGCTTCTCTGGGTAAAGGGCGACCCTGGTAAAGGGAAAACAATGTTGCTATGCGGAATCATTGACGCCTTGAAGAAGAAAGAGACCAACCGCTTGGCCTACTTCTTTTGCCAGGCCACCCAGGTGAAGCTCAACAGTGCGACGGCTGTCCTGCGCGGCCTCATCTATCTCCTTGTGCACCAATACCCGCAGCTATTTGCACATTTTCAGAACGACTATGAAAATTCCGGCAACGTCATATTCCAAGAATCGAATGCTTGGTTCACCCTGCGCGGTATGTTCCAAACCATTCTCAAAGACGAGAGCCTAGACGACACCTTTATCATCATCGACGGCCTCGACGAATGCGTATCTGAGCTCCCACGCCTACTCGACTTCATCGCCCAAAACTCTTCCTCGAACCCTCGCATCAAGTGGATTGTATCAGGGCGAAACTGGGAGGAAATCAAGCAGGTCCTGGACAGTGCAAAGCAAAAGGTCAGATTGCAGCTTGAGCTCAACGAAAAATCCATTTCAAAGGCCGTAGATACCTTTATCGAGGTCAAAGTCGACGGATTGGCCAAACAGAAGAGATACGGCGAGGATCTCAGAAGGGAGGTGATGAAGTACTTGAAAGACAATGCGCAAGGCACCTTTCTATGGGCTGCTTTGGTCTGTAAAGAGCTGGGCTCCGCTGACGTCCAGAAGCGTCATACTCTGAAATTATTAAAGGAGTTTCCGTCGGGGCTCCAAGAACTTTACCAGAGGATGTTGCGAAACCTTGATGGTAAAAGGGATGCCGAGCTTTGCAAGGAAATCCTGACTACTTGCCTCACTGTTTTCCGCCCGGTAACGTTGGATGAGTTAAAGGGCCTTTCCGAACTGCTCGAAGACTTTGAGAAAGAAGAACTGGAAGAAGTGGTCCGGTCTTGCGGATCTCTTCTTACGATAGTAGACAATACCGTCTACTTTGTGCACCAGTCGGCCAAGGACTTTCTCGACAACGAAACGGTTTCCGGTCGAATTCTGCCTCTTGGCGTCAAACATCACCACTACCGTCTCTTTTCGAGGTCGTTGGAGGTTTTCAAGACTACCCTCAAGCGCGACATTTGCCGACTCGGTGCCCCGGGATTTCTTAACAAAGACGTGGACGCCGATCAGCTCAAACATCTGTCTCGCATTAAGTATTCTTGCCTGTACTGGGCTGACCATTTTCAAAATTCGGGCCTCGATGGGACTTGTCAAGACCTCCAGGATTATGGAAAGATTGACACTTTCATAAGAGAGAAGTTCCTCTATTGGCTGGAATCCCTCGGTGTTTTGGGTAGTTTGCCAGATGGAGTCAGGGCGATACGAACTATTGAGAGATTAGTGGTACGTTGCCTTGTTCATTGGCGCTGTCAAGATGTTGATATACCTACATGCACACACACACACACACACACGCACGCACAATCTATGGGCAGATGATCAATATCTAACAAAAAAACAGGAGAAGAATACAAAGGAACGACAGCTACCCAAGCTTCTCTATGATGCGCGCCGTTTCATCCGCTACCACAAACCATCAATTGAGGCTGCCCCTTTGCAGGCATATGAATCAGCACTGGTCTTCAGCCCCGAAAACAGCCTTATTCGACAACTTTTTGAGAAAGAGGGACCGAGTTGGATCACAGCAAAGCCAAAAATGGCACCAGAATGGGGCGCTTCCCTTCAAATTTTCAATCACGACGGCATGGGTATAATAAATGCAATAGCCTGGTCAGCAGATGGCCAGAAATTGGCGACGGCATTTTTTCCAACCACAGAACATGAAGGCTGTAGTGTTAGGATTTGGGATGTAGAGACGGGCGCTTGTCTCCGTATTCTCCAGTTCCCCACATATAGCTGGATACAAAGCTTGGCATTTGCAGAAGATGAGCAGCAAGTTGGTCTGAAGGCACAGAGTACAGTACAGGTGATTACGAGTGGGTATGTTGCGGGTTCACGCAGATGGTCTGTCAATACCCGCGATATGGCAACGGACGACGGCGTGGAGATACTGGGATATGATGTTCCTGATGAGTCTGTCTCCAGTTCGGTAGCCGGTGAATGGATACCCCGTCAACGGACAGCCCTGACGACAAACGGCCAATGGTTCGCGTTCAATCTTGAGAATGCGGTGATCGAGATTTGGAACATACCAAGAGGTGTCTGCGTGCAAACATTGAGGGATAACGAACATGGACAATTTTGTGTCTTGGCCTTATCGGCAGACGGGCGCCGACTCGCCTCAGCAGATAGCCACACAGTCAAGGTCTGGGATACGAAAACGGCCGACTGCATGTGGACTTGGAAAACATACGGCATCGCGACATTGGCTCTGTCAGCAAACGGCCACCGTCTTTCGGTTGTGTCTACTCTGACAGGTAAAATCCACATTTTGGATCTGGAGACAGATATCTGCCAATCGCTGTCTGTGGACATCGGATTGCTTGAGAGCGTAGAGATGTCAGCGGATGGGAGGCGAGTCGCTTTCGGGAGTATGACCGGGGATTTCGGGGTATGGGACACAAAAAAAGACCCCCGTCTGTTGATGAAGATCGGGAAAGGCATGTTCATTGCCGCGTGGGCCTTGTCGAGGGACGGACAGCGCCTCGCGGCATCAAGAAGCACTGGTAGCGTGGCTCAGAGCTGGGAATACCATTCGGCAAAATTAGCACCAGGGGCACTCGAGCACGATGCACGTGATGTTGAATCAACGACTCTGTCAGAAGATGGGAAATGGTATCTAGTATATGACGACAAGGCGACTACAATTCTGGATAGAGCAACCGGCCAAATGCTGCAAACGTTTGGGAGTTACAAGACCCAGCCCCGTTCGGTGGCGCGAACGAAAGGTGGAAAGTGGCTCGCAGCGGGTCTTGTCCCCGACAGAAAAACGGCGAAGGTTTGGAACATGGAAACAGGCGATGACCTGCTGATACTTGAAGCTGATGACGGCTCCCAAGACGGTTCAGCAGACCTGCAGTGGCCAGTGGCAAGCTATAACGACGACGAGGCTGTGGACCAGGACAAAGCAGCCAGCAATACTACAGCCACGGAGAATGCCAATCAGTTTCGGCATGTAGAACTGTCAGTGGACGGGACCTGGCTCGTGACAGAATCCAGGGATAATACCATTAAGGTCTGGAATGTCGAAACAGCTGCCTGCTCGCACACCCTTGGAGACGCAATATTGGAATTCCTGACAGCGGATGGGGGCCGTCTTGTGGCAAAATCTTCTAGAGACCTGGAATCAGGACTTATGGCCGTGTGGGATTTGGGAAATGGTGTCTGCTTAAACGCGTTTGCAAATGACACCACGTCTTCAGTCCTACACCACTCGCCAGGCGATGATGAATGGCTCTTAACACATGAAGATGACTGTTTCAAGATCTGGGATATGACGGCAGGCAGTCTCGTTCAAGAATCATCCGTAGGTTCGAAATGTGTGTCGGAATTCGCCCTGTCAGCAGACGGACAGCTGCTCGCAGTCTTCCGCTGGGGAAATCTCACGATCTGGCATTGGGCGACAGGCACCTTGCTAAGGAACTTCAGGATAGAGTGGGATTTGGAAGTGATGTCATTCCACCCAGAGACTCACTCGCTCCTCGAGACTGAAATTGGATACTTGGACCTGGGCGTTCCGGACCCGATTCCTGCCGATTACATCCAGTCGATCAAAGACGTGACTGAAGACGATATCAAGATTTCTGGCTATGGTTTAAGCTACGACAGGGCATGGATTGTTAGAGGACAAGAAAGGCTTCTTTGGATACCTCTACACCATCGCCCTCACCAGTGTAAGGTATATGGTTCTGATATGACTTTCTTTTATGGTAGGGTTCCTGTTCGTCATGATAGCGGAGAAAATCCTGTATTAAAGATGAAGTTGGCCTAATATATTGTTCATTTGGCAGGAAGGTAAAGAGCGCTGTTCTGATATGAGGGTGGTTTACTAGTGCACGACATGAAGTGTGTGTCACTATCGTCTTAAATCCATGTCATCTATGAGTCTTTGAATTCTCGGAGTCTTTGGTAGAGCCCTTGGCCATCACATGTACATGGAGCCTGCATGTATATTCTCCTCATCGTCTCATCATTTGAAGAAGGGGAAACCGGTCAACCAAATACAAATTAATGGGAATGAGAAACACCCTCCTTCTGCACGTCGTCGAGAAACTTGAGATATCTAGGCTTGCTGGCCTCGCGCAGCTTCTTCCCCCACTTGATGAAGACCAGGAAGAGGGATATCTGAGCCAGGCTGGCAAATGCGCATACGACAAAGGCATTCTGGTAGCCCATGTTGGTCACCCAAGGTGTTATACTATGATATTGATATTGAGTCAGCATAGATACGCAACATGTACATGCAGTTTGAAAAGAAAGAAAAGAACTAAAGAAAGTCCAATTACATACCCATAACCGATGGCAAAGCTCATAGTGTTGCGAATACAGATGACAGTGACCATGGCGTCGGCGCCGAGATCCTTGTAGGCGTCTATGCAGTAGGCAATGGGGACCTGGCAGCCTACGAGGCACGAAGCGCCAAGCATGCCCATCGCGAAGACGGGGCCGAACCAGTGGACGTCGTGGGCGGCGCCGACACCCCAGAGGATGAGACCCGAGGGGGTGACGACGAGGAGGCACGTGTATAGCCAGAGACGGTGCTCGGCCTCCATGACACCACCGTTGCGTCGGGATTTCCAGAGGAGGAACCTGTCTCCTAGTATACCAGAGTAAAGGGTACTGTATGTAAACGTTAGCCATGCATTATTAAGACATATATTTCCCTTCTGTTCTTGTTTATCTTGTCTGAGGGAGACAGAAGCAGAAACTCACCCAACGATAGTACCGATTATGCAGGAGATATACGTGAGCCCAACCATGCTGGAGGAGAAGTTGTATGGCGCCTCGGACAAGACGAGAGAGGCAGTCCCGTTGAGAACGTTGAAGTAGCACAGGACGGAGCCGTACATGAAGCCCGAGAATGACACGACGGGGAAGGTGAAGAGGATGAGAGGGCGGGTGACCATACCCAGGATCTGGGAGTTGGTCGCCCCGTGCTCAGGTGCGTAGAGCCTCATCTTCTGCAGCCAGGTCTTTGTCGAGCGAGGGGGCAGTGGTGCCTCTTCAGGGTGGGCTTCCACGTCGGATGCGCTCCCGCTGTATGGGGAGGCTGTTGTCGTCTTCTTTTCTGTCTTCTCTTTTTCTTCTTCTGTGATTGGATCCGAGGTATTGTCCTTTGCTGGTGTGGTGGCATCAGACCCTGGAGTCGTGGCCGTCTCATCGCCTACTATACTCTCTTCCGTGGCCTCAGTGACTATCAGCGGTGCGCGAATGTAGTTTGTCTCTTCCATGAGGAAGAAGCAGATTATGAAACCGCCACCGCAGAAAATGGCACACCAGAACTGGAGGAGATGTTAGTTGGAAATTATCTGTCGGGGAGGGGAGGGGGGAGGTTGAAAATAATGTACCAAGACCCATTTCCACCCTTGGCCATCATTGATGAAGCCGGAGATCAGGGGGGCAAAGAAGTTGCTGCCTAGTAGAGCAAATGAGTAAACACCCAGGTATGTCCCCCTCTCGTGGGTAAAGTACTAGACATGCACAATCAGTCGTTCGTTTCTGCGTAGAGCAAGAGTAAGAGTATCACACGTACAACGTCAGAGACGGAAATCTCACAGAGAGACTCGATGGGAGCTCCTACGAAGCCCTGGAGGACCTTGTTGGCAATCCATTGGGCCTTGGTGGTTGCGTAGGGAGCCCAGATCATGATGACCTGTTACACCATGTCTACATCAGCCTCGAGTTGTTAATCTGAATGGGAGGGGGGGTCGTCAGACGAACCATTGTTGCCAGAAGAGATAGCAAGTAGATTGGACGTTTCCCCAGTCTCTGGGCCATGGGTTGCCAAACGAGACATCCCCATCCGAATGTCAGAAACATGTAGCCCGTTCCGGTGTTGAGGTCGCCAACTGTGAGATTTGTGGCTGAAGAGATGGGGACGATGACGGAGTATATCGCCGCTGAAGCAATGCCCACAGAGAAAATATATCTGTGACGTGCGTTTGTCAGGTCGACTTCAATTCTTGGAAGAGTGAAGAGGAAGTTTGAGATGGTAAAGATGGGACTTACACGAAGAGACAGGCTAGAAAGGTGGTTTTCCTCGACGGACTCCAATTGAGAGGATCGTCTGGGTCGTCGGACGGCTTGGGAACAAGAACGACATCTTTGTTGTGACCTCGGGCGTGACGGGCGTGAACGGTGCTGTCTAGGTCGACTAGATGGACTGTTCCCGGGATCCAGTCGGCATGACTGTGTTGTGGTGATGACCAAGTTGATGTCATTGTTTTTTTCGTTTTCTATTGCTCGTTTCCAACCGGTCTATAAGGCAGAAATTGAGTGGGAATAGGAAAAAGAAAAAGGAAACGACTTCTTTCTGTGCTATGCACTTATACATGCACGAGCGGAGGAGAGAGAAAAGAAACGACCTGTTGTTCTTTACCTCACATGCAAGTCTTAGACACAGCATGCTTCCTCTTCAGATATAGCAATGCAAACAAGTAGAGAACCCATCTGAAAAGAGAACGTCAATGTTACTCCGCCCTCCCACCTCCCTCCCTGCCCCCGGTCGGCGGTTTCCTATCCCCCGGTCATGCATCATGATATCTTGTACGGAGCGACAAGTATGGAAAGGGTGTAGATAACTCTGTACAAAGTACATGTATTAATTATTGTATGCTACTCATAGACTGTTTCTTCCAACGGTCGCGCCCGGTGTGTGGTCTTCGGTCGTTCTTGCTATCGCAAAATGGTAATCCGTGGGACTGGGATGGATTGTCATTGATATTGGTCCAATCATGACGTTTTGCGAGAAACTTGAAATCCTTGCCGGGGGGGGGACACCAACATCAAATGATAAAGAAGAGGAACGTCAATCAAATGGGGAGATAACGTGCCATTGATGGGATGACAGGTTCTCCCTCCTCCCCCGGGGTTGGGGATCCACCAGTCCACATGCAAAAGAGAGCAACGAACGAACGGGGTATTACGGAGTACGGAGTACATGGTGGTATCTCATTGTACTCTGGTATTACGTCGTACTTATATTGCATCTTTCCATCATCTATCATCTTTCCTCCCCATCATGACGACTAGGAGATATCACAAGTACATGTATTCAACTCGACGCCACGTCGTATCTGCTACCCTGTGTGATGCAATGTGCCGCCCCCCCATCTCGATATGGATGAGTTACAGGTAAGACGTTTCAACACTTTCTTTTTTTCGTTATTATCTAACCGGTTTTTATTTTATCAATTCTCTCTCTCTCTTTCTCGCAATCCGATATTATTGGCACGACTTGACCCCACGTTGACTTACATGAGCCATGCTGCCGGTCCCCCCCTTCCCCCCCCCTGCTCCCATCCGCCATGGCACTGGGCTGAGTCCTTTTTTTATCTGCAGCAAAGTGCAATTACTCCAAAAAAAGAGAGGGGAACATTGGTGAGTTCAGTCGATATGGTTTGATTCCAAGTGCATTGATATCTTGCGTAAATAGATCTCGTTGGACTAGATGATGAAATCTGTGGGCCTCGGGGGGGAGGGCTGACGTCGCAATATACATGTAAAGTGCAACCCGTTTATGTGTAAGTCATTATCTCGGCGAGTATATCATACATGTAATGAAGAGGGCATGAATAAGTGTTTTCCTTTGAGCTCGTACTAGTTATCATATATATTAGCCTCGGGACATGTCAAAAGGAACATTATACTCTACTCGTTTCCTAGAAGAAACATCGTCGTCATCCTTGTTTCCTTCCTCGACCTTCTTTATATGTCTTAATACACCAATACTTCACTCTGTCTACCTTTTCTCGAGTAACACAGATACACACACAAAATGACAGAATTAACTTGGAAAGTCCGAGCCAAGAAATGCCAGGAAATAACCACCAAATCCCTTAAGCCCGAATGGCTCGTGGCACTGGACAAGCTGCCCCCGGCAGACCAGCTAGACGTCATGTCCTTCATAGAGACATGCGGGATGCTCACACCCGCCGAGCTGGAAATCACGTCCACGAGCGGCGTGGACCTCGTGTCACGCATGGCCACGGGGCAGCTGACGGCCGTGGAGGTGGCCACCGCCTTCCTCAAGCGCGCCCACGTCGGCCACCAGCTTCTCAACCTGGCGACCGAGTTCCTCGTCGACGACGCCCTCGCCAAGGCATCCAAGCTAGATGAGCACTTCAAAACTACGGGAAAGATCGTCGGCCCCCTGCACGGCCTGCCCATCTCTGTAAAGGAGCATATCGGTATCAAGGGTCGCATCTGCCACTCTGGATATACCGCCTGGACGGACAACGTGCCCGACGAGGATGCCCTCATCCTCAGACTCCTCGATGCGGCAGGGGCCGTCTTCCATGTGCGCACTAACGAGCCGCAAAGTCTGATGGTCAGTTCATTCTTCTACTTGTCAATATAGGTATCAAGTTGCGGACATGTGTGTTTTTGTGCTGACCCCGGTGTACATAAATAGCATCTCGACTGCTCAAACTTCATCCATGGTACAACAGTAAACCCGTATAACCGCTCCCTGAGCTCCGGCGGCTCTAGCGGTGGAGAGGGTGCAAGTATCGGGTACCGCTGCGCCGTTATGGGCGTGGGCACCGACATTGGAGGATCGGTGCGCTGCCCGGCTGCGCACTGCGGCGCGTACGGCATCCGGACTACCGCCCTTCGTAACCCGTGCAATGGCATCGTCGCGGCGGGGATCGGACAGGAGAGCATCCGGTGCGTCGTGTCGCCCCTCGCAAACGATACTAGGGATATCGAACTCTTTCAGAGGGCCCTTCTTGACTTGGAGCCCTGGGAGGAGGAGACGGCTCTGGTGCCTATTCCGTGGAAGAGGGTTGAGCCGTATCAGTCTGGCGATGTGACGATTGGTGTTATCTGGGATGATGGGTACGTTTTCTCTGTTCTTCCTTCCTTCTTCCTTGCTACCATTCATAAGAGTCAAGACAGCTAACCTGATATGTACAGAGTCATCCACCCCCATCCACCCATCACCCGCGGTCTAAAGTACGCAGTAGAGAAACTCAAGGCCTCTGGCGTCAAAGTCGTCGACTTCGAACCATACAAGCACGCCGAGGGTTGGGAACTCATCAAGACGCTGTACTTCCCCGACGCGGCCAAGACGCAGCGCGACATCCTCGCCTCGACCGGTGAACCCATCGCCCCGCTGACAGAGTCGGCCTTCAACTTTGCCAGGAAGGAACCTATTAGTGTAGTGGAGAATTGGGAGTTGAATATCGAGAGGGAGCATTACCGAGAGGAGTAAGTATATTTGCCCCTCCCCCCCCCTTAAGTCTTTCTTCTACCCCCCTTTCATGTACTCAAAGATAGGAAGCTGATTCGATAAACTTTACCAACTCTAGATATCATCGTCTCATGAAGGATAGAGGTGTCGACTTCATCCTCTGCCCTGCATATATCGGCGTGGCAGCTGAGCTGGGATCAGCACGCTACTTTGGGTATACGTCTGCTTGGAACATTCTTGATCAGCCTGCCGTTGCTTTCCCGACGGGGCTGAAGCAGGATCCTGAAGTGGATGTCGTTGAGGTGGGGTATACGCCTCGATCTGTGGTTGACGAGGAAGAGTATAACAAGTGTAAGTGTTTCTTTCCTTCATTCATTCCTTGCTCCAATGTTTTATATGCAACCATCATTCTACCCCCAAGTATTGCATATGTACAAAAGACAAAGGGGTAAAAAGGTCGTATGCAAAAAGAAAGAAAAAGACAGCTAACATGGTGTAAATGTAGACTCACCTGAGAAATTTGTCGGTGCTCCCATCTCACTACAATTGGTTGGCAAGCATTTCCGGGATGAGGAGACGTTGGCGGCTACGGAACTCGTGTCCAAGATTATCCAGGCATAATGTCACCTGGGCGGATGTACGTCGTTTAGAGTCGTTCTTGAAGGGTTCTTTAAGTAGTATAATGTTGATTTAAGCTGGCGTATTCCCAATACTTCAATGTCAGTATCTCAGTGGTTGATGGTGATGAGAAGTAGCAGTAGTATCATGAACAGATACATGTTGTTAAATGCAAGCAGTGCTTCACTCTCGTCCTCCTTTACGGTGCTGTTGGGAAACATCCGTGGTACCGCTCATCCTTCGTGTCCTTTTCACATCCGCTTTCCATTATTTCTCCAAAGAGCGACGTTGCGTAGTTGGCAAAAGACTCCCGTCTGAATGGTCCCGTCTGCATGGAAAATGGCAACTGTTGGAATGGCTCTACCTAAAGGGGCAGGCGAATCGTTGGCGACAGAAGGACGAGTTGAGGGACCCCCTGCAAAAAGCCGCTGAGGATTTCCAACATTCTATGTTGAGGAATCCCCACGACCACGACGGGGAGAGTGACCGATACGCTGGGGAGACAAGGCTTGTTCCATGATGGAATGGCCTGACATGGACGCCACGGACCGACCCGCAGAAGTCACTTGGGAAGGCAAAGGCCAGCCTTGTTGCGGAAGGAGGATTCTTTTCCTGTCGAGATCACTTGTTGATCCCCGCCTCGGCAAGGCCCTCCCGCGCCTGGTGCGGATTCTACCGAGGGATTCCACTTCGTGCACCCCACTCCCCGCGCCAATGGGTGTATGCATTGCCTCCGTCCGGTTTTGCATGATTGGCGCAAGATGTTGTGCGTCTTGCTATCACTCCTCTAGAAGAGGTTATATTGTACCACACACCTGTCGGTATGTCGTGCGTTATATAGCCTAGAGACGAAGAGTGAAGGTTGATTGATTGATAGAAAGAGGGATCACCACAAATTCAATCGCGAATGAAGTTGGTCGGGTTGAACATGTCGAGTTGGGTATTTCCGCCAGATTGCAACAGGTTGATGACAGCAGAGAAGGGCTATATCTTGTCTCCCCCGGTCCAAACGGGATACCGAGATAGTTGACGATGCGATCGGCGAACTTGCTCGCCTCCACGTACCGGGCGCATGTGAAGGCTTCGAGGTAGAATTTGTATCTGGCGAGCTGCAACAGTGAGTCCATGAGATACGCTGTGGCCCTCCTCGATGGCCCGACATGTCCGACGCCGAGCACATTTATCGGGATACAGCCGGTAGAGAGAAGACTGTATGGGTATAACTGAGGCATGATACATGTAGACCTCAACCCTCCGCTGTTACCAGTGTGAGTTTCAATGGTGTACCCCCCTGGAGGCAAGGTACAGCAGACGTGGTGACGCCTTCTCCCTTGCTTCCCGCACATCACGCTGAGTTACGGCTTCGGACTAGGGCTGGAATTCCTATGTCGTTGAGACGAAACAAGACTTGTGCAACCAAGATGTAAAGACGGTGGTATACCTCGTGAAAAATTGATGCCAAGACAGATACCGCCGACCTCGGGAGGCAAAGACAAGACTAGGTCGTTGTCGCGACGCGAAGGTTTGGTTGCGTCGGATAGGGGGAGGGTTGTTGGAAACACCGAGACAGCATCTTCTCACCAGCGGTATTCAAAGCGACGAAGAGCGAGGACGGCCGCCTAGATGGACGTTTGATGGGATATTGAGGGAACCGTGATTGGAGAGAATAATGGAAAAAGGCAAATGAAAACGTCGGGTCAGCCTGGCATCCACTGATTCACACCGAGCCCCCTGAAGGGTATCGACTGGAATCCCCTGTCGGCACTGTGACGAGCGGCTTTGTCTTTCGTTTATGGGGCTCGTCTTCTTTCTTGATGGATGGAGTCCTTTGAGGATAGGACTATCTCTTTTCCTCGAGGGCATGTCCGTCTCATATTGAAAACACCAACGAGGAGCAGCTTCTCCGCCATCCGGGGACACGGCTGTTTGCGTACACCTCAGTGAACCTCTGGGCTCCGATCAAGGCTGCGTGGGAATTCTATCAAGACTACACAAGCATTAGAAAGAGGTGTATATATAAAAAAAAGATTGAACCACGAAACGAACCTGACATGTTCAATGAGAGTATCATCACGCGACATAAGGCTCCCACGTGTACCTTTTCTTATTCGTGGCAAAGACTCTGGGGATGAACACCCAGCCCGTGATTGGGGAACGGCGTGGTCATTAGCTCCAATGATGCATGACAAGCGGTATATCGTAGTTTGGCAGAGCACGGTGGCGTCGTGCTCGCCTTCCGCGCGGGTCTAGTGGAGGCCTTGAGTGCACTGAGTGTTGATAAAAAAGTGTGGGCTGCGTCCGGGGGAACCGGCGGAAAAGAGACGTTTCGTCCATACTACACGGCTTCTGCATCTGAGGCTGCTGCTGTATTCATTACAGAGGGCATAGAAGAGTGATTTTCGAGAGGGGATGACTCCCCGTGTAAGTGAGCGCTGATACCAGAGCTGGTTTTTGTTGATATTGACAATAAGAGGGAGAAGACTTCGGGTTGAAGACGGATGAAAGGGGCCCCTTTATACATTCTCTTTCCGTTTCTTCAGAAAGATCGATGCCTTTGCTCTGAGGCAAATACTTTACATCATATGACGGAGTGTTTGCCCACAGGGGAAGTGTTTGCTGCGTTGAAACGCAGATGACGGCAAGCAGCAGATACGTGACGAGAGTGAAAGGTGTATCTACAAGCGAAGCATTCACGAGAAGCGAGTGAACAATGAATACGATCTACATAGAATTCACAGAAAGTAAAAGGAGTATATTGTGCAATTTATCAATCGTCACCACATTCAAGGGATTCATCAGCAAGAGAGAAAAAAAAAGATGTCATTCCAATGTCCTCCACCAAAATCCCAATACCAATATTATCAGTCATGAAGCCGCATAGTAAAAACAAAAACAGAAGAAAGCAAGTCATAAGAAAGAAAGAAAAAACAAGAGACAAAAAAAAAGAAAATCAAATCCACCCCGCGTGCTTCATCCTCTGACTCTCCTCATCAAGCTTCCTCTTATCGCTCTTCCCCGTAACAGTACGCAGAAAAGACCTAGCAGCGTGCTTAGGAGAAGTCGACATCTTCTCCTTGAAGCTGCCACTCCCCCTAGACAGCGGCCTGCTGATCTGGATCTGCATATGCTGTTGTGTCTTCTCACTCTTCCCCGCCACACTGGCGTACTCGAGCCAGACGTCACGGCCACCATCGAAGCGATAGTAGTCATTCTCATCTTGGTCGAATACAGTGTCATCATCATCGTCTTCATCATCGTCATCTTCCTCCTCTGCGTCGTCCGCATAAGGGTTGCTGTAGTTGGGGGTGTCGTTGTGGTTGCTGCTGCTGTTGCTGTTGTTGTTGCGGTTGTTCTTGTTCTGGTTGATATTGTCGTAATAGCGAGGGTACGTATCCAAGAGCCTGTCACTCTCGATACTCATCAAGCTCCTCCTCTTCTCGTCCTCCTCTATACGCTCCTTCCCGCCAAAGCACATGCACAGCCAGTGACGGATCGAACGAAACGCCTTTCTGGTCCTGTGCTTGGGCACCCTGGCGGGCTTCTTCTTCAGCGTCACCGCCGAGGCAGTCAGTAGGACATTGCCCTTTTGGCAGGTCGACATGTCGGAGAAGTTGCGCATCTTGAGGGTGGGGAGAGCAAGAGGGTAGCTGGATACTGTGCCTGGGAGGGTAGATTAGTTGTCAGACAGAAGGGGGGGACAAACCTGATTGTGAAGGAATAGGGGAGACAAGGTAGAAAAAAAGTGTGTATATAAGAAAAAAAGAGATAGATTGAGATAGATAAAAGAGTAAAATGAGATAGATGAGTAGTATATGGGTAGATAGAAGAAGAAGAAGAAAGATCAAGATGTAGTCCTCACAATAGAGGAAGAAGATTGTGGATGAAAAAGTAAAAAGAAGAAGAATCACACCCTGTCTGAACTGGGAGAGCCCTTTTTAAAATCAAGAGAAAAGGCCCTTGCATGTGCCATTGTCGTTGCCAGAGAAGACCATCATCATTCCAGTCATGAGCGGTTGTCCGGTTCCCCAAGCTTGGAATTGTCTCACTTATTTTCGGAGCCCACACCCAGAGGTGCCACTGTGTGCGTGCGTGTGCATGCGCGGTAGAATGCCACTAGTGAAATGTGCCATGCCGGCCGCTAATTGCCATGGGCACGAGGGTGGAATATGCGAGTCTTGTTTGAAAATCATTCCCCTCGGGGGATTGGAATTGCTAGTACTAGTAGTATGAGGTCCATACCTGGCGACGAGATAACCTGGAACAAGGATTGAAAGACCTCCTTGCCTCCCGCATCCATTGTCTTCTTTCTAATCAGTAGACAATGTAGTCCCAGCGTCGTCATCATCTTCATCACCATCATCCTCATAATCATCATCCTGCCTGATGAACGGGACAAATCTAAAATCTAGAAAAGACTGCTTCTCCCCCTCCGTGACAACCATGAGCTGCAGGTTGAGCACGCCCTGCCGATCCCCCCTGAGACTGACCTTGGTAGCGATGCGCATAGCCTCGGTCGAATTCTTGACAAAGTCAAACTTGAAGCTGTGGGACCACTTCTCATTGACGCTAAGCGTCTCCATGAGGTCCCTGCCGCGTGCGAAGTCGACGGCCGACGAGCCCAGGTCGCCCACCCCGGCCAGGGAGAGGTAAGGGGCCGACCGGGAGACGCTGATGGCCAGCCTATTGGGCGCGGTGGGGGAGATCTCGGCCAGGGAGTCGAGCAGCGAACGGGACGGCATGATGATCTTGAAGGCCATATCGTCGCGGTCAAAAGGGATCTCGTCGGGCATCTCGGGCACGTACGTCGTCAGGGCCGCCGTCGTCTTGACACCAGACTCCTCGATCGTCACCTTGAACGTGTCGCCCTGCTCAGCGTACACGAGCGTGCATGTGCCTGCGAGCCCGAGCGCTTGGTTGCTGAATGCGTCGGGGCGGTAGTTGCGCAGGTTGCTGCGGTACGGGTCTTGGTCGGCCTTTTGGGCCCGCGTAGCCACGTCCACGGCTCCGAAGATCTGGAGGACCTCTAGCAGCGAGGACAGTGGGATCTGGAAGTTGATGGGGTCGGGGGGGCTACCGGTGTCCTCCGAGGGGGCGAGATTCACGGCATAGGATGAGAAGAGGCTGGCGTCCAAGAATGAGACGGCTGAGGTTCAAGTCAGTACATGGAGTTCTCCTAATGGGAGGTAGGCGGATGATCATCGTACGGACCTTGCATGACGCGAGAGTGGTCCGCTGCGAAACGAATCCCCTGCTCTGTGATTTGTACGTGTACCCTGGGTGCTAGGTTGATGCACCGCAGGAGTTGATATAATGGTCTCGTAGACGTGGCTACTGCCCGAAACAAGGGCTTGGCCTCGGGCGCCATTTTCTAGTTGTTGTTGTGTTTGGTGAGAGTGATTTGGTGATGTTGTGGCTGTGGTTGTTTTGTAGAGGCGCAGAAGTGCGTCAGGTGCAAAAAAAATAAAATAAAAAATCAAACAATCGCTCAATGCTTCTTTTCTTGTTTCTTCCAACTATAATACACTGTCGTGGGCCGAAACTTCTCTTGCCTTTTCTTCTTTTAGACGTAGACTCCGACCGCGCAGAACATGTAGACGGTACCGTATCTATTGTTTGTCAGTATTCGTTTTCTTATTCTTCTCCTTTCGAGGAGAGAGAGATAGAGAGAAAAGAAGGATCGAAAACGTACGCAACAGCGAGAGAAGCAGGGATTCCGAGAAGCGGGACGTTGACAAACGAACGGTCTATCGAGACAGGTCAGTACATCTATCGAGAGGGAAAGCATTCAGATAGAAAGAAGGAGGGGAGAAAACATACTCAGAGCAAAGACTCCCGTAACGAGAATGCCCAGAACGAGGAGGAGGAAGCCAACGAGAAACTGGCTATCCTTGCCAATGGTGGGGAGGAATGGACTGCCAGCAGCAGCTTGCCAAACCTCATGCAGCGAGGAATCCATAAGCGAGAGATGAATGGAAGCCTTTGGTGGGGCAGGCGATGTATTCTTCAGTTCCTTCTGCTTGAGAAGAACCTGATTCCTGGTGATAGAGTAGGCGCACAAAAAAAACGGACGACAATCGATGAGAGATGGGGGGAAACTCGGGTGGTTTGCTAGAGTTGAAGCAAAGCTTAGCTGCAGGTGAAGGTTGACGATGGCAAGCTACGTACGTACGTGCTCTCTCTCCCAAGGTGTCATGATCTAAAACGGGTTTAGCGCCATTCAACGCGTCGTGGCCCTTCGTTCCCCAGATTATGTAAGAATTTGGTGGTCCACTTTTCTCTCCCTCCCTCTTACGCCCGCCCCCCCAATGACGGCACACTACGACCCTTTGAGATTCAGCATACGATTCTACGACAGCATACAAACATCATGACGGCAAGCGAAGTAATTGCAGAGAGTGAGTCGCATGAATGACAGGATGCCGGTGAGGTGCTGCTCATGTACTGACAAGAGAGTAGGCGGCAAGCGCAAGGCAGAGGATGACCCGTCTTCGCCGTCGGCGGCGAAGCGCGTAAAGCACGATGACTCGACGACAGAAGAGCCCGAGAAGAAGCCCGAAGTGCGACGAGTACCATTTCCAGAAAAGGTATTTCACTCTCTCGACATATATCCCTCTTGGAACCACCCTATGAGAATGGAAGCAAACGAATATGCATGCGACTGATTGACTAACGCTGCGCAGCCGGCCGTAATCGAAGAGCGCGAAGGCGAGATCGAATTCCGAGTAGTGAACAACGACGGGGACCGAGAATCGCACATCATCATGACGGGTCTAAAGTGCATCTTCCAAAAACAACTCCCCAAGATGCCAAAGGACTACATCGCGCGCCTAGTCTACGACCGAACGCACCTGTCGATCGCCATCGTCAAGAAGCCACTGGAAGTGGTGGGGGGCATCACGTACCGACCGTTCAAGGGCCGACAGTTCGCCGAGATCGTCTTCTGCGCCATCAGCTCGGACCAGCAGGTCAAGGGGTACGGAGCGCACCTGATGTCCCACCTGAAGGACTACGTCAAGGCGACGAGCGACGTGATGCACTTCCTCACGTACGCGGACAACTACGCCATCGGGTACTTCAAGAAGCAAGGGTTCACCAAGGAGATCACGCTGGACCGGCGCGTGTGGATGGGCTACATCAAGGACTACGAGGGCGGCACCATCATGCAGTGCTCCATGCTCCCGCGCATCCGGTACCTGGAGATGGGACGCATGCTCCTCAAGCAGAAGGAGTGCATACAGGCCAAGATCCGGGCCTACTCAAAGTCACACCTCATCCACTCCCCGCCAAAGGAGTGGAAGGGTCTCTCGAACTCAAACGACAAGGACAAGAAGGACAAGCCTGCCCTGCCGACAATCAACCCCCTGGACGTACCCGCCATCAGAGCATCAGGCTGGTCCCCGGACATGGACGAACTCGCCCGACAGCCCCGCCACGGCCCCAACTACAACCAGCTCCTCCACCTCCTCAACGACCTGCAGAACCACAACGCCGCCTGGCCCTTCCTCGTCCCCGTCAACCGCGACGAGGTGGCAGACTACTACGACGTCATCAAGGAGCCCATGGACCTCAGCACCATGGAGTCCAAGCTCGAGGCTGACCAGTACGCCACCCCCGAGGACTTTATCCACGACGCCAAGCTCGTCTTTGATAACTGTCGCAAGTACAATAACGAGACCACGCCTTATGCCAAGTCAGCCAATAAGTTGGAGAAGTTTATGTGGCAGCAGATACGTGCTATACCAGAATGGTCTCATCTTGAACCTGAGAAGTAGATTCTCCTTCATCACTGTTCATCTGTCTGTTTCTTCTCTTCCCTCTTTGTATACGTTCTTCTTTCTTTTTTTCTTTTTTTCTTTTTTTCTTTTTTTCTTTTTCTCTTTTTTTCTTTTTTTCTTCTTGCCTGCTTTCCTTCTTTCTTATATGCTTTCCTTATTTATATCAAAGAGGTTACAACCTCTCTTCTTTTATAGCAGGCGTCAAACCGGTGGGTAGGATGGATACTTATATGTCAACGGGGGGGAACAAAATTGGGAGCGCTTTGTTTGTAAAAATAAAAATAAAAACTTGCTAGTAGTAATCTTGGGGAATAAAAAACACATTAAAAAGAAGAAAACACATTGTGAGAAAAACAAAAGACGAAAAAACACAAGAAAAAAAACATCTTTCTTATCCTTGGCCAGCCTAGTGATAAAAGAAAGAGTTAACAGAAACAGAAACAGAAGCAAAATCAGAAAACAAAAACTTTCTAAAATAATGAAAATAATGCCAAAAAAAAAACGCTTTCCAGTACACCGCTTCTTTTTTTCCTTGATCCCTTGTTATTTTTCTCTTCTCTTCTTCCTCCGTACTCGCTGTCTTTTTTTCTTCTTCTTCTCCTCTTCTTGCTCCTCCATACCCGTTGTCTCTGCCTTCGCTGCTTCCTCCATCTTCGTGAGAGTCTCTGTCTTTGCTGTCTCCTTCTTCTTCTTCCTCCGTATTCGCCATCCTCGCTAGTTTGTTGTTGTCTTGACCTCCTTGCCAATGACCTTGGATCATATGAGAAACTGGATATGGATGAAAAGATGATCCTTGATCGAAAGAAGGATTAATCCACAGGAGACTCTCCCAAGGTAAAAGTATAGCTCCTCTGAGAATCCAACGAGAGAGTATCAAACCGATACGTCACCTCGCGCAGTTCGCACGTCGCAGCCAGTCCAATGATGAGTCTCACGCCCAGGAACCTCCTTGCGAGACGGCTCATCACACACTCGACCGGCCGACCACCATGACGCCAGGGAGGAGGCACGACAGGCCCCCCCTCTCTCGGTCGGGCCATGGTCCTTTCGTCCAGGGAGAGTATCCCGCGTAGGAGGGTGAGTGCCGAGCCGGGCCCCTACAATCCCGATGCGTCGGCCGTCACGTGCGGTGGAGCCTGCTGGGTGGCGGTTGCTCCTCCTCCTCCTCGTGTTCCCGCTGCTGGTGCTGTTCCTGGTGCCGCGGTAGCAACCGCAGCGGCAGCAGCAGCGTTACTGCGACGGATAGCCCCGGCGGCAGCCATGGCAACAGAGGTGGCTGATCTGGAGGATGAAGATGGGTGAAGACGGACGTTCCTGTTGACGAGGTAGTCTGGTAGAGGGGGGTTGGACGACATCATACGGGGCGCGGCGGGTGTCATGACAGATGGAGAGGAAGAAGAAGAGGAGGAGGGATGACGGTGCTGCGACTGGGCTTGCTCGCGCTGACGCTGTCGTAGTCGGTCTTGCTGCTCGGAGATGAGGACGCGTCGGAGGAGGTTGTGCATGAAGTCGGGGACCTGGGACCAGCGACCGGCGCGGGCGGCGCGCATCACCTCTGTGGGGACGACGCCGGCGGGGATGATGGTGGTCTCGAAGAAGCGGCGGAACGACTGCTCCGTCATGTTCTCGCGGAGGAGACCGGTCTCGACGACGTGCTTGAGCCACTGCTCCCACTCTTCGTCGAGGACGGCCGTGTTGTCGCCTGCTTCGCGACGGGCCACGCCAGCGCGCAGACGGGCGTTGAGCTCTACGCCCACGCTCTGGAGCTCAGAGTCTCCCCCGCTCGCCTCCTCTTCCTCTTCTCCTTCTTCTTCTTCTTCCTCCTCTTGCTCTTGCTCCTCTGCTTGTTGCCTTGGCTGTCGCCGTGCTGCCAACAGGGAAGACAGACGACGTTGTTGTTGACGAACCTCCTCCTCTACTTCATCGTCATCCTCTTCCTCCTCCTCCTCTTCTTCTTCTTCCTCCTCTTCCTCATCGTCTTCTTCTTCCTCTATTTGTTCCTGTGGCAGTTCTGCAGAAGACGCGCCGTTGCGATGCAGTAGTGGACCGTGCTCATCTGGACCGACGGCGCAACCTCGTTCGTCATCCCAGGTGGGAAAGTCGTCGGCCGTGGTGTCGCGGATGCGGACGCCGTGCTCGAGCTCGTACTTCTCCTTGGCCCAGCGCGTGCCCTCCCAGCGCGTCAGGTTGGAGATCTCGGAGGCGGTCAGGCCCAGGGCGTCAAAGGCGCGGAACAGGCGTCGGTGCCAGGGGTATCGGGATAGTCGGATGCGGTGGGTGCGCCGGTTGTAGTCGAGGCCGGGGTACTTGGCCTCCTGGGTGTCGAGGTGGCCGTAGAAGGCCTGGGTCTCGGAGCGCACCTCGCCTATCAGGTGGCGGGTCAGGAAAGCGTGGAAGTTGGACGGTTCGGTTGGTCGGAGCTTGGGGAACATGTGCTCGTGAACGAGCTTGTCGACGGGAGGTCCCTTCATGGTGGTGTCTGATGTATGTGTCGCTGATTATTTTCTTGAGTAATGTCGCTTTTGTTTGTGTGTCGCTAGCGAACCTGTCGCTGATGAATGTTTTGTAACGATAGTGAATGATGGGATTCTGTAGAAAATGACTGTTGGGGGTAGAAGAGAGGAGGCGTTGGGTAGTTGTTGTTGTTTTTGTAGTCCACTCGGAGGGGCCGCTGACACCCACCACACACACACTCTCTCTCTCTCTCTCTTATTGTGGTAGTAAATACTGCGCAGTTTTTCTGTGTCTCTCGAAGAAACGTGGCGGATGGAAATGAGTGAAGCAAAGGGGGGTGGGAGACGGGAGGCCCGTGTGAGCGATGGTGGTGTGTGTGTGTGTCTCAGATGGGCACAAAAGGCACGGTCAAGATGATGTAGAGATGGTGGGTGGATGGTAGATACAATAGAAATACTACTAAAGAAAGAGGTTCATAGGTCAAATAGGTGAGATGGGAGTGAATAAGAAGTGAGTGATGCCAAGCGAACGACGTGGATGGAGGTGGAAAGGGTCAGAGGGATGACGGATGGGCGCCGCAGTGCAGGACGTTGGTGCCTGTCTTGCCTGTCCTGCCTCTCCTGCCTGTCCTTGGTGCCTGTTTAGAGGTCTGAGTATGCCTAAGCATTTGCCATTATTACCAGGCATGGACCATGCTTCTACGGAGTACCTGGTGTTTAACTGTTATTACGACTTTCCCTTATAATCCCTGGCATTAATCATACTACTACTACTAGTATTTCTTAGTTACCAATATGTCCTAATAATAGCACAAGTACTCAAATGAATCACCAAGATTATTACCTCGGGTCATGGACGTTATTACAGACAATCTTCTACTCTTACTTACTCTACTCTCTGTCTCCTGCTCTATACCTCCAACTCCTTGTAGTACAGTGGCACTATTACCCCTCTGCCTTCTACCTCCCATTCAAGCCCGGGCGCCATAAGTGAGCCAAATCCGCCACCCGTGCCCCCCCCACCAAAACCTCTCGACCAAAGACCCTCCAATCGTACGCACAGTATTTCCATGTATCAATGCCTGATGGGGATGGACCTTATGGGCCTTGGATCTTGATGCACACAACAGTCACCATATGGACCTTATGGTCCTTGTGGTCCTTTGACAGCTTTCACGACTTCCACAATCGGGTTAGTCTTTTTCAACGCGCTATTATCCGTACTTTCAAGGCACCACCGCCTTTTCTTTCTCTACCACTCTTAGTCTACGTTATTATTTCATCAGCATTAGTACATTCATGTTCCTACCATGTTTTCTACCAACGACTATAAACGTGATATTGCGTCGAGTCTCAGATACTTGTCTACTGTATTGTACACCATGGTCATGATACTCAAGAGTGATGATATTCAAATCTCTATATACAAAATGCAAATAATCGCTAGTCGTTTCTCATGTTCAGGTATAAATCGACAAGAAGGGGGGGAATGATAAACAAAACACATAAGCAAAGCTCGTAAACAAGAAAATCGTCCCAAAATACATAAAATGGCAAAAGAAGGCTCAACAGTCAAAAAAAAGTGCAAGAGTCAAGGCTCAAGGCTCAAGGCTCAAGGCTCAAAATGAAGTGCAAGCGTCAAAGAGTGCAAAAGAACAACCCGAAAAGAAGAAAAGAGCAAAAAAGAAGTGCGAAAAAAAGAAAAACCAAAAGGAGAAAGAAATCAATAAACAACTCGTCTCCTCCCAGGACTCAAAGAAGCCCTATCCCTACCAGCCAACCCCTCAAACCTCTTCCTATCACCCCCGAACCGATCCCTCCCCCTCGAATCAAAAGGATTCCCACTCTTCGACACCCCCGAGAACTGCTCCCTCCTCCGATCAACATCAGCATGACTACTCGTCCTCCTATGAAGATCAGGAGCACCAGGTGCCCTCCTCAGATACGATCTATGCCTCTGCAGCTCCGAGGCGTCCAACCCGCCACCACCACCACCGGACATGTCCATACCATTACCACCATGGTCATCATCATCATCATCGTCATCGTTATTGTCGACGCCCATCCTCTGCTCAGTAGGATCATATGATCGAGGGATTGTCCTATCCCTGTGTGCTGCACTGGAAGCAGCAGCTGCAGCAGAACCAGAGACAGGCCGTTTAGTCTCCCTGAGAGATCTCCGTCTTCTGCTGCGAAATGCACCACCGTCATCACTTGATTCCTGATCAGACGTGTCATCCGAGTCAATGTCGACGTAGGCGTGGCGCGAGTGCGGTGCCACAGGACGCTGCATGCGCGGCGGGGGGTGATCGCGGGCGTCACGGTCTCTCTCGCGTTCTCTATCGCGTTCGCGTCTGGATGGTCGATCGACGCTGGCGCGACGGGTACTCCCCCCTCCTGAGGAGGATAGGAGACCGGTGACCGTCTCGGTGACCTTGTTGCGCAGACTGCCAAACGGACTGCTGTTGTTGCGACGCTTCGACTTGGAGTTGTTGCTGCTGGTCGCTGACGTGGTCGGGGGGGCCGGGGCGGGGCCGTGATACCGTCTTCCGCCGGACGAGGAGGATGACAGGGGTGGACTGTGGGGTGGGCCGCGCACGGTGAAGCGCGGGGACGGACTGCCCGGTCTGGCGGTGTCGTCGGGTGAGTCGGACGAGTAGCGTCGGGGGTGGCTGTGGCTGTGACGGCGCTCGGAGGAGGCTACGTGTCGGAACGGGGGGCGGTCGGGCTTCGTCGTGCTGGGGGAGTAGTGGCGGGGACGGGGTGGCGGTGGTGAGCGGTGCGTGGGTGGTGGTGGCGATGAGCGACGGTGCGGTGGGTGTTCCTGGATGGGAGAGGAGGGGTAGTCGGAGAAGCTGCGGCGACGACCGCGCTCGCGTAGTGGTGACGAGGAGCGACGGTACCGCATGTCTGGGGATGCGGCGCGCTCTCTGCGTCTGCCCTGCTGTGGCGGGGCCTGAACGTATGTAAATGGTCGTGTTGACCTCTGCTGCTGCTGCTGCTGTTGCGGCTGCGGCTGCGGTTGCGGTTGAGGTTGTTGCGGGTGATGCGACGTGTGTGGTCGTCGGGATGAGGGGGGCGGCGGACTGCTGCTGCCCGGGTAAACGTGTGTGTACATTGGTTCTGTCTGGTGAGATGCCGGTCTGGGTCTGCTGCTGCTGCTGCTGTTTGTGGTGGTAGGTTCGGGGTGCTCCTTGGATCTGGCCGTGTTGGTCTCGTGGCCGGTGCCAGGCTCGGGTGGTCCAGCAGCGGCAGCGGCAGCAGCATCCTTCCACAGACTGTCTGCGCAACCCTTATGCCACCGGTCGATGTCGGCGTCTGGCTCGGCGGGGAAGACGTCGCGGGGCAGATGGGGCGGGAAGGGGTCGCCCGTGTCGGGGTTTCGCAGACCCCATTTCTCGACGGCGCACTGGACAAAGGGGACGTGTTCGCTGGGGGCGAGCAGGATCTCGAGGGACTGCCAGCGTGAGAAGCCGCGCGGGGTCAGGGACGGGATGGACGGGGGCTCAAAGGCGTTGTCGGTGGGTTGGAGGCTGTGCTGACAGCCTGTTGCTTGCCACATCCACGATATCGAGGCGTTGTCTCCTTGTACAAACAGGTCTGGAGGGGGTCAGAGAGTGTGTGACTACTAAAATGAGGAGGGGGATGACGCATACGGTCATAGTCACCACCTACGGCCTTGTAAAAGGCTGCCAACTTCTGTGGACATAGATGGGGCGTATTCTTGTCGCCAATATCGCGAGACTAGAAGCAGCGGTCAGTATCGTCTGTTGCGTCTGCTGTGTGAATGGGTGGGTAGGTGAGTGAGTGAGCGTACAATAAAGCTAGCCATGGCTCTGAGAATAGCATCGAGCTGCTTGGTAGGACTCTTGTCCTGTTCAAACATGTATTCATACTTGATTGTGCTGCCGCTGTGACCACCTGAATCGCCGTTGGCGTATGGCGTCTCTGCCGCCATCTTTGGCAACGATGCACCGTCCGTAGCTATCACCGTGACAAGACTGTCTGTGAGTGGGCGGGCACTAGTGGTGGTTTTAAACTTGTAACGGTGGTGGTGATGGAGGGTGCAAGAGGATGATGGATGATGAAATGTTGAAATGCGGGCATGAGCCGATTTGAAGGCTACACACGAGATGAGACTAGACGAGACGCGGGGATCCGACAATGCGAGACACACACAAATAATTTGTCGCTATTTTTTTTGGAGGAGGCGGCGGCTGTTTGCTCTCATGAATTATTCGCTGTGGCCCGAGATGACGGTGTACATAAGCGAGATGCGCTGTTTTGTCAGCGGTGTGTGTGTGTGTGTGTGTGTGTGTGTGTGTGTGTTTGAGTGAGTTGAGTTGAGTGAGAGAGTGTGTGTGTAGTGTGCGTGGGGGTCTCTCTCTTTTTCGTTGGTTTCCAAGGCAAAAAGACAGAGAACGGGGGAATGGTTGCCTGTTCCCACTGGCTGCTGCTGCATAAAAAAGAAAGGAAGGGATGGCGAAAAAGCTGGATGAGGGGAGGATGTACGGAGTATATGGATGGGAATCCTTGGATCGTGGGCTGACACGTGCATCTATTTGTGTGTGTTGGTGTGTGTTGGATGTTGGTGCATCCAAGCCTGAATCTGAATGCTTAGCATGATGTAGGGGTAGTAGCAGTAGTAGTAGTAGTATACTCGGTAGTAATAGAATGGCAATGACAAGAGCTGGGTTGATCATGCGAATGCGAATAATGACCATCATGTCATACAGATCATCTCCATATTGTATTACCACTATCAGTATTACCACTGCAGTATTACCAGTATTACCAGTATGACTACAGAGTACTACATAGTACTCCATGGTATGTTGGTGTGTCACCGAGTGTGGCCACTGCCAGTCAGCCCAACTGTGGTTCCGTGGGTGATGCTCCGCCTCGGTCTATTAGTAGCAGCATCTGTCTGTAGCCTGTAGCTTGCCTGCCTGCCTGCCTGTCTGTACCTTGGGGACATGGACTGACAGACATGCATCGTCTTGCCGCATTCGCATCTTACATTACGTCTTGACGTTTTACAGACATTCAAGATATTCCGCGTTGAAAAAAAAAGAAGGATATGCTCTAAGAATCAAGGTTGCCTTCTACATTCCACATTACCGGTAATACCAACAGTATCACTAACAGCAGCATCCCCAACGCTGTAGATGATCGACCGTTATGGTCCCACCGGTCCATCCTTCCCCCACACCCAACGCCCTACCAGGGACCCTAAAGGGTAACGCCAACCAACCAACCAACCAACCGAACAAAAAAAAAATCATCAACACCACACCAACTCTCCACGTACGCCAAACACCAAACACCATCATCACCACCATCACCAACAACCCAACCCAACCGGGTCAACCACCACCAAAATGGACACCCTCCGCTCCATCATCCAGCCCATAACGCACAACCTCCCACCGCCCATCCGCGACCTCGGCGAATCCCTCATCACCCCGACCTGCTACAAGACCCTCCTCCTCGACATCTCCCTCGAGGACGAGGCCTGCCTGAAGCTAGCCGTGTCCAAGGGTCTGGGGATCGGCATCGTGGGAGCCTCGTCCATCGTCAAGGTCCCTCAGATCCTGAAGCTCGCCAACTCCCGCTCCGCCGAGGGCGTCTCCTTCCTGTCCTACCTCCTCGAGACGAGCGCCTACCTCATCACCCTGGCCTACAATGTGCGCAACGCGTTCCCCTTCAGCACCTACGGCGAGACGGCCCTGATCATGGGCCAGAACGTCGTCATCTGCGTCCTCGTCCTCAACTTCACGGGTCGTGCTGGTCTGGCTGCCGCCCTCGTTGCTGGCCTCGTCGCCGCCGCTGCTGCCCTCGTTCGCCCCGAGATCGTCGACGCGAATGCCCTCGGCTACCTGCAGGCTGGTGCTGGTCTGCTCGGCGTCGCTAGCAAGCTGCCCCAGATTGTCGCCATTTACCAGCAGGGTGGTACTGGTCAGCTCAGTGCTTTTGCTGTATGTTCTACCTCCTTTCTCTTTTCCCCCTTCTCCCATCTACCCCCTTTCTCCTCCCTCCCCCCTTTTTTCCTCCAACTTCTACCCTCCCCCTGTCTGCTTACCCCCTCAACTAACAAACACCCAGGTCTTCAACTACCTCGTCGGCTCCCTCACTCGCATCTTCACCACCCTCCAGGAGGTAGACGACAAGCTCATCCTCTACGGCTTCATCTCCGGCTTCGCCCTCAACCTCATCCTCGCCCTCCAGATGGTCTGGTACTGGAATGCCCCCTCCGAGAAGGCCAAGGGCAAGCGCAAGGCCGTCGCTGTCCCTGCTACGGCTTCCACCGCCAAGTCTACTGGCACCTCTACGCCCAAGAAGGGTCCTACCACCCGTCGACGTGGTTAGTCGTCCTTTGAGGACAATCGTACTTGTTCTTTGTTCATTGCTTTGCTTTGCCTTTATATTCAATATAAATAAATAATTCTTTCAAACTCCATTCGCTTCCAATGTAATCCCTTGATAAAAACATCGTGAAACCCAAAAACGCCTTTTTACTCCCGTATACTGAAATCAAGGATATCATCCAACGCCATCCCACGTGTCCCTGGTATATTGCCTCCGGCGGTCCTACCGGAGGTTCTCCTCGCTGCGCTCGCATTCGCTTTGAATGACAAGTGTCAGGTATAATTGCCTCCGGCGGCCCTACCGGGGGTTCTCCTCGCTCCGCTCGCCGTCCATGTGAATGCTCAAGACCCAACTGGGGAATTGCCTCCGGCTGCCCTACCGCGGGTCCTCCTCGCTCTGCTCGATGTCTACCGCCCTGCACAACGAAGACACCTCTTCCCTTCCCCGAGGTTACTAACAGAGCAACTAAAGCACACACCCCTCCCACACACCGTACAAGCACACCCATCACCCTCGTTCATCATGTCCGTGGCAACAGGCACACCACAGTCCTCACATGTACTCGGTCCGTCCTGCTGTTGCTGCAGTGTCGTGGACACAGGCGCAGATGATATATTCCAGAATGAATGGAGACTCTTCTGCTGCTGCTGCTGCTGTTGTTGATGTTGTTGGTGGTCGTGGTGCTGGGTTGTGTCCTCAATGGGCATGTCCATCGTTGTGTTGGGTGTGGGCTGTCGTTGAGCAGAGTAGAGCATGTCTAGTGTGCGGTCTGAAGGGGTCAGTTTTACTGTCAGGAGTGCACAGGGCGTGAGGGACATACTGTGGATAAGTCTCTCGGAAGGCCTCGAGTCGCGGAATCTCTTCAGTGTACGAGAGTGTAGATGGATGGGCGTGTCCATCATCGTGAAGCCGTTTCGGGGTGGTGACGAGCTGCTGCTGACGCTGCTGACGCTGCTGCTGGGGGACGACGACATGTCCGAAGAGGAACGCTTGCGCTTGAGCATAGACATGGTGTGTTGTTGATTGTAGAGTAGTCGTTGATTGTACAGTATTTGCTGATTGTAGAGTATTCGTTGTTGATTGTACAGTATTTGTTGTCGATTGTAGAGTATTCGTTGTGTAGAATAGTTAAATATATCTATCTTTCCAAAGATTAGAAGAAAAGAGTAGTCAAAGAGTATTGTCACTGTCAAGTGTATGGATAAAAAGAGAAGTGAGAGTGGGTAGATGCACTTCTTAAATGACCTCCTCCTACAACGCGAGTGCGAGGTTGGTGTCTGTCTCGCGGATCCCTGCAACGCGTATAGTATCGATTTTTCGTGTCGGCGTCGGATCCACTCTCCACACTCACACCACAGTAATACACCACACCACAACACCGGTATTCATCTTCCAACACATCACGCGTATGTTTTGTTTTAACGGGTACATGTATACTCCGTATATAACATGGAGAAATTCATAATAAAAAGGCATGCATACTTGGCATTCATGCTTTACGTACAATCCGTATATTGCCTCCGGCGGCCCTACCGGGAGTCCTTCTCGCTTCGCTCGCCATGTCCATCATCACAATGCCAACTGAGTACTAGTAATATATCCAGAGTACTCAGTACTTGATATTGCCTCCGGCGGCCCTACCGGGGGTCCTTCTCGCCTCGCTCGCCATGTCCCTCATCACAATGCCAACCGAGTACTAGTAATATACCTAGAGTACTCAGCACTTGATAATGCCTCCGGCGGCCCTACCGGGAGTCCTTCTCGCTCCGCTCGCGATACAGTTATGTACTTCAGATTCACTCGCACATCAGACGATAGATAAAAGAATAACATATATTTTGCCCCAAGGCAATAATGAAATAAAACCTCTCCTGAGAACACCTAAAACAAAACGCCGCCCTCCACATCCAATCCCAACCCAATTCCAATCCTATTTCCATTTCCAATTCCCCCCCTTGACCCTTCCCATGACCCTGACAAAAATAGAAAGACTTATAAGACTTGACAAATAAGAAAAAGAGTTTGTAAAGAAAAGAGAAAGAAAGATGCATGCAAAAAATCAGTAGTACATGGATTCCGGATGATTAAGAAATGAATCGGATTTTTTGGTGGGATGATATAAGAGGATGTCAAACCCAGATATATATAAAAGAATCAAAGAAGAAAAGAAAAAGAAAAACGCCAGGTCTATGCCGAAGCAGACGTGTGTATAAAACAAAGGAGAATAAAAAAGATACGGCCGTCGGGAATTATTTCGTTCGATAGTGGCCGTTGATTCGGTATTGTGTATGTTGTATGTTGGAGTATGTGAGATGTATGTGTGTTGTGTGTTGTGGTAGATGATATATATATAAGAGTCGGAAGATGGTGAGAGATATGTGACGATGTGACGAGTGACGAGTGGTAGCCAGGTGAGTAGTAGACAAGTGGTAGCCGAGTGAATAAGATCACGACCTTCCATCCCGTCGAGGACCGAACTGCTGGTTCTGGTGCTGAGCCATCCACTGCGCTGTCCTGTCGCTGGCCGCATTGTTGCGCACGGGTTGCTCGGCAGGCCTCTTGGTGTCCTGGCTCGACGACGATCCAGTGGCCGCTGCCGTGGCCGTGTGTGCCGACGAAGCCGCTCCGGGCACCAGGTCCGTCACGGCCTGGGCAATCGAGGCCACGACGTATCCGCGCAGCTCGCGGTCCTCGCGCTGGTCCTCCTTCTCGAGACGGAAGCGCTCGTCCTTGCCCAGGTTGGCGCGGCGGAGGGCCTTGATCTCCTGGGTGACGTACAGGAGCACCTCTTCCGGGCAACGTTTGCGCTCGACAGCGTGCTCCGACTTGCGCACGTAGCGGCGCGTGACGTCGGTGGCGCCGTCAATGGAGAAGGCGATGCAGTACGACATCTTCTTGCCCCAGCCCTCCGTGTACAGCCTCGGGTTGTCCCAGGCCTCCTCGCACGCATCCACGTGCACCCACCGGCGCTGGTGATCCGAGTACACCTCAGTCCACACGTGGTCCTCGGCATTCCACACCCACCGTACCCGGCCACCAACGGCCCGGCACAGCATGGTGAAGCAGTTGGCCCACTCACCCACGCGGCCACGCTTCGTCTGCAGTAGACGCCATACGTCGCCGAATCGGGGGAAGCGCTCGTGCGAGCGGCATGCCGAGCACTGGTAAAGCTCCACGCTCAGCGCACCGCAGGCGTTCTCCTCGGGTGTCGGTGCTGTCCTGCCCACGGCGAATGTGGGTGACGAGCAGGCCTGGCAGGGGGGGTTGTTGACCCAGCTGAAGAAGGATCGCTTGAACCATCTAAAGGGTGTGTTAGCTCTTGCTACTTCTCACGGCACGCAAAATACGTCACGAGCCCTTGCACAAAGAATTGAGATGTGTGCTTACCTTAGTAGCGCGCGGATGACGCAGTCCTGGTACCCCCACTCGGGTCGTCGACCGTCACCCATGCTCTCTGCCTCTGCGCGCATGACCTGGCTCTCCTCCTCGGCCTCGCCATATATACGGTCGAGGGGAATGGCCTGGAGAGCCTCGTCGAGCAGGCCCGGGTTCTCGTACTTTGTCGGTGTGAGGGATAGGCTGATGAGGAGGTTGCGGAACTGTTGCGACTGGCGGTCGGTGGCTGTGGGCGGGGTAGGGATGATGGGGAGGTGGCGCATCGAGGGTGAAGAGTAGGTGGGAGTCGAGGGCTGGCCATGGGCGCTGGCGGGACGGCCATAGTGGTCGGCGGCGGATACGCGCAGGTTGGCGCTGGATGCACGCTCGGCGAGGCCAGGCTGGGGGGAGGCGTGTCGTGACGATGATCGGAGGTCGTGGAGGCGCTTATCCCTGAGAAGGCCCTCGAAGCGCACGCGCAGGTCGTGGGCCCATTCCTCGCCGTAGTCGTCCTGACCGGTGGCCCCGCTGCCGAAGGGTGTGTTGCTCCGGCTAGCCATGGTGTATCTGTGTCTGTGTGTGTATGTGTTGTTTCCCGTTGAATCACTACTCTATAGTATGAGCCGATAAGAGAGATGGGATGGCCCGATCTTGTCGTGTTTCAAAGAACGGGCAGACGTGGATTGTCGTCGGGTGGCGGAGATCAAGGACAGCAGGCAGAGGCCTGCGTCGTCCGGAGTAGGTCGTCGTCCAGTGTGTCGTCGGTAGATGAATGAAGCTTGGATCGTGGGAATTCGATTCTATCGTTTTGTTGCGACTTTACTGTTCTATTCCCTCCGGTGTCGTGAGGAGAATTAAGAGAAAAACGCCTGGGCTGCCTCTTTGTTTGAAACGGGGTGGCGGTTCTGTGGTGGTGGTGGTGGTGGTTATGGTGGATATGCGCACAGCCTCGATGGGTGGTCCTCTCAAGGTGTGGATTACTGTTTTTTGTCGTCGTCGGTGTCGATGTCGTGCGAAGACGAGTATGTATATGGGACGAGCGGAAGTAATAGGAAAAGGGAAGAAGAGAGAGAGGAAAAAACGAAGGTATCGTCGGAGACGGGATTGTTTAGGGAAAGAGCCAAGGCAATAGAAGAGTTTGTTTGAGATGACTTGGGGTGACTTGGGGTTTGGAGAGAGAAAGGCGTTACGAGTACTCGTAAGCCAAGAAGAGAAGGGGAAGGCGTGGAAGCGTAGAAGGAGGGGGACAAGGTGGAAGGGTGGATCCCCGGGGCTACAGTGAGTACGAGTGCTGGGAGAGAAAAGGCAAGTACGACGGGGGGGAGGGAGAGTATTGCGTCGCCTCTTTCCGACTTTGCTTGCGCAACCCGCCAACGTGGAGTGGGGACCTGGTGGCCTAGAGGACCCTTTTTTTTCTTTACAGTGGACGGTAGGGCAGTACGAGTCCATCAGGTAGTTGGGCGTACCTACCAGGCACGGAGGTGTAGCGACGGGATGGTTTAGGGAACGAGACCACTGTAAGGTACTCCCAGGCACTGTAGAATTGAGTGCCGCAGACCGCGAGTAATGGATGCTCTGTAAAATACGGAGTACTCGTAACCAGAGCTAACTTCTAATGGTCCTGTCCGGACTGGCTCCGTAATGGGTGGCCGCTACCACAGTCTACAGGTACTATTACGGTCGACGGTACTACTACGACTGCTCCGTGCTACTCGTACAGAGCTTGCGGTACGCGTCAGCTAAACCTTTACGCTCCAATCAATTGGCTCCTCTTTCACACTGCCCCCGTCCCCACGAGGCTATTTCTCCCAGAAGTGCTACCACAGTTCAGTATGAGAGGTAGAGGTACATGATAAGGCTCGTTTGCGTTGCGCCTCAGGGGGCCTGGATCTGAGGTAGTCTACTGTCAGTACTAGTAGTACGCTGCCGTACACCTGTAGTGAGCGGCCGACGTGGGCGGGACCCCTGAGGATTGCGCAGCCCCCCCCCGCAAAGGTGTACCTCTACCTTGAGAGGCCTCGGGTTAGGCGATGACGAGTTCAGCCAAACTGCCTGTCCACTTTTGCAAAGAGTTCTTTTTACAGTTGAGGACGACAATCCAATATTCTCTACGGAGTAGTGGTAGTAGTACGGGTAAGAGGAGTACGTATGCTTTTGATTGTGATTTTCCAGGTATTGCAGTCGTGGCCTGTAGTCGTACTCTACATTACTAGCAGTACTAGCAGTAGTATGAATACGTGCACATCTACGTCTTGGTGTTGACTTGTGATGCCTAGAGCGAGAACCATTGTCTTGGCTTTGAACAAAAGCAAGCAGAATGAGGAAATCGTTACAAATAAGTGCAGAATGACAGTACGGATATAGACGTTGGACGTACGAGTATGGAGTAGAGTACGGAGTAGAGCATAGAAGACGCAGAGTGCGACGTAACATTGAAATTGGCAAGGGAGAAAGGATGTAATTGTGCCACGCGTCACCACCACCACCACCTTGCGTACGAGACTACGAGTACAGGCAATGGTCAGTGGTCAGTGGTACAGAGAGTATTACTAACCGCTTTACTCCGTACTGAACGCGTACATGCATCATGGTCATCCAATAGGTCAGTCTAGGCAGTCTAGCCTGTACGAGAGTACCTGTAACCCTCTACGAGCAACTACGCCGCAGCCATTATTACTCCGTGGACGGTACTCCGTGGACGGTACTCCGTATTAGACGGTAGAACTGCTTGATCATGATTCCCATTACTTGAGAATTCATTCGTACAGATCAAGAGAAAAGGGAACTTTTGACCTCTTTGCTAGTCTCTCTTGATCTTCTCTCTTGATCTTCTAGTCTCTTGATCTTCTGAGTCTTCGAGTCTTGACAGTTGACCTTTTACTCCGTTATTTCTGGACCCAAGTTGTGAGTTGTGGGTTTTTTTTCAACGGACCTTTTTTGTCTTGTCCGGGCCGCGTAATTGCATCGGTCTCTAGTACTAGTCCGCGGTACTCCGTACTCTGTACTCGCACTCGCACTCTACACCACAACCAACACGTGCTCATACTCTGTATTCATCATTCTTCCCGTCTTCTCCCTTTACCGTTTGTTCTCGCATTCTACGCATACAGCATAGCCATTCACTTGTCTACACTAGCAGTACTCGTACTAGCAGTAACAACCAGACAGGAATACCCCTTTATGTACTCCCTACGGAGTACTCCCTACTCCATACTCGTACCGCCCTCTGCTCCATAGACTCCATCTCCCATGTCCCATCACCATCCAATACTCGTATCGATGTCTCGGAGCATTATATTACAACATACAGCGTAATAACGCGTATTCCAATCCCACCCCATTCATTGTACTCCGTACTACTACCGCCACTACTCCATACCACTATTTGTACCACTCCCACTGTAAAATGAACTTCTTCGTCATCATGGTCCTTTTGCACAAACCCGTACCCTGCCTGCCTGCCCGCCCAGACCCAGGGTACGTCGTATTGAATTTCGTAGCGATACGATACGCGTAATCAAAAGTAACCTGCAACCTGCAACTTGCTGCACCACATCCCTTTCTAGGTCTGCAACAACTGGCAGTCACCTCTTCTCCTCCCCCCCCCCCTGACACTACACACAAATANCCCCCCCCCCCCCCTGACACTACACACAAATAGTACGTACTCGTACACACAAATACCGAGTACGCGTCACCCTCTTGACGGACACCCGCGGACACCCTGTGCAGTCCACCCACTTGATGATCAAACAATCTCATCTCCAAAGACTCACGGATGATCCACTTTACCGTTTAAAAATTCATGTGCCTGTTGATATTAAAAAAAAAAAAAAAAAAAAAGTCTCTGAATTGACTCGTATGGATGTACGGAGTAAAAAGAATAAGAATTAAAAATAGAATTAAAAAGAGAATGCCAAGATTAAAGAATTATCAAAGGGATATGTGAATTTCATTATTCCTTTTTTCTTCAGATAATGAGCACAGAATACCTGTACTGAGACCATAAGGCTGAGAGGTGTTTCGTTCTTCCGTGTGCCTTCAAGTCTCGTGATGCCATCGTGTTGCTCATTGAGCCTACCCTACATACCACCAACAACAACACACATCTATCAATGTATCATTGCCTCCGGCGGCCCTACCGGGAGTTCTTCTCGCTACGCTCGCCTTTCCTTTCAAGATCCAATACTAACTAAATAAATGCCTCCGGTGGCCCTACCGGGGGTCCTTCTCGCTACGCTCGCAATGCCCTTGATTTCAACCACAGTCTACACATCATACTATTACAAAAACACAATGAGGAAATAAACAACATTGTCGTTAAGCACATACTTTTATTCTCTCTACCCCGTAGACAATGTAGAAAACCCCTCGCAGACAGAATTATACACTCAAAATCTCTTTTTGTATACGAACCAAACAACACCCTATGCAAGAAACCCCCTCCAAATGCACCACTCATCTAAAACCCCTCTACCTATCCTCAACCATATACCTCTCCTGCATATCGACATCCCAAGTCGGCCTCTCCACGAGCGCCACCTCGTCCTCCCCGAGACCCACCACACCAAAGATAGGTCTATACTTGTACGTCATCCACCAAGCCTTTCGCTGACCGGGGAGACCCTCACCCGACACCTCAAGGCTGCTACCCGGTCTAGGCGTCTCCTCCTCCTGATTACTGCTATCCTCCTCGTCATCCTCGTCATCATCATTCTCATCCTGGTCGTACTTCTTGCCCTGTCCTCCGTTGACGACGACAGAATCGACAACGTCCTCCTCGCGACCGTCGACGTGACGCGTGATCTGGTGGGGGGTGAGGTTGCTCTGGATCATCTTGCCTCCCGCGCCCGTACCGTGGCCGGTCCTCTTGCGCTTCAGGCTGGCCGCGGTGACCACCTGTCCGTCCTGTCCGATGGTCGGCTGCCTCAGGTCCTGCGACATGTCGAGCATCACGAGGAACGATACGCCGTAGATCCACACGCGCGACGCGCCCTGCCAGAAGACCGCCTTGGGCGTGTCGAGCAGGTCGAGAATCGGCGCGGGCAGCGACTTGCGCGGGTGCCGGCGGGACCAAGGGGTCAGAGAGCCCTGCAGCACCTGGAAGGCCAGAACGTTGAATGAGCTCGTGATGGACAGGAGGGTGTAGTCCTTGGTGGAGTCTTCGTCGTCGGATCCGGGGGAGAAGGCCAGGACGGCGGGCGAACCAGGTAGCTTGGGGAGGAGCTTGCCATTGGGGTTGCGCACCCAGCTGTCACCCGTGGCGGCGGCGGTGGCGGTGGTAGTAGCCTCGTCGTCGTTGTCGTCGCTGTCGTCGCTCTCAGACGAGAGAGCTTCAGCTTCGGAAGTGCCGTTGGCGGCTGTCGCCGCCTCTGCTTGCGAGTCCCGCAGAACCCATGTGTCAATGTATCCGGCCAGATCGGCCGTGGCGAGAACCTTGGAGTCGGCGCTGAAGGCGACGTGTGCCACTGTCCGGTCGTACTTGCCCAGGCCGCCATTCTGCACGTAGCGAGGGATGTGGCGACGCAGACGGGTAAGCCTGCGAGTCTGGTTGTTGGCGGAGCTGTCGGCGTCGGCGTCTTGTGCCACCTTGGTGACGAGGATGCGCTGGCCGTCCTGGACAGTGGTGAGCCAGGAACCGTCGGGCGAGAGCTGCACCTTGGAGGCGCCGCTCTTGCTCAGATCCTGCGACATGACGCTGATGGTGGATAGCTTGAGGTCGGACGGCTTGGCGACGGGGTGTTCGCTGTGCTCCAGACGGAAGGCCTTGACGTCGGTGGCGGTGGAGACGACGAGGAGGGTGCCCTCGTCGTTGATGGTGGCGTCGGAGATGTTGGAGTCGCCCTTGACGACAATGGTCTTGAGGAGCCTGCGGTTCTTGCTCAGGTCGCCGCCGTTCTCGTTGTCGTTGGAGTCGTCGTCGTCTTCCATGGTGTTGATCAAGTCGTTGGCCGTGCGACGCAGCTGCCAGATGTGCAGCTCGCGGTCCCACCAGCTCAGGATGAAGCGGGCTTTCCGTGCGCTGGCGATGGGGGGCTGCTGTGGGAGGTTGGAGATGACGCGGTGGTTCTCGCGGCCCATTTCCTTGAGGGGGACGATGACGGGGTTGGCATCGGGACCTGGGAGTTTGTTAGTATTGGTGTTTAGAGAGAGAAAGAAAAGAGAGAGAAAAAAAAAACGTACCTCCTGAAATGACAACACTGATGTGACCACTCTCGAATGAAGCCATGGCCTTGACATCGTGATCATGGTACCTGCGACCCCAGACCTTGGCCCACCGAGAGCCATTCTGCTTGTACAGGACGGTCCTGCGATCCATGCCACCACTGAGGATGGAGGAGCCGTCGGCGCTGACAGCGAGGCTGAGGACGTCCTGCTTATGACTCTGCAGCCTCTGCGTCTGCGTGTACGTCTTCCCATCCCAGATGCACACCTGACCCGTGGAGTCGGCCGAGACAATGTTCCCGTTGGGCAGGCACTGGACCGACCAGGCAATGACATCCTTGGACCCCCCAGCGCCGCTGGCAGCATTGGAACTGGTGTCGGACCCGAGCGTCATCCTGCGCAGTAGGTGACCCTTTGTGATGTCGTAGGCGCGCACGGTACCGTCAGAGCATCCGACGATGACGACCTTGCGAGACTGGAAGGTGATGCTGACCATCTGGGCCTTCTTGGTGGGCGAGCGAACGACGACACGCTGGAAGCGCAGATCGTCATCCTCGACAGAGTACATGACCAGTTCGCCGTCAATAGTACCAGCCACGAGCTTCGCACCACCACCGCCGGTAATAGCAGAAGCAGCAGCATTGTTGGCATTGGCATTGGCATCAGCGATGGTAGGCTGAGCAGCGATGCACCAGATGTCGCCGTGCTGACCGCTGGCGTGCCTCTTGGGCTTGCCAGTCTCGAGATCCCACTCGGTGACGGTGGACGTGTACCCGATGCTGAAGAGGCGGGACTTGCCGACCATGGTGCGACCGTCTCCCAGGTCCTGGTCCGGCTCGTTGACCCAGACGAGACCGTCGATGCTGCGGTCCTTGCCGCCGCGGATGACGAGCTCCTGGTGCCACGAGCCGTTGGCCGGGTTCCAGATCTCAATATCGCCGTTTGCGCGGCCTATGGCCATGCGAGCCACGTTGGCGTGCTTGGCCGTTCGGGTGCGTGGGTGAGAGAGGGCGATGGCGTTGATGGCCGAGGGCTGGAATGGCACGAAGCGACAGCGGTGGACGTCCATGTTTGCGGTTTCGCCCTGGGGGTGTTTCCTCCCCTCTGATATCCTTTTCTTTGTTATAAATTCGGTTTATGAAAGCCCCCCTTGTAAATCTTGAGCCGATCGGATCGAATTGGCACCTCTCTCTCTCTCTCTCGGGGGTGGTCGGACAAAGGTGTGAGAGGGAAGAGGTTATGTTTGGTTGGTGATGATGGGACCTTTACTACTACTGAGAATGAACTTTTTTTTTTTACCCTGCATGCTTCTCCAGATCTTATCTTTTTCTTGGTCCGAGCGTCTCAACTTCTCTCTCAACTCTCAGAACGGCTGCTGCCCCTCCAAAAAATCGGTACGTACCTTTTTTCCATCAACTTTTTTTTCTATGCCCCTCGTCTTCCGATTTTGCGCCGTTCTCCGTTCCAGCGTCGTCATCTCCAAAGTTTACGGGTTTAAGCTCTATTCCTTTGTTCTCTCTCTTCCTCTTCTTCTATGTAACATGTTTTTCAATCTTGTTCAATAATATAGCCTGAATACTATAAACACGCCATTTTACTCACTCTCATACGTTCTGTTCCGATCTCGACAAAGAGAGAAGGCGACATAAATCCATCCCTCTTATACACGCACGCGCGCGCGCAAACTGAACCCACCTCCATCTGCCCTCCCCCCCCCCGTCTGTCCCGCATTTGTCACCATACAGAAACTCAGAGTCGAACAAGAACAAACTTGCGACGACAGTGAAACATTGGAGAAGCCTCGACTCTCTTATTTTCGCATGTCACAACACTGTGAGGCATAACTGCGTCGAATAATTACATAACAACAAACCGACTCAGCATACGGGCTGCTGCCGAACAACGAGACCGGACGGACATAAACTACTACCCCTCCACCCCGCACCAGCATCGCAACCAGCATCACCATCACCACCGCCCCTACAATGGACTTTAATAGCTCTTCGCCCTTCCCAGAGGGAGTCATCTCCTTCCTGGACACGGATCTCTACAAGCTTACTATGCAATGCGCCGTCTTCAAGTGCTTCCCCGACGTTGACGTCACCTATGCCTACACAAACCGGACGCCGGACAAGAAGCTCTCGAGGGCGGCGTTTCGCTGGTTGGAGAAGCAGATTCAGAGTATGCTTTCTTCTCTTCTCTCTTGCTCCCTCCGTCCCTCCCTCTCTCTCTCCATACACCCCACTACTTGCGCCTATGATGATGACCAAAAACTAATAGAGTGACAAAATCAGAACTCGGCAACATTTCCCTCTCGGCAGAAGAATACCGCTACCTCCGCGAGCACTGCGACTACCTGACGCCAGACTACGTCGAGTACCTCAAGGAGCTCCGCCTGCACCCGCGCGAGCAGGTGACCATCAACTTCCGACCGGTGGGGGGCGCCGAGGCCGACACGGGCGCCGACTCCCAGCTGGGCGACACGGACATCAGCATCAAGGGCAAGTGGGTCGAGACGATACTGTACGAGATCCCCATCCTGGCCCTGACGTCGGAGGCCTACTTCAAGTTCATGGACACGGACTGGAGCTACGAGGGCCAGGAGGAGGCCGCCTTCGACAAGGGCCTGAAGCTCCTCGAGGCCGGCTGCGTCACCTCCGAGTTCGGCACCCGCCGCCGCCGCGACTACCACACCCAGGCCCTCGTCTTCCGCGGGCTGGTGCGCGCCGCCGACCGCGCCAAGGAGCAGGGCCTCCCCTCCGCCGAGACGGGGAAGCTCTCGGGCACCAGCAACGTCCACCTGGCCATGCGCTTCAACATCCCGCCCGTGGGAACCGTCGCCCACGAGTGGTTCATGGGCACCGCCGCCGTCATGGGCGACTACCAGGCCGCCACCGAGGAGGCCCTCTCCCGCTGGGTCAGCGTCTTCGGCCCCAAGCTCTCCATCGCCCTGACAGACACCTTTGGCACCCCCGAGTTCCTCAAGGCCTTCAGCAAGCCCATCCAGGCCGTCGAGGACGGCAAAGGTGGCGACTACCCCGTCGAGAAGCTCTCACAGGCGGACGGCGCCGCCAAGACGTACGCCGAGCTGTTCGCCGGTGTCAGGCAGGACTCTGGTGACCCAGAGGAGTTCGTCCGCGTCATGCGCAACTACTACGACGGCCAGGGCATCGACCCCACCGGCAAGACCATTGTCTTCTCTGACTCGCTCAACATCGACCGCTGCCTCGTCTATAAGAAGGCTGCTGAGGCCGAGGGCTTCAAGCCCACCTTTGGTGTCGGCACTTTCCTCACAAATGACTTTGTCCATCTCAAGACGGGAACCAAGTCGGTTCCTCTGAATATCGTCATTAAGCTGAGTTCGGCTTCTGGTCGTCCGGCCATCAAGCTAAGGTACGTTTTCTATTTTACTCTTTTCAGTTCTTCTTCCCATTTCTTTCGTTTCTTGCTTCTTTTCTCTTATTTGCTTCAATCCTTTCATCTTTCCTTCTTTCCGTCCCCCCTCTTCCCCTTCTGTTCCCCCCTCCTGGCCTGCGTATTGTTGAAAAGAAGAAGCTAACACAGGACAGCGACAACATTGGTAAAAACACCGGAGACAAGGAGCTAGTAGCCCAAGTCAAGAAGCAGCTCGGCTACGTCGAGAATGAGTGGGCCGAGGGTGACGAGACGTCGAGATGGGGAAAGGAAGGTGACAAGACCAAGGCGTAGCCTACACCTCTCAGTCTCTTTGTTCTTCATCCTCTTTTTAGATCTCCTCTCCTTTTTTTTTCCTTGATCTTGATGTTAGAAATGGTGGTTCCCTTTTGGATATGAATATGTTGCATCGTTTATATGAACACACACAAAAGACAAATATTAGAATCAGTCGCTACTCATCATTGTCGCTTCCAAGTTTTTCTTTGACCATGGCTCCTTCTCTTTTGATATACTCCTACGCTCCTTCTACATGTGTCAATACCAATTTCATACTCCAAGAACATCATGTTCCATCATGTTTACCCTTCTCCATCTTCCTCTTCCCCTGCAACCGATCTTGAAAAATAGTATTTACTCTTCCCCCGTCACCTGAAATCCCACCACATCCAATATCCAACTTTTACACTCGTTTTTCATATCATGAAAAGAAAAGCCATGTCTAGCAATGACGACGTCGAGATGGGCCGTCTGTCAGAGGATCAACCGCAGCCTCCGGTCCAGGACGAGAACCAGATCCAGGACGAGGTCCACGCGCAGAACGACATCAAGAGCCAAGACGAGAACCAGTCTCAGGATGAGGTTCAGGTGCAGAACGACAGCAACCAGAGTGACAGCAAGAGCCAGGACGAGAACCAGACTCAAGACCAAGATGATGATCAGAACGATAACAAAGACAAGAATCTGAGCAAAGACCAAGATCAAGATCAATCTTCTGGAGAAGCACCACCCCCTCTACCCCCGCGTCCCACCGACACCAGTCCTCCCCCGCCTTCGCCTCCGCCGACGCCCCAGATTACATCGTCAACCCCTCATCTTGGGTCTCATCAGATGGGCACCCGTCTCCAGCCTCTCCGTCCTCCTCCGCCGCCTCCCTCTCTGCCCACGCGTCCCACAGATACCAGTCGTCGCTCGCCTCCGACCTCTCATCCTAGGTTTCATCAGATAGGCATGCGTCTCCAGCCTCAACGTCCCGCTCCTCCTCCTCCCAATTCTCGTCCTCCGCCCCTGCAGAAGGGGAATTCCCGTCCTCCTCCCCCTCCCCCTCCACCACAGCAGACGGTCGGGGCCGTCCCTTCCAACACGGCAAACGGCACCCCTAATCGTCCCAGGGCCAACGCCATCGTCAACCCCGTTCGCGGTGGCAACGCCGTGAATCGACCTGACGGATTCCCTGAGTTTGTTCGCACGCCGCCCCAGCTTGATGAGGAGCGGATCGACCAGAGTATCCAGATCGTCGACCGCGCTGCCGCTTCAAGAGTTCTCCTTGGAATCGTCGGTATTGCGGTCATTTATATACTCAGGAGACGTCTGTCACATATTTTTCGGGGATTGGGTGAGTTTGACGAGAGGTGATTGTGTTTGTCGTCGACGTGTCAAGCGAATGTGATTTCTTTCCCAAGTTGCCTCCTTTTTTAACAAAGATGTCATGAGGACTTGGCAATGGGGCTACCAGCGATGAAAGACATTGATGTACATATACATGAAAAGCGGATATCACGAAAGAAACAAAAAGAACGAAAAAAAGTGTATATAATAAAAGACTCAGCGAAAGAAAAGAACACGTCCTATACCAATCATGCTCTCATCAAGTGACCACAATCACTAGCCTGACCCCTCGTATGGCTAATACACCAGTCAAGAAACGGCCTATGCTCCTCATCAAGCTGATCGTACGCACCCGACACAGACGTAGAAGGCCACCCAGCCTCCCACCACACATCGTCAGTACCGCCAATAGAAGCAGGGATATGCGTAAGCAGTATGATAGCCATGGGATCCCCCGCACGCACATAGTCTATCAGACCCATCTGAGCGGTACCCACGGCGAGCATGATGTCGTAGTGGCTACGGGTGGAGGACTCAGTGGCAGCAATGTGCGTGGAGAGCTTTGACGCAGCGGCGAGGAGGACGGACCGACGGGTCTCCTCGTTCGGGTCGGTGGTGGGAGGCATGCTCCTTATGGCGGAGGCGATGCGCTGGATGGAATGGACGCCGCTCGAACTTGGTGGGGAAGGAGAAGAACTCTCTGACCCGATGGGGAGGAGCGAGGGAGAGCTGGCGTTGTTGCTCTCGGGACTCGAGGGGGCGAAAGTGGAATAGTTCGGGGGGAAGAAATCGGTCATGGCGTTGCTGAGCGAGCTGCGACGGTAGAGGTCCTGCGTCCCCTGGAGGAGACGGGATACGTGAGCCATGATTTCTACACGGTCGCAGTGGGACGTGGGATCTGCGGCGGGGAGGGCGAGCTCGCAAGCTATGAAGACGGCGGAGGCCGTGAGGAGGGGGTTCACGTCCGAGTCGTCTGGGGAGAAGCCGTTGTCGTAGGCGTTGATGGCGGGACGCATGATGCACAGGGCGGCGTCTTTGTGGGTGAGGGCCTTGTTGAGGAACAGGCGATGGGGACCCGTGTGGCCTCCTGGGCTGCTGGGGCTGCTGGCGTGGTAGTAGTACGTGTCTGGGATGGTGCCGCCGAATGCGATTGTGCACGAGAGGTGGAGGGCCGAGAAGCACAGGACTATGTGGCGGACGTAGAGGTGCGTGCGGGCGTAGGGAAGGATGTACTCGTTTAGACGGGAGAATTGGCTTCCCTGGAAGACGGGGCAGAGGTGCTCTTGTACTAGGTTGGCGGCGTAGTGGTTGAGCAGGAGGATGTCCGTGGGGTCTGTGAGCGGAGGGAGTTCGGGATGATGCCAGTGTGGAGAGTGGGGAGCAGGCGTGCCGAGGGGTGGCGTTGGAGAGGCTATGCTCATGGGCGCTGGAGTGGTCGTGGGCATGGGCACCGGGAAGGAGGTGGGCGCAGGGCCTGGCATTTCTCCGACACCGACAGTTGATGATAGGGAGGATGTAGATGCGTACGTCTTCAGTGACGATGTCGACGAGGACGCTTGCTGTTGCTTGAAGGGATTGTACGGCGTCATGAGGTGCTTGTAGGTGCATTCCGTATTCTTCTTCGAGCAACGGGAGCAAACGGGCTGCTTCTGGTCGCACTTTTAGACAGGGATGTACATTAGTTATTGTGATACTCTATCGTATCCCTTGCCTCCGTTCCCTTCTGATCTGTTCATTCGGTTCCCTCTCTTATCCAAGGACAGACATCCTCGCCATCTGCTCACCTTGACCCGCTTGGCTTTGCATTGCACGCAGCCATGGTGGGAGTTGGAGTGTGACCGACGGGAAGGCATAGTGCGGTGTCGGGATTTTGTTACGAATATTTGCTCTTGTTTTCATACACAAGACCAGGGGCCTGTGCTGGAAGTGAGAATCAATGACACGTCTTGATGTGTTGTGCTGTCGGTGTAATCGTTTTTGCCCCAAGGGACAGACGCCTTCTTTAATCTATGCATTGTTGAACGAGAAGATGATCAGCTTGTTTCCCTCCTAAGACAGCGGAAAAATGAGAGAAGAATAGAGAATGAAATGACAAAGAAGACAAGCAAGGAAAAGGGGAGACAATGCTTTGCTGCCCCCCATCCCTTCTGCTTATTATAGACTGCTTATGGCTATAGCACCAAGTGGAGTCTTTCTTTGACATTTCTGGACAGGCGTCGGGGAGATGACATGGCGTTTCCGCTCAGTTACCGCAACCTGATAGAAACTCCGACGGAACCGATAAGACGGGGGCGGGACAACTTACATAGATAGATGGCTGAGCGACCTGACCGAATTCGGCTTCGGTCCGCTATAGCGTGGTAGCAAAGGAGACCCTCCAGGGATGTTGGACAGTATTGGAAATAAGTTGGGACGAAATGAGATGAGATGCCTTGTATCTGCTTGTTTGGTCCCTGTGTAGCAAGATGGGACGACAATGCTTCTTATAAGTAGCAGTTTTGAAAATGAGGGGTCGCTCGTGTTCAAGAAAACACGAGATGCAGTATTCAATGGAGTCCCTTCCTCTGCGGTCATCAGGATTGACCCTCTCTCTGTCCCTCTGACCCCTCTATGATGCAACATGATGGACTCCAAGTGGGAACCCTCTATTTCGTCTGGGACATCTTCTGAAGGATCAAGTACCCCGAGCCAAAAGAAGAAAAAGCCCCTTTGCTTACCCTTCTTTGCGCCCGATTTCTGGGAAGAAGGGTGCCGGGAAAAGCCGACGGAACTAACCCGAAGGAAGCATGGGGTTTGCGCGTTCCTGCAGAATTGAGAAGAATGTTGACAACAAGGGCGAGCGAGTACCGGCCCCAAGTGTACCCGACCAATTTTTCTGTGAGAAGCAAGCAACCAAGCAGGGCGATATGAAGATCTGGAGAATGAGACGTCAAGAAACTCACCAATGGGGATAGGGAAAATCAGAGTGAAGAGCAAAAAAATGGGACGTTCTGCCTTAGCTTCACCCCAAAGGATGCACATGCATAAAAGTTCCATGCATGATTCCTCGTGCTGTGGGTTGGTTTCCTAAAATGGTAATCATCCTGTTCGACACGGCCAATTGTGCAGTTTGTTCTTGGTGTACATTCAATGTTCTTTTTTATATGCACACATTGGACATACGGAGTACACACACTATCCCATCTTGCTTGACGTTTCGTAACGGTCAGACCGGGTTCAACATGAGTCTCGCGGATAGGTGTGTGTGCCTGTCTGTATGCTCGGACATTCTCCGTCGGCACTTCTTTTCTTGTTCCCCATCTAGAACGACCCCTCGCTTGGGCTTCGATGTGATGTGGAGGTCGAGACCTGAACACTGCAACACCACGCATGTTAGATAAAACAACTGTGCCTATGCTCATTCGTTGAAGGCTGAGAGGCGCTTTGCACCTTGGAAATGTATCGTGATGCATTTCCAGCTTGGTAGTGGGTGCAGACACGTATACCGAGCAAGTGTCTTTGCGCCTGCATGCAAGTGCAACGCAAGCGCGCGTCAATGCATGGATTTCGCCAATTCCCTCAATCCAACGGCCATCTTCCTTGACGGCAACTGATAAACCAGGTGAGGCGAAACAGGTGGGTAATTTCTGGGGCGGTGACAACGCTCGAGTAGACGAAATCAGCTCTTCGTCATTTACGATTCGTAGAGTCAGGGAGAGGCTGCAGCATGTAAGACTGCTAGTGGGCTATTAATACACTCTGTAGCTCTGTGGCTGCATGATCGGGGCCCACAGATCAAGGAAGCTGATCCTTCCAACGGTCTCGCGAGGCTATACTCGTACACCGCAAGGGTTGGCGCGGACCTAAGCTAATCGCAAAGATACCGATAGCGGACAACGCAGTAGTTTGTGACCCCCATGCACTTCACACTCACCATTCGCTGTAAATGGAAGAGTGCGTGTCGTGTTCGATAATGACATGCGGGAATAAGGAGCCGCTGTGGGGTAAAATTCCCGTAAATAGAGACAGGTTCCGGAAGAGCATCGGTATTCATACGTACTGTTTCCGTGTGGCTCATCAGTTTCCAGAGACCCCGACACGAGGTTCGAATATGCACAATGCACGTCATGCCGCTGACAATGTTCTTCTTTGCTCGTGTTGGCGTTGTTTCTGAACTTGCTACCAGGGCAGCAGTAGGAGGATCGAAGCCAAGGACAACAGGGCCACGGAGGGCATGCGAATGGCCCGTCATTGAAAAAGTCGCTGCCTGACAATTGAAGATGTTTCATGTAGTCTTCCACCGTATATGCCGTGTGTGGTCAGTGCATGATTGCACCACCACCCTCATCCTAAATTCTAGACCTGGCCCGGCGCGGCATGTCAGCTCAAGGCAGCAGCATAGAAATATCAAGGAAAGATGAGATCACAGAACCTTCGATTCCGTGTGTGATAAAAAGGCTCACCATCCGGGACGCCTTGCCGATCCAGGGGGCGTTTCTTACTGAACATCCTATACGGTCATCCTGTAAGGGGTGGCAGACAGATCGGTAACGATGAGATGCCGCAAGATGGTGCTTCCGATGACATATACTGTAATTCGGCTGCCTGCTGCCGTGCCAAGGAGACGATACATGCTCAGATAACAACATGGAATCCTTCCTCTCAGGATTCAGGGTCGGTGGAATATGCGGGAGAGACAGATGAAGTATGAAGTGCGGTGAAGAGCCAGGGTCGAGTCAGGGTCTAGTGCCCCAGGTCTAGCCTACAAGGTGCCGTTGTTGACATCAAGCTTACAAGACCAGGAAGGCATGACCAAGTCTGCCTTGCTCCTTCCGTCTCTTCTTCGCATGTCGAGCGTATTGTTTGCTAGTGGTTGGGCGTGTGTTACCTACCCTGTTGCTGGCATGGACCATGAATACTCGAGCAACGGCAGGTCAGGTGGTGTGTGTGTACGCTACAAATAGCATTGACTGTGCTGAATTGATCTTGATAAAAGTCGAATATCGTGTGAGAGTCTTGCTTGCTTCTGTCGTCTGTCAAATGTGTAAATCGAGCCATCGAAGCTTACCAGGGCCATAATCGCACCTGCCTCCTGGAGACACTTCTTGGTATGCCTTTCGCCAGACACTCTCTGACAGAGCTCGTAATTCCCATACTCATTACTTTCCATGTACCCTACAATACCCCCCTTCATGATATTGTTTGGTCACATTGTTTGTTTACCTTATTCTCTTTACCTCTACCCCTCTGTTTGTGTGCTTGCCAGTATCCGTGTACGACGACATGGTTGAACTTAGTGACATCAGGCACCACGATATGGAACAGGTAGTAGCAAGAGGTGAAGTCGTTTCTCCCTTCCAAAAAAATTCTTCTAGAAAGGCCCTGCTAACGAAGACAGGAAATGTTAGTGACGTATATGCCGCACAAACATCTCTCCTCGATCGCAGCTTGAAAAAACAATGGACCGCCCATACGCCCTTCTCCTGTCAGAACCACAAGGCCGGACCATTTTCCCCAACTCCACGTCCTTTCGGTGCTCCCCAACTCCCCACACACAACATATATCTACTCGTACACGTACGGATATTGGGATGGAAACATTGTGGAGAGCCCTATCACACCCGATGATCTGGTATTGAGAAGTGTCAAAGTGTCATTGTGGGGTGGGAAAAGCACAAGTTTCCTGCCAGGGACTGGGACTACGCTACGAGTACACAGAACCTGTCCGGGTGACAGCCCCAAAAGGTACGAGTACGACGTACGAGCACAATGTACTCCGTACTACATCATCTAGCACTAGTATGTGGACTGAAGAAGAGCAAAAGTACTTGGTACAGGTAGATCTTGGGCAGATGTACGGAGCAGATGATGGATGGTGGCGGGATACGGTCGCACAGGGGCGCCCCGTTCGTCCGAACCCCAACTCCAAAGTTTCCAGTTTGTACTCCAGTGGTACCCCAGTTATACTCCAGTTTGTTCTCCAGTCTGGTGTCACCAGTTTCCAATTCTCCAGTGGTGCAGACGGCATCTTACCCATCTGGGAGTAGTATTCGTATCTACTCGGTACAAATTGTCCTCGCACAATGAATAATGAATTATTAACGTCTCACAAGGGTTCCCTCAGACGGTGAGGATAATATCTTTCCCTAAATTATCAAATAAAAGGACCCGAGCTTGCCAAGTAATCATCATCACCATCATCATCGCAAATAATGCCCTTGTACGAGTACGAGTACTGAGCACGGAGTAGCGGATGCTTAATTGACATAACTCTCTTCCCATGCAGCCAAGTATTAGCTATATCTTTTGTCAATGCATCATCCCCAACGTGCACTTGTAACCTTCGTACAATGGACTTGTCTAACGAGTACGAGTATAAGAAATGAAATAAACATGGGGTTGATGACACCCTCCAACAGCTCTGTCTGTCCAACGAGATGACGGATATCATGGCCAAGCTTTCTTGACGTAGCTACCCAACATGGGTAGTGCATGATACATCAACTCGTACGGAATCTACGGAGCACTTGTTCTTTCCCCCTCTTTAATGCCAAGAAGGGAAGAAGAAGAAGAAACCTCGCTTGTTGGGAGAGAAAAGGCTGTTGGGGGGTAGACTATGACTACCTGGTAGTAAGTGCTAGTGGCTGCAGACATTAATAGCCGGTATTATATCCCGAAGTCCAATCGACATGGTGACGTAAAGAAAAAAAAAAAAAAAACAGGGGACAAGGGAACTTCGTGCAGCAGGTAGAAAAGCCCTACTCCAAAGGGGGGGAACAAGAAAGACAAAAGCAGCAAAGAATGGTAATGATGAGCAAACATTTCCCCAGAAGCCAAGGCTGGGAGTCTCCGCTAGAGGCAGTACCTAAGAGAGGGGGATGATGAACGACGCATAAAAAAAAGTGCGGGGAAAGTACATAACTCGTCAAAGCCTGTTTGTGGAGGGTACGGAGTACATCATACATGTAATAATATATGGACATGCACGTTACTAACTACTACGGATATGTCGGTGTGTGTTGTGATTTATTGGGACCCCCAAGGGCAAGGTTGTGTAATGTTGTGGTTGTGATACGACGGGACCTTTCCCCTCTTTGGGGCCCTTGGGGGACAAAAAAAAAAGGGATCTTAGGTCCCCGTCCCCGTCCTTGTACATTGTAATGCAGTCATGATGTTCTGCTAGTGGTAGAACTATGGAGTGATGGGGGCCATGGGCTACCATACAAGTAGCTAAGCGGGACACACGCGGGATGACCAGATTTGAGCAAATGAGGATTGGTAGAGTTACAAATCTACCTGCGGGTGATGTGCATCTCTCTACGGAGTACAGATACTACTCGTACCTTTGCCTGTAGTAGTACAGATAGTACTCCGTAATCCTTGCCGGATTTCCGGTGCACGAGTACGGTGGAGGTGAATGTATTGGGACGGAGTAGACGGAAGTGGCTGAAAGCGGATAGCTATTTTGCTTTTTCCTCTCTCGTGGTGTTTGTTGTGCTATGCTGTGCTTTGCTTTGCTTTTGTACGAGTAGTACTCCGTACTAGAAATGGTGGTTCTCGTTTCCCCTCAGCGGAGACGCGGAGTAACACAGATGTGGGTGACACGTGACACACGACTCGTACTGATGATCGGGGGAATATTTGTACGAGAAGTTGTAGTTCCCCGAGAACTTGTCCGAGAACCAGCTCTGCAAAAAAAAGGTGACACGGACTTTATTGATGTTCCGTGCCGTTCAAGGGGTCAATTGGAATTTACGAAATACAGGCAACTAACTGTACGGAGTACGGAGTAGGCTGTAGCACATGGTACGACCCTGGGGCATATGAGAAATAAGAAGAACAGGGGCTTTAAATCACCCGGTATTCGCTAGTGCTACTTGTACGCTAGTAGTAGGAATATCAGGTAATAATTATGTACGTACTATGACTACTCCGTACTCTGTACTCCTCCCTCCCTCCCTAGACACACAGAATCGGTACTCGTTCGGAGCAGTCTATCCTACAGGTACCTAGTAGGTAGGTAGGGACCTAAAAATCTCCACCTACTCCACTGAGAAATAGGCAACCCAGCGCCATGGACCAGCCCATGTAAACTCTGTCTACGGGGTACACCTGTAGGGACTCTGCTAATATTGCTCTCGAAGTTGAAGTGAAGCTCTTGCGCATCATTCCATGTCAACTCTCTTGGCTATTTTCTTAGCTTTACTTCTTGGTTGTCTGTCTGTCTCCTCTTACCCATTTGTCCGAAGGGAGGGGAGACATGGTTAAAAATAATGGCCTGACATTCACTGTAAGAGGTTATTAATACCTTACCTGCTACTGCTAGTAGTAGCTACTAACCAGTAGTAATATACCAAAACAGACCAAAGAAAGTTGCGCATAAGCTTTGTTTCGTAGGGGGGTGTCAGGATCTCTCTCTATGGGCCTGAAGCACTGACGCTGCACAGTCCATGTGTCTAGTCTGTAGCCTGTAATAGCCTGTAGGTGCCATGTCCTTCTCTCGATCAATGGGTCCCAGAATTACACCGCGTTGATTGATAACTCTTGGTTTTATTATTCTTTCTTACAGTGTGTCCATTCTTACCACTACTACCACTACTACTACTACTACTACTACTACTACTACTACTACTACTCTGTAATAAGTACTATGTGAACTAGGAGATGCCTCGGTTCCCCTTTTCCTCTTCTCTTCTTCAGGTCTTCCTCTTGGTACTCGTAGTAGGATGCACCGGATTTGTCCTTCCGTCCGGATGAATGACAACTGCCGCTCCCTCCCCCTCCCCTCCCAACGCCATCATCACACCACCAAGTAAGGTGGTAGCTGCAGAATTGCTTATTTGCTTCATGTACTTTTCCGTCATCATTCACCATGAGAATCCTTGTCTGTTGTATCAATACGCATACTTGGCACTACTTGGCATACGACAGTGTACTGGCAAAGCTGCAACACTACATGTACAGGTTGTTTGATCTTTTTCTTTATTCGACGCGTTCTGCATCGTGAAGATGAAAGCTTCTGTCTCTCTGGTTTTACCACCCCCCCTGCCCTCCCCCTAGTTGAGAGATCGTCATCTGCTGTCTTTGGTGCTTGTCTTTTTTTTTGACGTATGAACAGTCTTCCTCTCTCTATTCGGTTGTCCCACCTGCCTATTAGGCCCGACTTGCTTCGCCCCAAAACGAGGCAGGCCAAATTTGATCTTTCCCTCCTCCAGGCTGATGAGATTGGAATAGAAGCTTGGGCCAAGAGGTATATTATTCTAGGAGAGTCCGATATAGGAGTTTCATCATTTTACCTAGAGCAGTTTTGCAATGTAGTGTCTAGCAGCGATTGATAGTATTGCTAGGTGGTAATTATAGAATCGAAGAGTATCACTGTAGCTACAGCCTGCGAGTAGTCGATACAATTGACGCGTCGCATCACCAGTGGTAAAATATAACCCTGTGCTACCTGCCAGTACGAGTACGAGTACATCTAGATGATGATGTTCAACGCGAATCGCCCCTGTACAAACGTGTGCTCACACAGAAAAAAGCCCCCAAGTCAAGCCATTTCCTCATCAAGATAGTCTGCCCGCTCATCACAGAGGATCGTCGCCTTGGTATTGACTCTTGCACAGCAGAACAATTGTCTGACCTGTACTCGTACTCGTACAGGTATGTATCATGCATCTCTTTTTCCCAATCGAAGGCGTATTATTGTATTTTCTTATTCCTTCCTTCCAACCCTTGTCCCTTGTCAATTCGTATGTGCCGTTTGTACAGAGTACTTGTGTCCGTTCTGTGCAGCAGTGTGCATCTACTCCGTATTATATCAAGGACTACTAGTAGTAGTACTCCGTACTAGCAGTAGTAGTAGTGTACTCCGTAATGAGAACATAGGTACATGTCCCCCTCCCTCCTCCTCCTCCTCCTCCTCCTCCTCCCCTCCCTCTATCCTGACCAGTGTCTGATGACCCATTCTTCCGATCCACACCCTCCTGGTCTCTCCACAACTTGTACACACACCACCCAAAAGAAAAAAAGTGACCACACACACACCCACATTGACGTCCCCCATGTCTTTCGACTCCGCACTCGTATCCCAAGCTTTTTTCTGTGTGTTATTTTTTTTTTCTGCTTGTGTCTTGTGTCTGGGCCAGGCCCATAAAGTAGCTTGGGTGCCCCTTCCCACCCCCAGATCTCGGGGAGTCTCTTTTCTTTGTTCATTTTTTCTTCCTCTATTCCATTCTCCTTCTCCTTCTCATCTCCCCCACACTTGTTTCTTTCGGCACTTGAAAGAAAAGAGAGGAGCTCATTTTGCATACCTTGCTCACTAATAACGTTCTTCTCTTGTGTGCTTACTACTACTACTACTCCTACTATCGAACATCATCACAACAACAACATAACAAAAATGTCCGAACTACCCATCGAAAAGGACACTGGACTCAATGGCGGCTCCTCGTCCGACCAGCACGGAGCTGCCACCCATGACTCCAACAACTACAACCCTCACCTACACACCCACCCTGACCAGCGAGGATGGACCATGGCCCAGGGAGGTGCCCTCCAGCCCGGTGCCTTCAGGGCCTACGAGCACCGCAAGCTCGCCAACCCTGCTCCCCTCGGACTGTGCGCTTTCGCCCTGACCACCTTTGTCCTGTCGGCCGTCAACATGGAGGCTAGGGGTGTCAAGGAGCCCAACATTGTCGTCCCTCTTGCTTATGCCTATGGTGGATTGGTCCAGCTGCTTGCTGGCATGTGGTATGTCTCAAAATCACACGTTCCTTTTCTTTGTTTTGGTTGTCTTGTCTTCATTTCCCGGCTCTTCCCCTCATTTCCACATGTCTTTCCCCCTCCTTTGGGGTTCTTACGTAACGCCAATTGGAGAGGAAAAAGGGACCAAGACATTCGGGAAGAAGGCAAGAATGGGAAGAAAAAAGAAGAAAGAAGAAAATGTAAGAGAGACGAAGCGACTAACTCAATCACAGGGAAATCCCTTGCGGCAACACTTTCGGTGCCACGGCTCTCGCCTCCTACGGTGGCTTCTGGATCTCCTACGCCATCCTCCTCTCCCCCGCATGGGGCATCACCGCCGCCGACGGACCGTACGAGGGCGAGGTCTACAGTCCCATCGGCTTCTTCCTGACGGGCTGGTTCATCTTCACCACTCTGCTCCTGCTGTGCACCCTCCGCTCCACCGTCGCCTTCTTCCTCCTCTTCTTCACCCTCGACCTGGCCTTCCTCTTCCTCGCCTGCGAGAACTACGCCAATGACCTGGGTAACCTTGAGGCCGGCACGGCTCTCAAGAAGGCAGGTGGATTCTTTGGTTTCCTGGCGGCGTTTTTGGCCTGGTATAATGCTCTTGCTGGTATCCAGGACAGCAGGTATGTTCTTTTCTTCTTCCCTCCCTAGATCATCATCAAACACTTGATGTGATTATGGTCTCATATAAGAATCATCTGCTAACGCATGTTCAGCAACTCCTTCTACTCTGTCCCCGTCATTCACTTCCCCTGGTCCGACAAGGGTCGCGAGCTCCGTCTCCAGCGCAGCCACAGCGCTGCTTAGAGCGCATCTGTCGGCCCCCCTTATCAACATGAAGTAGTGTATTGTATGAATGGATTTGTCAATTGAGTCCCCTCTTGGGATTGGATGAAGCAGGTTTTTTGTTTTGGGTGTTTTTAATTTGGTTACTATTGTTTTTTTCGGGTTTAATATGCTTCGACGACTATGTTCATTGAGAAGCTCGCAATGTCAGATACCACATTTTTTTCTCTTGTATAAAGAATCTTTTTTGGTTTCTTTACCACATGTTAATTGGCGACTGTCCAAGGTCTTTGGTGTATGTGAATCGACGTATTAGTATCGTCATATGTATGGCATTGGTGTAGACATGTGAATCCACTCATGCCCGTCTTGCAAAGTCAGCCCGTCATGCAAGTGAAGGTAGCTTTGGCCCCCAACGGAGACTCCGATCATCGCAAATTCCATGGATGCAATTTCCGTCAATCGGGAAAACCTCCAACTTTTTTTCTCTGACAAGCCAAGACCACAATCTAGACATGATCCTGATTTTTCTTCCTCATCAGCGTTACATCTCACCATCTTCTCCCCGCATGTTCCATATACACTTTACTACTTATTACTGGGATTGACTGCGCGTACTAATACATATAATATGTATGCAATTAAAAAAGAACGGGAGTCGGTCAAGATGCCAAGAAGCGAATACGAGTACGATACTGCGTACTGGATTCTTTACCTGAAAAGGTCTGGAAGGTCAAAAAGTAAGACTCATACTTGCATACGGAATACTGCGAGGTCTGTGACTCCCCCCAAGGTAGTAAATCTCGACCCTGGCCCAACGCTGAGGCCGGTAAACCCCGCTTATTCCCGGGCTAGCAAAACCGAAACCAGGATAAGGATGAACCAAAGGGATTTTTTACCAATAAATATATGCAAGATAGGGAAGATCAAAGTCATAGAGGCGGAGAAAAAAAAAAGTAGATACGGAGTAGATACGATAACATGCTGCAAGGGCCGAAAAAAAAAAAAAAAAAAGTTCCACGGACCCTGGAAGTTTTGGCTGGAGACGAGGGAGAAAAAAAAAAGAGGTCAAGCACATTTTGACTAAAATATTACCTTTCCCCCGCATCCCATTCTTCTCTTCTCCTCTCTCCTTCTTTTCCCCTTTGTGTGTGTGTGTGTGTGCATCTTCCTTTCATTCGTCAGGATTTAAAGGAGAAGTTGAAGAAAGGGCGTGGACTACACGGAAAATACAAAGCCGAGGTCGGATATATCCTTTGACGACAATTTCTGTTGGCTTGGTCCTCTTCACTCGGATCTGATAAAATTCCCCACCGCCATCTCACACACACACACCGCATTCCTGGTCTTGATTCCAGAGAGAAAGAAGGAAAGAGCAAAAGGACAATTGTCAATTGTGTGAAAAACAGTCATGACTGTCAAAGACCAGAACCAGATGATGGTGACGGACGGGGAAGATGGACGACAGCAACAGCCCGACAACACCGCCAACGCACCGGCTGCCCCTCCTCCTCCCCCCAACGGCGGTTACGGCTGGGTATGCACAGCGTGCGTGGCCGTGATCAACGCCCACACATGGGGACTCAACTCATCCTACGGCGTGTTCCTAGCGCACTACCTGGCCAACGACACCTTTCCCGGCACGACACCTCTGCAGTACGCCTTCGTGGGGTCCCTCAGCCTGACGTGCGCACTCCTGGTGTCGCCGCTGGCGACCATCGGCGTGCGCGAGTTCGGCACCAAGCCGACCATGATGCTAGGCGTCGTTCTCGAGGCGGCGAGTCTGATCCTGGCCAGTCTGTCCCGACACATCTGGCACCTGTTCCTGACGCAGGGGATCCTGTTCGGCGTAGGCATGGGATTCCTGTTCGTCTCCTCCGTGCCCATCGTGCCGCAGTGGTTCACGACGCGTCGGTCCCTGGCGAACGGGGTGTCGACCTCGGGCTCCGGGCTGGGCGGGCTGGTGTACTCGTTCGCCACGGGGGCCATGATCCAGAACCTCGGGCTGGCGTGGGCGTTCCGCATCCTGGGCATACTGGCCTTCGTCGTCAACACCATCTGCGTGCTGCTGATCCGCGACCGCAACAAGATCATCAATGCGTCCCAGCTGGCGTTTGACCTCACCCTGTTCCGCAGGCCGGAGTACCTCCTCCTCATGGCGTACGGGTGGTTCAGCATGCTGGCGTACGTCACCCTCATCTTCAGTCTGGCCAACTACGCCAACGAGATTGGCCTCGGCGCGTCGCAGGCTGCCCTCGTCAGCGCCATGTTCAACCTCGGCCAGGCGCTCGGTCGTCCGCTCATCGGGTACTTTAGCGACCGGACCGGCCGCATCAGCATGGCGGCCCTGATGACACTGTTCGCTGCTATTTTCACCCTGGCCATATGGATCCCAGCCACCAACTACGGCGCCCTCATTGCCTTTGCTGTCCTGGGCGGTGGCGTGGCGGGTACGTTCTGGGTCACCATCGCCCCCGTAACCGCTGAGGTCCTCGGTCTGCGACACGTCGCCTCCGGCCTCAATGTCATGTGGCTTACTATTGTGCTGCCTTGTGTCTTCAGCGAGCCTATTGCTCTGCAGATTGTGGCGGGGACGGGAAGGTATCTGGGCACGCAGCTGTATGTCGGTATCTGCTTCTTGGCCGCTGCTACGTGCACGGCTATCCTGCGGGGGTGGAAGATTGGCGAGATTGACGAGGTGTGCCGTATCACGGGGCAGGAGAGGGAGGAGATTGATCAGGAGAAGACGGCGTATAATGATGAGCTGGGGGCTAGGGCTCAGGCTGCGGGGAGGAAGAGGATGCTTGTTGATTGTCTGCGGTTCAACAAGGTGTGATTCTCCCTCGACTTGACTCACCTCAGTTCGGTGCCACGCATCTGGTAACAACACTCTTAAAAAAAGCATTTTGCATTTCGTTTTCTCTTTTGGATACCTGTCATTTACACATGGAAGCGTTATTAAGGGGGTTTTTGGGAATTGCATTTATCCGCATGCCATAGGTCTATTGTACATGTATATAAACAAGCATATATTAGTTTGAAACAAGAATTACTTGGGCTAATCGCGCGGGTGGCATATTAGAAGTGAGACTTGATCAAGTGTGTGCTCAGATATGGCATATGCCTGTTTGACGGTAGTTTGAAATGTCTTATGCGACAGTCTTGTATGACAGGACAGCGGCACTTACATGTACTCTAACCCTCTCACTCTGCATGGAAGCATGACCAAACGTTCTCACATATGTGACTACTAACCTATATAGCAACTGCACGGCCAAGGACGCAAAAAAAAAGAGGAAGACCGAAAAAAAAAACATACAACAGCGGGTATTCGCTGGTCGTCACCGACCCAACTACTAATCCACCGCTTAGTGGCTTGACTCTGGGGGAGCGGACGGGACCCCGTATTTTCCACTAGCTATGGTCGTATGTGGGAAAGTGAGGCCATCGCGACACCTATATATCGTCTAGCACTTACAACACTATAGATAAAACAGACTACGTCTTGAAAAGACAGAAATAAAGAAGCGTATAACAGCGGGTATTTGCTGGTCATCACCGACCCAACTACATGTACTAATCCACCGCCCAGTACTCTTGATCGCAGATGTGGAGGGTCTAAAACGACAAGAACTGACGTCTTAAAAATGGAATGTTCGGATTTCTGTTTACGCATTTCATACTTTTTGGACGTTATTCACTGTTTGGCACCAATTTGTCTTTTAATAAATTTGTTTACGGCACTTTCTCCGTTACCGCTCATGGCTATTACCCCGGTACCCTTCGCCACACTAACTATGTACATGTATGTAGTAGCTAAGTGAAAATGGAGATAAATAGATGAATCAAGAAGAAAAGAAAAAGGCGGCCCAGGGAAAAAGTAACAGGCCCCCAACAACCAATCTCGGCCCTCCTCGCTCAACGCACACCGGCGGATATCCTTATATCACTGATGTACAGTATGTTTGAGCATGGACCCCCTCAGTCAGTACGAACAAGGCTATAAGAGCCTTTTGCCGCCTCGTTGGTGATGAGGGACCCCTCGCTGATCTGTCAGATCTTGTTGAGTCCAGCCGCGTCGCAGAGGTTATTCCCCCGGTTGCTGGCGGAGATGGTGGTGCCCCTCCAGGCCTGTGGCCTGAGCTGAGCGTACCCATCATGTGCCTGGAGGACGGAGAGGCCCACGGAGGCCGTGGAGGCCGTGGTGCTCCAGGTGAGGCCGAAGGAGACCTTGCCGTCGCTGCCCTCGGAGCCTATCTGACCGATGTGCCGCCGATCTCCAAGCTCGTACCCCACGTACTGCTATCCTCGACCGTCTCGCTAAAGGCGATGTTATACGGCGCGCCGGGCTGAGTGCGGTCGATATCTAACGAGGTCTTCACGGGATCGCCGTAGCCTGGCCGGTATTTCATGCGGATGAGGTTGGGAGAGCCCGAGTCGTTCAGGGATAGTCGCCGACGACCTCGTGGTGCGTCCTATCCGGCGATGTAACCATAGGAACAACGTCATGTCGGTCTAGACTGGGTGGGTAAGACCGCTTAGCGGTATAGAGTCCGGGGAAGTCCTTTCCAGTGTGGCGAGAAGGACCAATAGATGCGGTCCGCTAGGTGGCGGAGGCTGTAACACCCGCCATAGGTCTTGACGATGGTAGGCTAAAGCCGCACGCATTATATTAGGGAGACACGTGGCTCACGACGAGTGATATGTCCTTCGCTATGCTTTCGATCTGTACATATAGATAATGTAACTGGTAAGCTCATGGGTTTGTTGAATGAGAGGCCATTTAACAATGGAAGCAGGAGCAAGAGCAAGAACACAGCTGACGTACACTATATCTGCCATCAGAGCTAAGGGCGGTGCGGGACCGACCTTACGTTGCCTATATTACGCGTATAGCGGCGAGATGTACCGCTAGCCTCTAAGTTAACCTACCGGTTGATACTATAGAGATACCTCTTATCTACGTCTTAGCCCTCTATCTCATCCCTTCTTTCTGGGATGTTGTTGTTGTTGGGTCACTTCTCCCTGTTAGCCCGGATCCTGAAACTCAATATGTACATGTATTCCGCCCTCGTATAGATCTCTCGGGCGGCCAGCAGAGATCAAACCCCCGAACGAGCTGAAGGGGAGTCGCCGAACCGTGCATGTATCTTCACCGCCGGACCATCGGAATGTCAAAAGAATAGGCCGCCTCTCTATGACGGAACTCGCAGCGGTGGCATTCCTAACCTACATATGCCTGGGCTCGGACTTTACGTCCTTCATATTGAAAGCTCGCAAGTCGGAGCAAGTCACATGTATTGGGGAAGATCTGCATATTTTCCTCAACACAGATGCAGGCCGGGGCGCTCTCCACACCAAGCTGAGAGTGTGGCCGCACGGCTCGGCTCGTCGAGCGAATGCTCCCTCCTCTCTACGGAGAACCCGTTGCCAACTTGGGCCCTCCACCACGGGCTACCTGCGGTCAATGTGATTACATATAAAAAAATTCGGATGAAGATAAAGTTAGCTGATTATTCCTGTTCTATATGCATGTAGTTACCGTGGCCGCTCATTGCTCACTATTTGATGCGCAGCACCACTAACAACCTACCGCATGACGATAATTTATAGCTGTGGGGAAACATGATGTCGTCCCCAGAATACCAGTATGATGTAGACGGGCCGTAGATTGCCGTGTCTTAGATGGTCACACGTATTGCTGACCGCTGCCGGCAATCCTGGCATGAGGTCCTGGCGGCCTTATGTTACGGCCCGGTCGACGCTTGAAAGGGCCAATGCGTGCTACAATGATTTCAGCTGTAGCAACCATTGACCAATCTTTTTGCTCCGTGGTTGGGCGGTTTAAGACAGCCATCTCACATAACCGCTCATATCGCATATTCTCGAGTCACGCTGGCAGGGATCGGGACTACTAATCAAAGACACGGCAACTTACATTGGTTATTCATACATCAGCCGATGATATCACACGGTTGGGCCCTGTAGAAGGATCCACAAGAGTCAATACTGCACCTGGTGGCAAGAGCCTGGGACGTGAGGCCGTCAGGACTTTGCGTTACTGTCACATACTAGTGCATGGCCAGGCGGGCAGGATTCAGTAGGACGACTACTCGTAACTGAGCTGCGACGTACATTAGGCATCTGAAACCATATGATTCCGTGTTCTCATTTTTCCTATAAGAAAGGGGCCTCCCAACACCAATGTTGCGGCATCTTGTCATCCCAGCAATTACGGAGTATTGAAATCCAACTTTGAACATCGATTATTCTCTACTGAGCCCTCTTCAACCCCACCGCAATGCATATCAGTACCATCTGCGCCATCTTCACGTTGACCATTACGGTCAATGCTAACTGCTACAACTATCGGTACACCGACGACTGTTATTGGTCTGGAACTTCTCCATTCTGCGGAAGCACAAACAAAGTGGGCGATGATGACGGCACCGGCTACAAAGTAACGGCTACAACAGAGTTTGAAGATAGGTTTGAACTGAACCGCGGCAGAAAAATTAGTGACAACTGCCTCGAAGACTACGGAGAGTTCTGTGCTACTGGCTACAAGAGTCTCTTCTGCTCCCAACTCCCATAAGAGTCGGGATGGAGGAGCCACTATGGTGGTAGGTAAAGACCTCCGATGTTGTCTACCACATGAGAACGCTCTTAACTAACAACATTGAACATGGCAGAGGCTAGCAATCCCTCGTCGTGACAGCGGAAAAAGGTCAAAAATGTCTCAGAGTTGGATCCAGCATCCAATAACTCCTCTAGAGCAAATGATGGGAAAGGACTAGAGGTTCGGTTGGCTGATGGGTAAAGTGGAGCGTGGATTGTTCATGGTAAGATCGGAAGATGTGGCTCCGAGTCATGATATACATGTATCTAGCTTGGAGGGTTCAATGTTGGGATCACTCAGAGGCGTGGTGCCTATTGGGAGACTTCAATGCTGTTATCCAGATTGGCAGCTAGCTCAGAGTACATGTCAATGTCCAGTACGCCTTAATGCGTTTACATCAATCGAGTGCCATGGTATTGTTTAATGGATGAGTGAGTACCGTTTATCACTTAAAACGGTAAGATGTGAAGAACGGCGGACATCAAACTCCAGAACAGAGCTTGACGGGACCCCGTATTTTCCACTAGCTATGGTCGTATGTGGGAAAGGGAGGTCATCACGACACCTATATTGGTACGGAAGGGACTCCTTCCTTCCTAAAGAGGACTATGCGGGACGAGACCTTCCTAAAGAGGACCACATTTAACGGTAATATAGAAGGAGAGAAGGAAAGGAATGAGAGATATAGATAAATATATAAATTAGACGAGTAGCTAGGTAGCTACAGAGGGACTTGTAGCGTCTCTCCGCGACAGGATTTCGTGGTAGGGATCACACGCTTCGGGGCACGGTTTCAGAAGTGCGAAATGAAGTTGCGATTGATCATGATGTCAGAGAAAGGAATTCCTCTTCCTCGGTTACTTGTCTGTCTATATATGTATGTTTGTCTGTCTCCCGTACCTTCCGTTCTTCGTGCCTTCTCTCTCTCTTCGTGCCTTCCTTCGTGAGGGAGGATGCTCCTCCCGCAACAGGACTCCTCTCCTATTGTCTGGCTACTTATTTATTTTATATATCTATTCCGCGTCTCTCCTTCCCCTCTGTCTCCTTCCGTATCCTCGTTAGGGTCCTCGTCAGGAAGGAGCACTGCGTACCCTCTTTCCTTCTATCGGTGTTCTTGTAGCAGGAAGCACCTTCCGCAACATGACTTGTTATGGAGGGCACTCCTTCCTTCTTGAAGAGGACCATGCGGAACGATGATGCAGAAGGATAGAAGGAAAGGAAATAGAAGGAAAGGAAGGGGAGATATAAACAGATATATGAAACAGACGAGTAGCCAGACAGCTAGAGAGGGATTCCTCTCAGAACATGAACAATACAGACTCTTTTCTTGCACTACTGTGGTGCCCCAAGATCTTGCACGTGATTGTAGCGTCTCTCCGCGACAGGGTTTCGTGTAGATGAGATCACGTTCTTCGGGCACTACCAAGTGGTGCAAATGAAGATTGTATTCTGATAATGGTTCAGGGAAAGGGATTCCTCTCTCTTGGCTACTTGTCTATATATATATACATCTGTCTTCCGTACCTTCCTTCTCACTTCTCTATTCCTCGTGCATTCGTGCCTTCTGTCTTCGTACCTTCTCTTCGTCGAGGGAGAATGCTCCTCCCGCAACGTTGATTCGAACCGTGAAATCCTGTCGTGGAGAGACGCTACATGACTACTAATCCTGTGGCGTACCGTGACCGCGGGGAAAAGAGTGAAAAGGGATGAGGGATCCGTGCTTGGGGGTGGAAAGGACGAGATGCATCACGATATCACGATGAGAAGATAGGTGCTCCGTGATAACTGTGTATGATGATGATTCCTAAGAGAAGGGAATCATCCTACTGTGCTACCTATAAGTTCCTCCGGGGGCGTTCCTTCAGTACTTGAGGCCCCCCCGTGCCTTCCGTGCCTTCTATGATCAACGGGGACGCAACAAATCCACCGCCTAGAAGTTCTAGCAACCGGGTCGACGACGTCTAAAACTGGAGACTCTAGCATCTGGAGTTGGCGTAGCATGCCCTATTTGCAACGTCGACTTCAATCCTTCAATGTTTCGGCCTCGACTGTGATATGACCCTCGCGTACATGCATACTCCCATCCTCACCCACGTAATGCGCACTTACATGTAGTGAGTTGAATGGCAGAGACGGCCGGTCAATGGGTCGAATCAGCTACCTCATCACGCTGCCTCGAGAAATCCGCGCCCCAAAAGAGAAAACGTGCAAGGGATTTACTTGGAAGAGGCAAATTGGCTGCGGTCATATGGCCGTTGATTATACCGAGTGTTTGCTGATGGGTGTGGCAATAGCTTGCGATCCCTCCACATCTAGAAAGATATAAAGATCGGTGACATAGATGGAGTTGTGTACTCGTGATTACATGTAGTTGAAATCCCGGCCTGACCTATCACTTCAATTCCCATTGACCTCTCACGGGTCACTGCAGCAAGCGAATAGGATGAGTACGGAGTACTCCGTGCTCATGCAGGCACATACATGCACGTACCTGTTTTCCCGTCGAGTATGCGCGTGAAGAGGCTGTTTACGCCACGCGCCAATGATTTCTTTTGTTTTTGCACAACGGGCACGCCAATCAAAGACACGCGTTGACGAGTTTGTAGATGTGGCTTAGGACGGCACGCGGCAATAGCCTTGGATACTTGACTAGATGTGCATCTTCAATGTTCCAGTTATGCGGGGTTCCGTGGGCCGTCGGGCGGAGGCTTACATCGATGCAATATCGGTACATCAAGAGACCCCGGACGGCCCGTCGCACTTGCGAGAATCCGGATGAGGAAAGAAGGGGGGGAACAGGGCATGACAAGGTCAAGAGCTGGGGCCTTTGCCGGATTCATTGGGCCCGATGCTTTCTCAATGCAAAGCATCAATGCATTGAATTGAATACGACCAAGAATGGAAGGAGTACTGGGAAATAACAAGTTGCCTGCTGCAGCACATGTTGTCTGGACGCTCTGCCCGCCTCTCCCCTCCTCTCTCTCTCTCTGCTTCCTCCCCTCAACTTCCATTTGCCAAGGACGCCACTGGCAATCATTTCTCATGGCAGCTGTCTACACAATGTACCTACATTGATGTAGTACTCACAGCTTTTTCCCGCGCGGCCACAGCAAATGAAAAAACACCGACACGGTATATTGAACTACACGCAGTACTTAAGCGATGGACGCCACCAGGATTACCCGGCGGATCAATCCAGGTTTTATATGCAGTGGAGAATTGTTTCCGTCCTGTCCCGTTGCTTGTTTGCCCTCCCTTTTCCATCTTGAGAGAACAATACAGCCGGAAGAGTTAGGTAGTATTCCCATACATTGATGTTTATCCAGACATTGAGTTCAGATCCCACATGCACCCACCTCTGCTCCAACACGACCCAGCCACTGTCGTCAAAGGCTTGTAAATAAGTGAAATTGAGAACTCATCCCGTTGATACAACTGGTCATGGCCAAGGGCCCAGAGTCTTGGCTATCAAAGCTTTCAGCTGATACCACAGAGGCGTGAGACGACATTGCCTCCCATCAGGGACACACTGCGTCTTATACCGTGGCACTTGTAAAGGCACCAAACGCTTTCATGTCTTGTCTGTTTCCTTGTTTTCTTTGAAAGATCATGGCAGGAAACAAGAGGGTAACTGGAAGGATGCGGGACATCTCCATCAAGCGGACGCCCAAGACGGCCTCGACCAAGCCATGATCCGTCCGTCCTATGATTTGATCATTGGTACCGGTTTGCCGTCCCCTTCCCCCGCCCCCTCGGCTTGATCACAGCTTTCAAGAACCGTCATGGGGCTTCAATACCGGGAGAGTCACCCGGTCAACATTCAAGCCATTTCTGCAAAGAAATCGAAAGTTGGCAATTCTGTCCAAGTACGACTACCACTGCGATTCCAGGCCCGCCATCGACTTTCGAGCGGCAGGGCACGATCAATATTGACATGATCGATTCATATGCACGCAGACGGACGAAAAATGCCTGGCATGGGCGTGCATACGAACCGATTGAGGATCCATGGAAAGCGGCACAGCGACCTCACAAAGCATAGTGCAAGGCAAAAGGTGACTATGATAATCTGAGTGTGCATGGTGACTGACGATCTCTCTCGCCGATCTGGGATCCGAGATTCCAGTTAGCTATCAGCTATGTACAGGTAAATTGAAGACCGGCTCTTCACTCCACCTGCTACATGCACGTCCGTGGGGGCACGGCTATGTGCTGGATTGAAGCTGGAGAGACATCAATGGTTCAATGTCTCAGATCGTTCACGACAAGACATCAAGGCATTCCCGTCCTGGAAGGATTGAGTATAAATATCACCTATTATATCTCCTCTCCTCCTCGGATTCCTTTTCTTCCAGTCTACAACCATCAGCTTTCCTCCATCGTTGAACAAACACTCCTCACTTGAAAACCATCCTTCTCACTTTTTTACAAAGCCCAACTCATTTCAAAATGAAGTCCTTCACCATCGCCGCCGCTCTCTTCGCCGCCGTCGCCATGGCTAGCCCTCTTGAGGTCCGAACTGGTGGAGGTGGTGGTGCTCCCCCCTACGACGCTTGCCCCAGCGAGCTCCTCAGCAACCCTGAATGCTGCGATACCAATGTCCTCGGACTCCTTTCCATCAACTGCGCGCCCCGTAAGTCTAAAAAGTTGCTCCTGGGGTGTTTTACCATGAAGAGATTCCGGGGTTACAAGTACAGTATCAATGTATGGTACCAGGCTGACCCCAATTACAGCCTCCGAGACTCCCACTTCTGCCGAGAACTTCAAGAGTCTCTGCGCCAAGCGTGGACAGTCCGCCACGTGCTGTGTCCTCCCTGTTGTAAGATTTCCCGAAGCATACTATACTCCCACTCAGACTACATGATGTACTAATCATGACTTTTTCAACATGTAGCTCGGTCAGGCCGTGGGCTGCCAGGCCCCTGCTGGCTCTGGTTAAGTGCCATTGACTCCTGGCGACCTACTCTTGGGCCATTCGATTTGCCCTGGTCGATTGCTTTTCGATTGTTTGTTTGTTTGTTTGTTTTTTATGCCGCGGACAAATTTCAAGCTCTTCAATGGGTGTCTTCAGGAAATGGCTTCCACAGCCTACATGTACACGGTTGTGGCTGGGAGCTGACAAGGACGATTCACTTGAGCATCCATCCCCCCTTTCACACTCGTTTTGTCAATAGTCCAATCGCGAATATAACAATGGCGCTATAGCCGAAACCCACAGATGCTGATTTGACTACTGGGCGTGAGAGATGTAATAGGCGATGTCCGGGCTATATAATCCATCCCCCTTTTCTACATGTACTCCTACACGAGTAAAAAAGAAAAGGGAGCGACGCTTATATTGAAATTTCCCTCTACATCCTCTGTCCACGTGCAGCTTAGAGAACCTTGTACATGCCCCCATCGGCACCAACCGAGTTGCCATTCATCCAGTGCGACCTCTCGCTGGCAAGCAAGCCGACAATCTTGGCGACGTCCTCAGGCCACCCAACGCCGTTGTGAGGTGTCGGCTCATTCTTTGAGCGATTTTGGACTTGTTCCCTGAATGACTCTGCACCACCTTGTATAAAACTTTCAGAAGCGGTTGGTCCAACGAGAAGCGAATTGGCTGTTGTTCCATGCGTCTTTTCGTCAGCGCTCAAGAGATCGGCCCATGATCGGGTGAGGCATTCAACAGCAGACTTCATAGCAGAATAGATGATGAATCCACTAGAAACAATTAATAAAAGTGTGTTTTGGATAAAGAAGAAGTGAATCTGTACAGATTCACTGGGTATAATTCGAAACCTGAACACTTACGGAGCTGGGAGGGCAGACCTCGTGACGGCCCCCGAGATGTTGATGACCCTGGAAAAAGGCTGGATATACCCTTTGTTGTACAGAGATTCCATGAGCAGCACCACGCTTTGGATGTTGCCAACGAGCATATTGTTTACATGCTCCGCATCAAGCTGACCCATGGGGCGGGTTTCGAAGTATGCTGCATTGTTGACAATGATGTGGACTTTGCCATTGAAAGAATCGCGAATGCCGTTGGAAATTGCTTCGGCAAAGTCGGGAGAAAGCAGGTTGGCGGCCACACCGACTACCTTGGGGCGAGGGAGTTCAGACGCTTGGTAGATTGTGTCGACTTCGCTGGCAAGTGACTCTATTTGATGGAGAGATTTCGTCGACGAGGATGTGGCCAGGATGGATGCACCACGGCTTGCAAGATGAAGGGCTATGGCGCGTCCGATTCCTCGCGTAGCTCCCCTACAGTCCAGTCTGGTTAGCACACACCCTCTAGGGATCAACTACTACCATTGATCCAATCAAGAAGAATGATCCTGGGAGCCTCAAGGTGAGAAAGGAATGGCCCATTTGAGCCGGGGAGCTAACGTTTCGTCAAAAGGGAGGACAGCACGTACGTGATCAAAGCAACCCTCCCGGAGAGGTCTTGCTCCTCAAGTTTGATCTGGGATGCCATTGATTTGTCTTGGTACGTGGCTCTCTGTTTCTGTAGATAATGATATGGCTTTGTAGAGCCTGAAAAGGGGATGATGGGGTTCTTCAATAATTTGTGAACTCACGTTTCAAGATGGAGCCACGTCGTCCTTCGAGGATGGTTTATATATATGACTCCAAATTGCCATCGAGTAAGAAAACATCAATTCAACTTTTCCTCGGTGATGTACGGGCCCGAAAGCCGAGACGGAGCGGATAGAAGTGGAGATGATCCCGTACTGTTCCGCAATCTGAGACAACAGATGTTTCGCAGGCAGATCGCATGTCTTTCATTCGAAGAATGCTTTCACCAATGGCAAAAATGATTCCATGGATACATGTACTTTTAAACGTCACATTGTAGTGTGTGGGGTCACTGCTTGTACTTTGAAGATGGCCAGAGGCCTCGCATCATCGCGTCAGGTAGCTTTGAAGCTCAACGGGGGCTTCACCAATATATCTTGTTCCTTTAATAAGTACACGATATTGACGGCTTGACCGTTTTCCCATTTTGATCTGTCATAGACGCTGAGCATAACTACATGTACTGGGCAATGTTTGAGACCCGATGCGCGGAGAAACGATGCAGATAAAGTCACATAATAAAGCCTTGATATCCGAGACACTTGTATGCATTACGAAGATCTTGCATCATTACATGGAAGAAAAATGGAGTTTAGTAATTCTACGGAATGAAGAATACTAGAATTCATTTCTTTTTTTTTTGTGCAAACGACTGGGGAATTCATAGCCTCTAGTGGAGTGGCCTACGAGAGCACTTGGCAAGTAGCTGTTCCTTGACATGTTTACAGCAGACCCTGATACCTTTCGGCATATGGTTGATTCGGTAATCGTTGGGTACATTACGGGGCGCGTACCTGAGTGCCAGTCATCGTAGATACGATGTAAACCGAGTGTTGCGCCAATAGAGGTTTCGTGTATTGAAAGTCCAAAAAATATTGTGCAAACGGACTTCACCCAGATCCGAGGTCCGGCATGTATCCACATGCCTCGCCACCAGATATCTTCGTCACCAACGTTTTGGTGTAATGTAAACGAGCGTTTTTTTCTTTTTCTCTTCGCAAACCGATCCGATATAGGGACCACGGAGGAGAATCAATGAAACGACTTTCGCCGTTAGTTCTGATACAAACCAATAACCCTCTCCCTAAGCTAAGCACTATTGGTAATAGGGTATTGTCAGACTTGTGACCAACACCCTTATTCTTTCCCTTGGCGGAGGTTAAAAGTAGTATAAAATGGTTTAAGAAGAATACTAAAAACCCATGCGTTACATTTCATATATCACCCTAGCCGTTGGAAACTGTTGGCGTTATGCATGGTATATGTGCGAGCCAAGGCGCCTTACGTGTTCCCCCTTCTCCGTGCTCGAAAGCCCAGTCACACCCGAGGCAACATCAACTCCCTCAAGGGTTGTCGACAAACGTAAATGTATCCATCTTTGAGTGACAGGTGTAATGTAACAATCCATTACATCTACCTATTGTATCTAGGCCTGGATTCCTACCTCAGCGGCACATTCCAAGGCAAATCCAAAGCACCGAGCGTACCAGCCTTGAGACCAGTGGCTCAACTCAACGCAATGCGGCGCTCCCTGGAGTAAGCTGCTGTCGACTCGACTGCTGTTGCTGAACGCACTAGAGCATCCCTCAACCTCAGCATCATTGGATTCGAAGAATGGGTCGTTCTCCACGAGTGAGAACATGACCGGGACAACAACGTGAGCCGCCCATTTTTCCTTCCACACTGGTAACCACGTTTGTGGGAACGTGGTGGCTTCAACGATTGGTATGGGCGAGTCTAGACGCTCAGTCTGATTGAGGATCTCGGGTGTAACAGTGCCCGGCTTGAACATGATGCGGTCCTTGGGTGCCAGAGGAAGTCTGACGTAGTCTTTGTCTACCGGCTCAAAGCCGCTGTCCGGCGAATTTTCCCTCTTGGTCTGGGATTGCGTCTGGCCCATGCCACTGGCAATGATACCCCCGAGTGGATATTTGGGCGACTTGTCCTGCGCATGCAATCCGGAGGCAACGACAGCACCCATCACTCCCAAACTATGAGACATGAGCACAATGGAGTTACATTTGTTTGGGACACCGTATTCCGACCAAAGTTTGGGGAGGATCTGCTGGTGTAGCCAGAGGCCGGTTTCCTCGTTGAAGTCGGAATCTTTGGCAAGGGGAAGAACGGAGCTGGTTCCGCCATACGAGGGCCGATTGATTGACACGAAGGGCACATTCAATGCGACACTCATGGCAGTGGCGGAATGCGTAGGCGTGGCGTCAAAGTACTGACAGTCGTAACATCCGCCATGAAGGCCCACGATCAAGGGACGATACGGATTGACTGGCGCCGATACTGGCGGGATCGAGTGGAGGCCTGTAACGGTTCCATTGTTTGAAAGGGGGAGTTTGAAAGGCTCCATGACGGTCATTGTTTCGAGGTGAAGATGAGTGGCAGGATCAAAGACAATTGCTCAAAGCAACACGGAATGAACAATCCTTAGGAGCTGTGGGCACAAGGGTGAACATCAAGCTTATACTTATATATATATACATACATGTAGATGCACTTCTTAGGCATTTCCTGTTTGCAACGAATTTTCGCCTGCGTTCCTGTCATGAAAATTCATGTTGCCTCCATGCTCCTTAGAGATATGAGTTACGGAGGTTAAAAAATTATGTCCGAAGTGCCGACACGCGAACATACGAGTAGTCGGGTAAAAAACTGGCGCGCTCGCAGATAGTCTCCCGTCACTGGTCACACTGGAGTTGAGAGCCGGAGGTCCCACGATTATTCAGGCCTGGTTCCATGTTTCACGGAGCCGTTGAGCAATGTGAGCTACATCGGAGTTAAACCAATCGTCTAACCCGATCCTACGCAAGGATTTTGCCGGATCTTGTCCCAGGGGCCTGTGATCTTTTCGCTAAATGGTGGTACTGTTGATTGAGATTATACGAGCATAATGGCTATGGTACCTGTATGTACGGAGTACGAGTAGTTGTGCACATCAGTTGATGGTTTCGTCGGGGGTGTTCGTCTTTCTTCGTTAATACTGCGTGTGGGTCGCTTGAGGCAGTAGGACAAGAAAAGAGGGGGTGAAAAGAGGGCCGTCTACATGTACCCAAGGGTTCAATGATATTTCCGCTATTACGGAGTACAAGCCCAAGCATCATCATCAGTTAGCTGAATCAGTCAATCAACTCATCCCTCGTTGACTACGCGGAGTTCGGCCCCCACCTCAAAGTCCGCAGTTTACTCCGTAGTTTCCAGACCGCAAGGTACCGGGAATCGGAGCCGGTCCACGTGTGGATCTAACCTCCAACCTACTCCGTACACCTGAATCCCCAAGTTAAGCTTGCTGTTTCTTTTCTTTTTCTTCTTTCCCGGCCGAGATGGTTACCATGGTCCATGTTCGTGAGCCCGGAATTCGGCAAGTTGGATTTGTAAGAAGGGTCTGATGACAAACTTGAATGTTGACGGACCATTGAACGGCCAAGATCACGAAAATGGACCGTTCCGGGCCTGCACTTTGGCCTTGACTATTGGCTAAAGTCAGGTATACGTGCATATATATGTGGATGGGACTCTAAAGAACGAAGGGGTTTGGAGTTATATGCCGTTTAAAAGAATCTTCCCTTTTTTTTATCAAAAATAAAATAAAATAAGAATATAAAATAAAATAAAAACAAAACTGACATATACAAGAGCGTAACGGAGCATAACGGAATGCCAGAAACGCTCATCGGCCGCTCGGGGACATGTACATGTAATTAATGTCGATGACGCATGTACGAGTACGAGTACTCCGTACATAAAACATGCATGTACATGTACCGGACCTCGACAATTATAAGTACGGAGTACATGTAGCTAGCCATAGAAAAGGGCCCTCCAGCTAACCAGATCGACCTCCAAGTTAATTGAGCTGTGTGAGAACAAATCCCACCCAAGTTCCAGAAATAACCATGAAGTCAGCACTCTGCGACGAGTCTCTCAAGGTCGTCGTCCGTGACGTGCCGGTGCCAACCCCCGGGGCCGGCGAGGTCCTGATCCGCACCGTCGTCAGCGGCACCAACCCCAAGGACTGGAAGCAGCCCAAGTTTCTGTTCAAGGGCGAGGGACAATTCAACATCGGCGACGACATTGCCGGTTACGTCGAGGCCGTTGGCGATGGTGTCATCACCTTCCGTCCTGGCGACCGCGTCGCCGCCTTCCACCAGATGTTAACCCCGCACGGCAGCTATGCCGAGTTCTCCATCGCCCCGGCCAAGTCGACGTTCCGTGTTCCTGCGCACGTCAGCTTTGAAGGTATGCAGCTCACATATATTTAGCCTAGGTGTCTCAGTGCTGACACCCGTGCGCTTTCCCAGAGGCCGCGACCATCCCACTCGCCGCCATGACGGCCGCGCTCGGCCTCTACCAGAAGCTGGGCCTGCCCGTCCCCTGGAGGCCTGCCACGAGCCGCCTTCCGCTGATCGTGTACGGCGGGGCCAGTGCGGTCGGGGCGTTCGCCATCAAGCTCGCCGCCCTGTCCAACGTGCACCCCATCGTCGCCGTGGCGGGCAACGGCGCGTCGCTCGTCGAGTCCCTGATCGACAGGTCCAAGGGGGACACCATCGTAGACTATCGCAAGGGAAGCGATCACGTCGTCCAGGGCCTGCGCGAGGCCGCCGGGGCTGACGTCCAGTTTGCCATGGACGCCATCTCCGAACACGGCAGCACCGAAACCCTCGGCAAGGTCTTGGCCAAGGGCGGCAAGATTGCTACCGTACTCACATCGAACATGGCCGCCGGTGGTCCGCAGGACCCGGGCCACGCCGAGGTCCTGTACACAATGGTGGGGTCCGTGCACAACGATGTTCCCGAGGAGGCCAAGGCTTCTGGTGCCGTTCTGGGCGACAGGCAATTCGGTGCCGTCTTCTTCCCCTTCATGGGCCTTGGCTTGGCTGAGGGCTGGTTCAGCGGTCACCCGTATCAGGTGGTGGAAGGTGGGCTGGATGGGCTGGAGCATGCGCTTGCTCTTCTTGAAGGGGGCAAACTGTCTGCCCAGAAGGCCGTTCTGAGAATCGGGGATACCAAGGGGGTTGAGCCCATATCTTAGGAAACGGCCTGTTGCATTGATATTAGGCATCATACATGCGGTTAGCCTGCTGTGCAGAGAATGAATAGATGTACTCATTTGATGGCCCGAGAGCAAACATTTCTATATGGAACAATCAACGACATCCGCCAGCTGTTTGATACAAACGGCAGCTGTTGCCGTTGGAAGCTGCTAGCAGCCGGTGGCAGCTGCTCACTTGAAACATAGGTCGCTTGACCGTGAATGGAAAAAGTATTTAAGGCGCACAAATCTCGAGCTCATCCTGGTTCTCTTTTTCCTCCTTTCACCCACTCCACTTCTTCTCCTTCTCGACGCCTAACACATACATGACAAGTCGTTCACGCCCCGTCAAGGGCCGGAGTGCTGCAAAGGTTCACGTCTTTCAGCAGAAGAGGTAGCAGCCTTTCATTAAAGGGTCAACAGATGTCTTGCGCTCTTCAACTTTGTCTCGTCTAGCATTCGACGGAATCATGCAGTATTTCCTGTCGATGGACATGGTGAGACTGTCCATACAGGCAACTATGTTACGGATTGAGGGCAGCATTGAATGTCTGGAGCTCACTCGCGACTGGCGAAATGGAGTTCACGTGTTTATCCGCCACCCCGGTTTGTTATTGAGATTCCGCCTTCGATTTCAACATGATGCAGGCGTGTGTCAACGTCCCCATCCCAACCATCGTGGTCCATAATCTACGGAAAAGCACCACGGTCGCCGGCAACATACTACTACAACAGGTATACAACCACGGAACAAAACGCGCAAGGTCTCGACGTGGGTACATGTAAGTCCCAATAATGAGAATTTCCATCCCCCGAATTTCCGCTCACCCGTTCTAACCAGTATATCCTAGTCCTTGCGGGAAGACGGAGCCCAAGACTACGTTCGGGAAACGACGCCTCCCTCATGCCGACGATACGCCGTTTCAGTGCTGTGTCGTCGGACACACTTGGAGGCCTGAAGAGGCCCATATAGTACCATTCCAACTCCCAGTGTCTAGTGCCATGCAAGGGGCGGCGAATGCACGCACAAACCTGACGGATTTCTCAACAAGAGTGGCCTACTTCAACCAGATCTCGCCTAGCCGCCAAACAAGCGGTTACTGGGACAAGCGCACTATTCCGACAAGCACTTCCTTTCGACAAACATTACCCTTTGACAAACACTACTCAAACAAGAGAGAACAGGGGTCGGATCATGGTTCTGTCGCAGATGCACTGTGGCGTCTCTCCACGACAGGTGCCCTCGTGATATCGATCTAGCCACGGACGGCACAGCAGAAGAGTCCAGAAAAAGCGTGTATTGTGGTGATGACGAGAGGAGAGATCCCCTCGCGTCTAACTGCTCGTGAAGTATACATGCACGTATATATGTGATCATGCGTCTCACTCCTTCGAGTCGAGTGGGAGCAACCTTTCAAGCAGCAACAGTCCACTTGGGCATTGACTGGAAGTGTCCACGCCTTTCGGGGACAGGCAAAGCTAGGGAACCAAACCCCGAGGGACTAAGAGATTCCCATCCGCACCGGGATCTCAACAGCCAAGATATCCAGGGTAACCAAGACCCGGTCTCGGGTATCCGTCATGGCCCACCTCGCATCCGGTTGCCGGATTGAGTCTGGTTATCACGCCGATACAACGACCTTGAAAGAAAATTCCTGCAAGACAATGAGCCTTTATTTCAGCTTCAATACCTCACGGTCCAGATGGCCGCGATGTACGCCCCGGGAGAACGCCACCCGATGATCCCTGACACGACTTCTCAAAGATAGTTTACCTGTTTTACGTATGGGAATTGCGACACTTCGTTTCGGGGGTTGGGGCTGGAGTCTCCTCCTCACGTGAGGGTGTGGGTGCCCGTTATCAGGGTCAAAGTGATGAATCCGACAAGGAGTTGGTAGAGACGTCCCAAGTCCGACTCTTACATTGAAACTACCAGTCCGACTCTCTGGTTAGCCTATTGATTTTCATTGGGACGTCCCGCGCTACGATGTCTAGCACCAAGCTTACACTATCAACAATACTTCTTCTGTTTCAACCGAAGACAAGCACCGAGCAGGGCGTTAACATAAGCGGTGTTTGATGGCTGGACGAGAATCGCTGTTTTATTCTACAATTATCACTAAAATTATACAAAACGTCTGGGTCTACCATGGCCCATGAGCAACATTGGGAAGGAGTTTGGTGGAGAGTTTGCAGCTCAAGGGACACGGCGTTTCCAGGTTACTAACGTACAACACGCCGTCAGGTGTGTGGCACAATATAACCTCATCTAGAGGAGTGACAGCAAGACGCACAAATAAATCTGGGGAGGTTGCGTCAACCTAGTTATCCTGGATCATTTGTAACATTTTGGTGTTGATTGCAAGTCGATCAAACAATACACACGACAAGACACAGCACAAAAACACCCACTTATACGTCTTGTTCTTGATGTTCCTGTTATTTATGTAGATGTCATCACTTCCAATGTCTTCCCTCTCTCACCTACATGTACTGTCTTATATCAAAGTTGATGAGCGTCTGCCTGAGGCACCCCGGCCTCAACTTCAACCTTTTGACCCCTTGGCTGGATTGAATTGAATATGGCACTACGGGCATGTACATTAAACCCTCCCGCACTACTTGTAGTACATGCATCTATCGACGGTTTACTCAGAGGCGACACCGACGCCCTCCAAACACTAATTCCTTTTAAACGGCCGCCATGTCCCAGAACGGCCTTCGACCACTGCTCGCCAGTCCGTGGCTCATCTGGGCCACCGGGGCCGGGCTGCTCGTCTCCACCCTATTCTATTGTGGCACCCTCCGTCAGGTCAGCAGAGGGGACCGTGCACCCTGGTGGATCGCCGAGAACATTCTCTGCCAACTGTTCACTGTAGAACGGCTCATTCATCTCGCAGTGGGGTCCCCGGCTCCGGGGATATGACGCGGGGGGCGACGCTTATCGTGGTAACATTGCGGAGACAGAGACGGGGTCGGCGGCAGTGGGGCCGGTCACTCAGGCTCCACCAAGTCGTCGGCGTATTCGCTACATCTCAATCCCCGGCGAATGGGAGCGGGCTCGGTTCGCACACTGGAATGAGTCAAAGTTTCGGATTCCGGAATCGGTCCCCGACGGCCACATCTACAACTTCACCAAGGGGCATTTCGTCCGCATGACCGCCATGGCCCTAGTCGAGAAGCTTCCGTCCGGTCACATCTCCAAGACACCCCTTCCAAATCCTTACCGTCCTCGTCAGGAGCAGGAGGCCCGCGAGCGTATGGAGCACGAATACAAGGTGTATCCCCTGATTGGCTTGCAAAACGTTCTCATCCCTAAGCGGGACGCCGAGTCTAAGACGCTGGTCCTCGAGAACCTTAGCAGAGGGGATCTCGAGATGTACATGAGAGAGTATGCCGATGATACACAGCCGCAGACCCGCCAGAAGTGGGCGCTCCAGGCTTCCTAGGCGCTCCAGAGTCTCCATCGCGTTGGAGTCGTCCACCAGGACGTCCGTCCGAGGAACTTACTCCTGGACGGTACCCTGGACTTACGTATCTGCGACTTTGCGGGTAGTTCGATTCCCGGGATTACCACGACGGCCTGCGCCCCTGGATCACGGTACCAGGCTAGGTCACGGCCCCGGGACTATGTGCCCACGCAGGCCGACGACATATTTGCCCTCGGATCGGTACTTTATTTCATCATGGCTGGCCACAAGGTGTACGCTAAGCTGCATGATGAAGACGAGATTGAGCGTCGGTTCGGGGCACTGGAGTTCCCGTCTACAGATGATTTGACTTGTGGTGCAGTTATCCAGGGCTGTTGGCGTGGGCAGTTTGCCGGTGCGGAACATGTTGTTCAAGATATCCTTGGTTTTCGTCTCGCTCTTTAACCTCGAGCTGCATTTGCATTGTACACGTGGTACCATGCTTCCTTGAGTCCAATTGTAAGCGTGCCACATTGTGAGCTGAAGCAACCTCAATATTTGTTCTTGTACATGCAGGTTGGCTGCAGAATCCTGTTGGTACGTGCATGTGGATAATGCCGCCTCGTGATGAGAAGGCAGCCAACGCAACGTCGAAATTGATTGCGTCACTCTCGCAGTGTCTTTGTATCCTAGACTTCAATGTTCTCTAATCATTGGATAATTTAAGTCGTAGGCCACTTGCAGTTTATACAAGCTATACCCCTTGCCATCCCTCCAGCTTGACTGTCCCAAGTGCACATTTGGGCTCTTGCTCCAACAGCTTGAGAGCACGGAGTCACCAACAGCGATAACCAACGACGCGTGCAGGACCATCAAGCATGGTGTGCACACCAAGTTAGGCAAACATGTGCAAGAATTGGAAAGCGCAGTTTCGATAAGCCAACCGCGGAATGTCGTACATCAGCACATCCCTACATTGAGTACTTATAGCAGCCTGGCCCGCGTCAGTCGTATGGGCACCGGCCTCATCCACCACCACCACCAGCTGAAGTGAATATATCCCATAATGACAACCTCTCTTTCCCCCATCGACAGTGCTCTAGCCACCTTGAGCCTGTCCGATATTCCAGAGCTAGATAGGAATAAGCACTCTCTCGCGGCTGATGGAAACGACAACAAGCATCCGAATCCATACCAAATCATTCACGCCTATCTGACCGAGCACTCGAGAGATCTCAGAAACCTCAACGCCCTACGGAAGAAGGTGAGTCTCAAACAGAGCAGGATACGACAGGTACATAGATATAGCGCGTACTAACAATGAGCGTTTCCGCCTCAGGGATGGGACAACCCCGAAGGCAACAAGTTCTTCCAGCGCCAGCGCAGAGTTGCAGACTCATCCAATACAAGCCAAAAGGATTCCCAGTTCTTCTACGGGCTTATGCGCAGAGTCGGCTCCGAATTTCAAGAAGCACTGTCCGCACTGGAAATCGAACCTGACGACGGTAACGATGGCCGTACGCTGCGGATCCTCGACACGTGCATGGCCCCCGGGGGCTTCCTGAAGGTAGCTCTGGAGCACAACCCTGGAGCCAAGGCCACCGCCTTCAGTCTTCCCGTCAAAGACGGAGGACATAAATGTCTGTTGCCAAAGACAGCCCCTGTGGAGAAGCATTTCGTCGACATCACCATGCTCATGGCCGACATCATGAATGTCGGTGGTGCAGCCAACGTCGTCCCGCCAGACCACCCAGACGCCGACAAGCTCCTTTCAGGGCGGCTCCTCCCAACCGAGAGGGTATTCGACCTCGTCATGTGCGATGGCCAGGTGCTTCGGACTCACCCGCTAGCGCCCTACAGGGAGCGTTGTGAGGCTCGCCGCTTGACGGCCTCACAGCTCGTGCTGGGTCTCGAGCGACTCAGACCCGGCGGCACGCTGGTCTTCCTGATGCACAAGGTTGAGGCCTGGAGGTCGGTTCAGACTATATACGCCTTCTCTCGCTTTTCAGACGTTGCACTTCACAAACCTACAATCAGCCACACCAAGCGGTCGTCCTTTTACCTCGTCGCCCGTAACGTGCAGAGTACCTCTCCAGAGGCCCTGTCGGCTATCGAGTTGTGGAGGGAGACGTGGCGGGCGGCGACATTTCCAGCCGAAGACGGGGTGGAAGAGGATTGGCAGGAGGATTTCCCCTGGACGGCTGAGGAAATTGTGGCCAACTTTGGCTCGGAGCTGCTGAGGATGGGAGCACCGATTTGGAGGACGCAAGCTAAGGCTCTCGCTGCTGCTCCGTTCATCAAAGGGGGTTAGGGTATGCCATGCATGCGCTCTAGGAGCCTCACTTCTGCAGGCCATTTCTATCATGGCTTGATGAAGTATCATTGTACAATACTTTGGCACGTTTTAAGTCCAGTGTGTTGGGGCCAGTACGAGCACCAGGCTCGTGGCTGTTGCTCGTCTTAGGGTTAGTTTGAGTCATACATATGTAAGCCGTTGCACTATACACGTATGTACATATTTGATGCCAATTCGAATTCATCACCTATATATACATAATCCCTGCGTTCGGTTCTTGTATGAAGCAAAAAGAAGAAGAAAAGATAAATAATTGTATCGCGAGAAACGACAAAAGAAAAAAGAAACTCGTAGAGTATGGACGAACAGGGAATCGAACCCTGGACCTTTCCCATATTCGCGGTTCGTCTCATAGAAGGAGACAAGGTGCTAAGGGAAAATTATACCACTAAACCATTCGCCCATGCGAGTTCGTGTCTGGTCGCCGTCATCCTCGGTTTGTGTAGCATCACACCGTCGGGTCCTAGTGGTGTAGATGGGGATTGGGAAGAGCGTACTGATGGACTCTTCCCCCAGAGCTATGTAGGGGAGTTGGTTGATCACATAGCCAGTGACTTGATTAGTCGGCAGTGTATTTCTCCAAGGCGAATGCCCTTCAGACGAAAAACGTGTTTCTTGTGTCGCCGAAAACAAAATGTCATCTGGAAGTAAGAGTTTTGTTGAATGGTGTGAATAATTCTCTAAAAAGGGGTAAAGGGGATGGAAGGTGACATGGAGTCTGGTGGTGTAATTTTCGGATACGGGCTACTAACAACCCTGCACTACCCCTCCTCTCTTTGGCCCTGTTCAATCGGCTTGAACAGCCTCTTTCTCTCTCTCTCAATCAAGCACTCTTTACTTTCTAACTGAGGCTAGGTGGCTGGTGAAATGGTCGTGTCGAGTGACAGGTACTTAGCCACCATATGTTTTAAATGCCATGGCCCTCATATAACGCATTATACATGCAACACGCTCAAATAATTCATAGAATTAGGAAAATGAAAAACGTTCGTTGAAAGAAGCCCGGTAAATTCATTCTGACCTATGCGAGCACAAACAATTCCAGCACTACCACGTATGGGCCATGTTACAACTTCAGATGTCGTGACAGTCCATCTGAGTAACCGCCGGAGCAAGGGAGAGGACCTATGACCTTGATCCTCCAGCCGTCAACGCTTCCAACTTTTACCTACACATTAATTCCTTTTACCTCCGTCCAGGTAGGGCTCGCGTCGCCATCGGCGGCAGCACGCTTCGCTGCAGCATCCGCCACAGTGTTGTCTTCTCTTGGAATCTTCCAGAAGAGAATGTCTAGACCCTCATCTTTGAACCTTTCAAATTCGCCAAGCAATGCCTCCCAAAGGTCCCGGTTCTTCACTGGCTGTCTCCCCTGGGTCTTCCACCCATTGCTGCTCCAGGTTTCGCACCATTTTGTGGCACCCTCGGCAACATACGAAGAGTCTGTAGCAAAAACGAGTTTGTTGAAGAACTCTCCGGGCCAGTGGCGGAACCGAAGTGCGGCAATAACAGCTCGAAGCTCTGCGCGGTTGCTTGTCTGTGTTTGGGCAGGATCACTGTCCGTACTGAACGGACCTCTTTCTTCCAAGCGATCCTCAACCACTAATGGCCTCCCCGACAGTGTGAATCCATGGTGGAATGCCCATCCAGCTTTGGGGTCTGGCTGGCCATTGTTCAAGCAGGCACCGTCGGTGAAGATTAAGCCAACCCCAGAGTTATGTCGATGTGTCATCCTAGGCATGGTAATCAGCTGTAGCCGCTGCTTCCTAAGAATGAAAACACATACCGGTACACCTCCATAAAGGCCCTCCGTCCAGAAAACAAGTCCAGTGGCTTGGTGAATGGCGATGGTGGGATGAATTCGGCCGCAAAGACGCGGCCAGTGCCTCGGCGGATTTGTAAAAAGTTAGGCAACAGGCGGTTGAATACATTTGGCATGTTATGCTCTTTGTCTTCGCCGTCCTTTCTATCCTTGTGACGGTCTCGTGCCCCGTGAGGAGTATTCATCCTGGAGCTGTAGTCGGAGCAGCATTTGTCACAGACCGTGAGTCCGTGAGGGCCACAGACAACACGGCCATCTGGGAGCTCACAAGGCCCTTCCTCGTCGTCACTGCTGCTCGGGTGGAGTGGATACAGCCCCTGAGCTAGATACCAACCGAGAGGCATGATGTTCTGGCTGTAGAGTTACCGAACCTGTTCTGAATGAAATGATTAAAAGTAGTTGTCGGCTGTTGGGAGTTTGTGGCACTCAACGGATGGGAAGAGAGGTGAGGGGGGGAAGAGGGAAGAAGGTGGAAAAAAAGCCTGGAAGTTATGGGCCTGGAACACAGGTAAAGATAATTATTAGTGCCTGGGGTGTCAAACTTGACGCTGGGCTACCAAAAGAAACGGGAAGGAGCAAACAGAGGCGTGAGGGAGCAAACAGAAGCGGGAAGGAGCAGCCCGAAAGAAGAAGGAGGAGCAAACTGGACGTCCAAAGATGGCGTAGCTGTGACGGTTGGTACGGCTCTGTGCTACAGGGCAGTCAGAGAAGTGCCGGGTTTATGTTGGCGAGACAGTTAGGGTGTCGAACTGAGCAATGAGGCAGTCACAGTCGTAGGTGCTTGTATTGGGAACTGGTTCAATAGAAGCGTTGACTATGTTATTGATAGCTGGGGTGAAAAGAGTGTTCTAGTTAGGAAATGAGGTTGACTATATACTAGATGATCATTGTGACAGACAATGATCACATTCGGGTGGTTCGGTGTGATCGCAAATGATCGCAATGATCGCATTGCGATTATTGGAAAAGTGAATGATCGCATCGTTGGTGATGTTGCGTGTAAGTGAGTGTGGTGGTGATGAGTAAGGAAAAATGTGGGGTGCACGTGAAGGTCGCATAACGGGGCCGTAACAGTATCCCGTATCATGGCACGGAAGTTGGGGTCAGTGATAAACTTTTGAAAGAAAGAGCTTTTGTTTGTCTAACTACTCGAAAGATTTCACCTTGTAGGTGTAATGTTCACTTGTTCACCATCCGTCTTTTCGTAACATTGGCGACAGAAAGCATGTTCCCGCGAGGATATTGGCACTATCCTCAAACGGAATACAATGCCAGGGGCGCGTTGAAAGAGTCGTCTCTCAACAGCTGCGAGGCAGTTAGACGGTCCTTGGGCATGTAAGATAGCCCGCGTTAGACAATACGTGTACCCAGCTCCGCCTCTTCGTCGCTTATATCCGACCGATTGCGACGCATTCTACAGCTAAGACACCGAGTTAGCTCCGGGCGGTGCTCTAGCAATACTATTCGTCTGTGTTGATGCTAAAGTCGACATATTAAAGTACAAGCCTTTCCGTTGAGAGTGCCGAGGACGGTAACGAAGATTGTCGCGAAATATCGAACGTATACGGTACTAAAAAGCGAGTACCCGCCGTAGAGCTCCGTGATGATGCACTGGACATGAAACTCCACATACCGGACGCCTAACTAGCCACATCGCCGTGCATTCGCTCTAACGCGCAGTACCCCAGGGGAGTTTGCACTTATAGAGTTGCCAGTGTGCCCGCAGCGGCCTTGACCGTCCTGACCAAGTCGGCAAGAACAATTGTCGTCACCGACGAGATGTAGCCGCGGTTCCATTGGTATGACGAGCTCGCCACTCTTCTATAAGTTCTCGCCTAGGATGAAGGGGGGGCCTTTCGAGGTTGTCCGAGATACTTGTAGGAGGGCCGTAGCTGTTAGGAAACCGAGGGGTCTAAAGTACATTTGCAGAGCTAAGATCTTTTGTCCCCACGGTTAGCCTCAACATATGTATACACACCACTTCTCTGTATTTATATGGGCTTGGCTTGTATTGTTTCCCACTGGCCATGCCCCCATATGATGATTTCAGGTGGTAGTGTAGTGTATTCGTACATCAATCTATTTTGTGTACATGCATTCCGCAAAACCACCACCTACAAAAGACACCGAGTTATGCAACGGGAGAAGCGGCCTTAAAAGGATGCTACTCCACGTCATTCCCCATAATGTTTCGTTCTTCTTCTTCCTCTTTCTGTTTGACGGCGCCGGATTTATGAAGGTGAACCGACAGATGTTCGCTGGTGTATTCCGGATCCTCCTCGTGACGTCTTGCAAGGTGAAACACTTTGTAGGCTCGGCGGAAGGCGCGTATGGGAATCTTCTCGTGGATGATGAAGACAAGGTTTCGATTCCACGGGCTGGCTTTGATCATGT
>FYEV01001521.1:5000-7500 GCA_900188565.1 Geosmithia flava | reverse complement strand
ATCGGACCGGGAACCGCACGCCGCGTGCGGGGCACTAAGACAAGGTCGGAGGGTATATGAGAGGGGGGTGCTGGAAGTGCAGCGGGGCCTAACGGGTCCTGCTAATAGCGCTGAAGGTGCCGCCACCTGGTAGGGGACTTCAGTGCCTTGCAATTACTGCGGTGCTCAAACCGCAGCCTGCCAAAAATCTCTCCCTAACGTACCGTATCTTGCAGACGATCGTTACGCGGCCCTCTGAACAGGCTAGAAGGCTCCGGCCTCGCTAGCGGAGGGTCGCAGCGTCCGTCGTCCCCCACGAAGCCCGGCGCTCAGGCGCTGTGGCGTACTGGGGATGCACAGAGCCGGCGCGGGTTCAGGCCCGTGCCCGGCGCTGGATGGGTTCTGTGGATGGCTGGCCGCTGGCTACACCTGAAACTGAGCATCGGGGGTCAACCGCCCGCAGCGGACACCGCAATGGTAGAAGCCGCGGGGGACGGTACTCCTCCTGGGGCCCCTAGGCCACACCTCCACTGGGAGTGTGCGGCGGACGGACGCCCTGGGGAACTTAGAGGGGGAAAGCGGATTGCCCTAAGCGGCGCTCTCGGCACTAGTCGGGGCGCTGTGGCGGGCGCACCTCCGGGTGCCACCAGTAACTTGGAAAATCTCTCCCGCGCTCCGGCGTGGGTAGGCCAACCCCGGCAAACGATAGTTACCTGGTTGATTCTGCCAGTAGTCATATGCTTGTCTCAAAGATTAAGCCATGCATGTCTAAGTATAAGCAATTATACAGCGAAACTGCGAATGGCTCATTATATAAGTTATCGTTTATTTGATAGTACCTTACTACTTGGATAACCGTGGTAATTCTAGAGCTAATACATGCTAAAAATCCCGACTTCGGAAGGGATGTATTTATTAGATTAAAAACCAATGCCCTTCGGGGCTCTCTGGTGATTCATGATAACTTCTCGAATCGCATGGCCTTGCGCCGGCGATGGTTCATTCAAATTTCTTCCCTATCAACTTTCGATGTTTGGGTATTGGCCAAACATGGTTGCAACGGGTAACGGAGGGTTAGGGCTCGACCCCGGAGAAGGAGCCTGAGAAACGGCTACTACATCCAAGGAAGGCAGCAGGCGCGCAAATTACCCAATCCCGACTCGGGGAGGTAGTGACAATAAATACTGATACAGGGCTCTTTAGGGTCTTGTAATTGGAATGAGTACAATTTAAATCCCTTAACGAGGAACAATTGGAGGGCAAGTCTGGTGCCAGCAGCCGCGGTAATTCCAGCTCCAATAGCGTATATTAAAGTTGTTGTGGTTAAAAAGCTCGTAGTTGAACCTTGGGCCTGGCTGGCCGGTCCGCCTCACCGCGTGCACTGGTCCGGCCGGGCCTTTCCCTCTGTGGAACCCCATGCCCTTCACTGGGTGTGGCGGGGAAACAGGACTTTTACTTTGAAAAAATTAGAGTGCTCCAGGCAGGCCTATGCTCGAATACATTAGCATGGAATAATAAAATAGGACGTGTGGTTCTATTTTGTTGGTTTCTAGGACCGCCGTAATGATTAATAGGGACAGTCGGGGGCATCAGTATTCAATTGTCAGAGGTGAAATTCTTGGATTTATTGAAGACTAACTACTGCGAAAGCATTTGCCAAGGATGTTTTCATTAATCAGGAACGAAAGTTAGGGGATCGAAGACGATCAGATACCGTCGTAGTCTTAACCATAAACTATGCCGACTAGGGATTGGACGATGTTATTTTTTGACTCGTTCAGCACCTTACGAGAAATCAAAGTGCTTGGGCTCCAGGGGGAGTATGGTCGCAAGGCTGAAACTTAAAGAAATTGACGGAAGGGCACCACCAGGGGTGGAGCCTGCGGCTTAATTTGACTCAACACGGGGAAACTCACCAGGTCCAGACACAATGAGGATTGACAGATTGAGAGCTCTTTCTTGATTTTGTGGGTGGTGGTGCATGGCCGTTCTTAGTTGGTGGAGTGATTTGTCTGCTTAATTGCGATAACGAACGAGACCTTAACCTACTAAATAGTCCGTATTGCTTTGGCAGTACGCTGACTTCTTAGAGGGACTATCGGCTCAAGCCGATGGAAGTTTGAGGCAATAACAGGTCTGTGATGCCCTTAGATGTTCTGGGCCGCACGCGCGCTACACTGACAGAGCCAGCGAGTACTTCCTTGTCCGAAAGGTCCGGGTAATCTTGTTAAACTCTGTCGTGCTGGGGATAGAGCATTGCAATTATTGCTCTTCAACGAGGAATCCCTAGTAAGCGCAAGTCATCAGCTTGCGTTGATTACGTCCCTGCCCTTTGTACACACCGCCCGTCGCTACTACCGATTGAATGGCTCAGTGAGGCGTCGGGACTGGCCCAGGGAGGTGGGCAACTACCACCCAGGGCCGGAAACTTCTCCAAACTCGGTCATTTAGAGGAAGTAAAAGTCGTAACAAGGTCTCCGTTGGTGAACCAGCGGAGGGATCATTATCGAGTTACAAACTC
>FYEV01001595.1:0-151161 GCA_900188565.1 Geosmithia flava | reverse complement strand
AGAGGGAGAGAAGGGGAAGGGAAAAAGGATAATATTTATACCACGGGGACTAGAGGTCTTTTGTCTATTTGTAGGAAGGAGCAGACCTCGTACCTGCCTTCTATATCTTCAACCTATCGGGAAGCTACGATGACGGCATGGTGATGGTATCACTGCATCGGCAACGGTAAAAACCAATCGAATGCCAATTTACATGAATATTTAATCTGATAGATGATATGTAGGAACTAGCATGGAGTTCTTACAATTCAAAGTAGACAGACCGATGCTCATATTCAATACTACATGTACCGAGTGTTTAATGACAGCAGCACTGGTCGCCGGTTGCTAGCGGCGTTGTATCGCAGGACACAATGACCCCAACATTGCCAAATTTAAAAGAACAGAAAAACTGCAAAGAAACAAAAGTAGTAGTATTGCTATATACAGTACAAGTAGTAGTGCTACTAGGTAGTAGTGGTGATAGCCGCAGTAGCTCTATCTCAAAGAGCCCACAATGTACATGTAGTTCTTAAGAGCATAGGCAGATCTACCACGGCTGAATCAGGTCGTCTTTCTGGATGACCTTGCCGACGTCCTTGTCCCTGGCCCCCTCGACCACAGATCTGATAAACTCAGCACCAATAGACGGGTCCGGAGCACCCAGGGACCTGAGGAATTCGGGGCTGATGAGGAGGTTGGTGGCAAGGAACCCGGGAGAGATGCCCCACACCTTGACGCCATCGGCCTTGAGAAACCTGGTCCATTCCCTGTCGAAGATTGAAACAGTCAGCTTCCATAAACAACAAAAGTTTATCTCTTACGGTGCTATGGACGTAAAAAAGATGAGAGGGAGGTAGACAAACCGCATCATCATGTTGAGGCCTGCCTTGGCACTGCGGTACGCCGGCGAGGTGAGCTTGAGGGACTCGGGGCTCTTGGGCCACCCCTTGGGCATGGGCTTGTTGATAGGGACGTTCGGGTCGTCGGTGTTGGCAAGTGAGCTAGTACCGCTGGCTAGGAAGATGAGGCGCGGGTCTTGGGACTTGAGGAGAAGAGGGACAAATGTGTGCGTGATAACCTGGGTGCCGGCAACGTTGACGTTCCACGACTTGTTCCACGCCTCGCGGATCGTGAACTGGCCCGCTCCGAGGGCCGCGTCGAATTGAGCACCTGTAGTAGAATACGTTAACAACGAGTCTCAATCCAAAACATGCGAGATCCTGGATTCTGCCATTGAATGAACGTACCGGCATTGTTGAGCAGGGTGTCGACCCTTCCGTACTTGGCCTCGACCTCTGCAAACAGGGCGTTGATAGAGTCGTCATCCTCAATGTCGATCTGGACAGGGGCGATTTCACTTGGGGTCTTGGGGTACTCCTTGCGAACAGACTCAGCAGCCTTCTGGGCCTTTTCAATAGAACGGCCGCCAAGGAGGATCTGGTATTCCTTGGAGGAGCGGCATAGGGCTCGGACGGTTTCGTAACCGAGGCCCGTGTTGGCGCCGGTGATGAGGACAATGGTCTTAGTGGACATGGTGGATTCTATGTGCTTTATGTGAGAGAAGCTTGAGTCTTGAATGTGAGTTGAGAATGGAATAAAGAATCACTCTACTTTGGCTGGCCATTTGCTCTGTCTTATATAGATCAAGTTGCCTCCGTTGTATCCTGGTACCGCGGGATCAAGGTTCCACTTCTCGGCCGGTATGTCCGCGCCCATGGGTTAATGTGGGTCGCCCGCAACGGGAGCGGAGTACGGAATCCGCAAGTATCGCGAAATGCGTGGACTTAAGATCCGTCCATCAGCATAAACGTGTAGATTGGATTTCACATCACATATGCACATGAAAAACAATGTAACGTAGAATGGCGTGGACAGCATTTGAAAAGGGAAAGAAGAGGGAATAAAAGCCAGGGTGTCTACGCATATCAGTGTAAGTAATACAAATTGTACCAGTCTACCAATCCAATAACACGGAGCTCTTTTTGGAGAAAGGGGATTTCGTAACAAAACTGGATGAGGAGTACTCGTTTTGGGAATATACACATAACTGCATATACTCGCACGTATATTGCATGCAATGCACGTAAACGTCTTAGTCTGCGCCATACGCATTGCCATCTGCAGCCTCATTTTACGGGCGACAAAGCGCGCCTAGCCCCGCAACCGTCAGTAAAGCCAAGTAGCCTCCCCGCTTGAAAAACAGTCTAAAAATGGAGGCCCTCGGGGCAGCGGCGAGCGTCATCGCCGTCGTGGAGATATCGGCCAAGGTCGCCGCACTATGTCTACAGTACACAAACTCGGTAGCCCATGCGCGGGAGGACATGGCCCGCCTGTGCAGCCAGATCAAGAGCCTGGAGACGACGCTGCAGTACACAGGGCGCCTCATCGAAAATGAAGAATCCCGAAGCACACTTCTTACGTCCGCCCAGATCGTTGGCCATGTTTCCCAGTGTGGGGTCGAGCTGGACAAACTGAGAATCAAACTGGAGCCCGGGGTCTCGAAAAAGGCGATGCGGCGATTTGGGTTCCGAGCGCTAAAATGGCCGCTTAGCAGCGAAGAGACTGGGGCCATCTTAGCTCGGCTCGAGAGGTCCCATGCTGTCATTATGGGTGGCTTACAGATTGACCAGACGTGGGTTACATGTACTATTCTGACTATATTACATATGAGGAATATGAAAATTGACATCAGTCTTCTTTTTGGGAGGTTTAGGAGCCTTCTCCTCAATATCAATAGAGGCGTCGAGAATTTGACACTGCAAAATGAAAGGGTGGCTGACAAGACTCATTTCCTTGTCCCCTTTCCACGAGACCCAGACTTTGTAAACCGTCCTGCCATTATGCAGTGGGTCACCGAACAATACTCAGGACCCTCGAACCGTATAGCCCTCGTCGGTCTGGGAGGCTTTGGGTATGATCTCCCTTTACTCGCGCATGTTTCTTCTCCTCTAGTGATCTCTAACTAACATGACCATACGGGGATGAAAAGCAAATCGCAGGTTGCCATTGAATTTGCATACCAAGTCTGTACTACGTCGCCCTCGACAAACATTTTCTGGGTACACGGGGGCGCCAAAGCGAGGTTTGAAGAGTCGTATCGATCCATCGCCAATGCTCTTGAGCTCCCCCGTCGCGATGACCCGGGAACGAATGTTCTTAGCCTCGTCCACCAATGGTTGGAATCTCAAGTCGACTCACCCTGGCTCTTGATCCTTGACAATGTCGATGAGATGGGCACATTTTTTACACATGGTGAAGAAGATACGACGGACAGCGACGATGTTGAAAGCACAAACAAGGGGGAGAAGAAGGGCACTAACGACAGACGCATTCTGGCATCATATTTGCCAAAAGTAGGCAGGGGGAAAGTTCTAGTCACATCGCGCAACCTGAACGCCGCCGAGAGATTGACAGGTAGCAACCACAAGTCTATCCTGCGCATTACCACCATGGAAAGCGACGAGGCTCTGCAAATCTGCCGCAACAAGCTGGCGCATGATTTCGACGAGGATGCTGCGCGGCAATTGGTGGCGATTCTCGACTTTGTCCCGCTTGCCGTGAACCAGGCTGCCGCGTACATAAACCGGCGCCAGCCTCGTATGTCAGTACCGTCATACTTGGATAGGTTCAAAGAGGGGGAAAGGGCCAAAAATAGCCTGCTTAGCCACGACTCGGGGGACCTCAGGAGGCACGATGACGTCTCAAACTCTGTCATTGTGACGTGGCAGGTCACCTTTGAGCAGATCCGGCGCGAGAGAGTGTCGGCGGCCAATCTGCTCTCCCTCATGAGCTTCTTCCACCCGCAGAATATCCCCGAGGAAATGCTCTATGGGTACAACGAGGTCGGCCGGCACGACGACGTGAAGCTCAGCGACAAGGACGCCGATGCTTTTGACGAAGACCTAGACGCATTGAGGGCGTACTCTCTTGTCAGTGTCCAGACAAAACCCGGCTTCTGTGACATGCACCCGCTGGTACAATTCTGCACTCAGAGGTGGCTCACAGCTGGGGGCGTAGAGGACATTGCGTCGTGGAAGCGCGTGTTTTTGGGCATCGCCTCACGACACTTTCCCAACATAAGTTCCCAGACATGGGCCAAGTGTCGTGAGCGTTTCCCCCACATCCAGGGTCTTCTGCATGACCTGCCGGCAGACGAGGTCGACATCCCCGGCTGGGCCTTCCTCATGTGCAACGCCACATGGTACTTTATCGTGCAGTGTGATTTCCAGCAGGCCGAAACTATGGCACGGAGAGTAGCCGAGGTAGCCGAGGCCACCGTGGGACCGGATAATGTTCTCACTATCGTCTGCACCACTAACCTGGCAACTGCGCTCTCTGGCCAAGGTCGGCTGCTCGAGGCCGAGTCTCTGCAGGCGAAGACGGTAGAGACGGCCCGGCGGGCCCTCGGGGACGAGGACATAAACACCATCATAGCCGTAAACAACCTGGCTGAGACACGCAATGAACAGGGCCGATATGACGAAGCCGAGCCACTGCTGGTTCAGATGGTGGAGGTGAGCCGTCGCACGCTTGGCCCCGAGGCCAGGATTACTCTGAACAACGTGGAGAACCTCGCCGCGACATACTGGCGACAGGACCGTCTTCTTGAAGCTCAGGAGCTGCAACGCGAGAACTTGTTGATTATGGAGAGAGTACTCGGACCTGAAGAACCAATCACAATGACATCTATGAATAACCTCGCATGCACCCTGGTAGGTCTGGGATCCGTGCACGAGGGCATCAACTTGATGGAGCGCTGCATTGCAAATCGTTGCCGGGTTCTTGGGCCAGATCACCAAGACACGCAAGGCTCTGTGGAGACTTTGGCGATGTGGAACCTGCAGGAAGAGAGCAGTACATACAAAGAGTAAGGTTAAGTTATGAGACACAACGTCCAAGTGTAAGACGTATATGATTTATAAATGCTGGATGTACATTCACCACCAGACCATCAAACCATTGCTCCCCCGTGCGTAGTTCATGATTTCACATCAAGATCCGTAGTGAAAAGAAAAGGCGATAATGAGAACGGTAGCAGTAGAACATGAGATCAATCTCAGGAAAGAGGGTTCACTGCTAACCGTCGTAGTCAGCTAAGTCCAAATTGAGGTATTGGCCAAGGTAGTCGTCCCATAGCGAATGGTGCGCGGCAGTCGACGTAGGAAGATAAAGGTCGCTGTTGCCGATGAAAGCATCGTCAGAAGGTATGTGAACCACACCATGACTATCGCCGGTGTTATCAGGTACAGCTCCCGCTTGTCCCTGTGCATCGTTGGCCCCCAAATCCGCCATCTGCCGTAGTCGTTCAATCGTGGCATCCACAACCTGGTGAACGCGCCAGGTCTCGATTCCCCTCTCCTTTTCTTCGGCACCGCAGATCTCGGATATATTATTGAGGAGCTCAAGAGATTCTTGAATCCTAATATCTGTATGATTCTGCTTTTGTGTGATGGCCATGAGGGAAGCAAGACAGAGGGTCACGGTGCCTAACAAAACGTCGTTCCAAACGAGGCTCGACATGAACCACTGGCTGGATGAAGCCCGGCCACCCTTTGGGAAGTTTGTTTCACACTCGAGAAAGCCTCTGAGAAGCATAGATGATGCTTCATGGCAACGACGAATGCTTTGGGACTGCCGTAATAGAGCGTACGGTCGGTGGAGGACGCACAGGCACTTGCAGTATATGGATACGGCGCATATGCGTGACACCGTCAGGGCTAGTGGTTCAAACAGTGACTGGCTTGATGCGGACTCAAACCTGAGTTCTGTAGGAAGATCCGAGTACACAGCATCCAGTTCGACCTCTAGACGGCGCATCTCGTCGATGGAGGACAGGGATAGATTGGGTTGAAGGGCGTGTGAGAGTATTCGGCCAAATATATCCATGAATCCATGCTTGACAACGCAGTACTGGATATCGGTAGGTTTGGATATTGGTTTGGCAGGAGGCAGCTGGATGCAGTCTGGGCTAAAGTCGGAACAGTCGAGGTTCTGCGGTGGCCCTATGAGATTGGCAGATCCATGTACAGAACTAGGGATGCCGAGGTGGAAGGCCACCTGCATATCGACCTGGACCACCATGGACCAGGTGCGGCGACGCATCTCGGCATCAAAGGCCGACATGCCTAATGCGTCGGGATTGCGGTGGTAGCCCGACGCATTTGACACCCCTGCCAGTAGGCCTAGGACGGGAGCAATGGACGGGGGCACCACCTTGCTGGTCAGTACTTGTGCCATGACGTGCAGAAGGAGGGCCTCAACGGCGAAATGTTTCGGTCTAGAGTACTCGCCGAGGACGAGGCAATGGCCGGCCGCAATGGAGAAATCACGGACCCCTGCCCCTTCAGGCTCGCCAGAGTTGAGGATGCGTCGCGAAATACTGGATATGGAGAAGAGGATAGATATGAAGAGGGGTGATGCGCTTCGGGGGTCATCCCAGAAGGCCTGGTAGTAATCCCGTACCTGGCTGTCGTGGATGAATCGTACCACAACGGCTGGGTTCTTGAAGTATGCCGAGATGTAACTATCCATCTGGGAACGAGGGGGCAGGTATGTCTCCAAAATCTCAGGCAGGCTCATCAACCTTGCCCCTCCAAACAAAACATCAATACCCTCGTTTCGGTCGCTTGGTCTCGGGTTTCCGCCTTGTGTCGGTTGTGTTTCATGGATAGGAGGACCGCCTCCATGATTAGAAATATCAGCACGCAGGCCCTGGATATCATTCCAGATGGAGTACCAGTGTGTCGCGCCAGCAAAAACATGCTCGCTTTCGCTATCATCTTCGCTTGGCTGAGAAGGAGTCGTCTGAATAGTGGTGGTTTCCTTGCCCGGCGTCATGTATGTGGATTGATTGGCTGCCATGACGGGCTGAACGGCAAACTTCTGGACAAGGTCTTCCAAGCGGTCAAGTCGACTCTCGAGCTGGACGCCCCGTTGTGCCTGGGGGGCCTCGTCTGAAGTCGGGCCAGGCTGTGGGCGGGCAAAGCGCTGATATGAACACTGAGCTACCTTGTTCCTCTTGACGCAGGTTCCACATGGTGACAAACGGTCGCATTTCAACTTGCGTCGGCGACATTCAACGCAGGCCAGGCGTTCTCTGTTTCTAGTGAGAGCGGCACCATCCTGGGTGATGGTCATGATGCCCGGTTGGTCAGAATAGTGCATGTGGCGCTAGCAAGTGCCATGAGATGGAGCTGTTGTGTTTTGGGGTTCAGTCAGACATGAGAGATGTCAGCCTGGGCGATACGAATTCAAGGCGGACTCGATCCCACCATGGCACACGCGCACGCCCACATAGTCCGATGCTGCAGCCTGCGGACATAACGGCAAGGTCATAGAGCCGAGCAGACAGGCGTAATACAGCTGGCGGCGGGGTCACGACGCCACACTCATCGCCACTCGCGGTGATGCACCGCCACATTATTGACATTGCCTGATTGCGTCAGGTATTTCCGTGCGCCACGCCAGGTACGCCGTGGAACTCGTGGGCTCCTCCCCCAGCTTTCGGCGGGCATCATTACGTATACGGCGTGTTTGGCAGTCGGCTTCGTGAAAGCCCACCGAAACAGGCACGTCATTACGACAGTTATTAGCGTTTCCAAGTTTACTATTACTATTGCTACTGCTACTAGCTGTTCTCATTGTATATTCATATCGCCAATCCTCACTGACCTACACTTCTATTTCCGTACGCGACCTGGCCCAGCTCAGCTCAGCTCAGTGCTTACCTAGCGGGGCGAGTCCTACGGCGCAGACGGGCGGCGTCAACTGCTCTTCACACCTACAACAACAATTCTACTCCCGCCCACCATTTTACTTGACCTTGACTACGAACACTTTTTTTTTTGGTACGCTGGCCTGGAAGTGGCATACTTCTGGCTGCCCTACTCCCAGGCGCCCCGAACCCGTTCCACAGCATGGCAATCCCGAGAAAGCCTGTACCAAGCATGATGGCGCCAGCTCGTGAGCCCGATAGCAACAACCCACGAGGAAACCTTACGAGACAAGACTCTTGGGAGATATATTCAGACGAATCGGATGATGAAGACAGCGAGCCAAATGCAGCTGCCAGTAATTCGGCGCAACCACAACCTGTTCCCGCCTACACCACACACCCCGCGCCGGTTGGGCAGCAGCAGCAAAGTGCAGAAACACCAGGGCTCAACAGTGTCCCAGATGCTCTGCTACCAGGTGGTGGGCGGGCCCAGACCAACCCATTTCTTCGAAAGAAGGCGTCGCAGAACTCGTTTGCGCCCCCCACTGAGGCTCTGTCAAAGTTGAGAACGACGGACGTTCCACCCAACCCGTGGCAGCAACACCAGCAGCTAGGGAGGTCAGGAACTATGAGGTCGACATCTGACTACGGAACACCACCCGCTACGTCTACTTCCGAGACGAACCCATGGGCCTCGAAGCCTATTGACCGCAATTACTCTCCAGCACCCGACTTTCCAGACGATTCTCCCAACGTCTCAGCTCCTCAAGTACGACTTGCCGATCCGGGCAGCGTGTGGGAATCGACCTCCGGGGTATCAGACACCTCTTTACCAGCGGCGAACCAAACGATCCCATACGCACCTCCAGCACAGCCTCCAACACAAACACGCAGGCCTTCGACCCCTCCAATACTGAATGTATCAGCTCAGTCTACAGGAATACCCTCTATACCAAATGCACCGTCTCCTCAGCCGCCGCCTAAAGTTCTGGCTCCCACTGAGGTAGGGTCGTCGCAGAACGCACACTCCCGATCCCATTCTCCGGCAATAGCATCCCTTCCCTCTGACGACGGCTCAACCTGGGCCAATATCTCTCAAGGGCAGGCAACAACTAGCGAAAGCAGTGCCTGGGCCGGCTTGGAAGCATTTGACAGACCAGATAAGGGCAAAGAAAGAGCAGCAGAAGCCCAAATAGATGAATGGAAGCTGGTCGATATGGGCGAAGGTTCCACAGTCGTTGCAGACAGGCCCGCTGAGGATGCGGGAGAGCAACAGCGTGGGCAGCCATCGACGTCTGGCAGTGGTGGTCGGTGGGTTTCACCTCGACCAGCAGTCGACACCAAGATGGAGACGTACCAGATCAAAAAGATCAAATGGAACGATCCCTCAACTTCGCAAAACCCACGCTCATCTCCCATCTTGGTACAAAACGCCAACGGACCCTGCCCCTTGGTCGCTTTGGTCAACGCCCTCTCACTGACGACGCCGGCCGATGTCGGCGACGCATCGCTGGTGGAGATTTTGAGATCGCGAGAGCAAATCAGCCTCAATCTTCTACTCGATGCCGTGTTTGAGGAGCTCATGTCCCCGCGCCGAACGAACCCAAATGCACCATTACCTGACGTCGGAGATCTGTACGCATTTCTCATGAGCTTGCACACAGGCATGAACGTCAACCCGCGGTTCATACCATCCCGTGAAATAAGACAGGCCTACGCACGAACCTCGTTGACGCGGCTGAAACCCTCCGATAGGGGGAATCTCATCCCGGGCACATTTGAGAACACGCACGAGATGTCTCTCTATGCGACATTCAAGGTTCCGCTTATTCACGGGTGGCTTCCGCAGGCCGACGATATGGTGTACGGGGCCCTTGAGCGCCAGGCACAGTCGTACGAAGATGCACAGAATCTCCTCTTTAAGCAGGAGGAGCTGGAGATGAAGCTGTCCAACTCAGCAGATGGACTCACTGGCGAAGAGCAGCTGCTGTATCAGGACATTGTGACAATCCGGGCCTTCCTCGACTCGTCTGCTACACAGCTCACATCTTGGGGTATCGACGTCATTTCCAAGGCCATCCGACCAGGAACATTTGCCATATTATTCCGAAATGACCACTTCAGCACTCTATACTGTCATCCCCAGACCCTGGAGCTCGTGACGTTAGTTACGGACGAGGGATACCGATCACACCAAGACGTGGTGTGGGAGAGCCTCGTTGACACGAGTGGGCGACGCACACAGCACCTTTCTGGCGACTTTAAAGTTGTCGGCCATGGTCAATCGAGCACATTCGACGGGTTCGGAAATGGCCAGGGTGGCAGTGGCGACGAGTGGACTACGGTACAGAACCGACGAGGTGGTCGAGGCGCCAGCCAGACTCCGGGGACGTCCTCAGCGGCAGCTGCGGCATCAGCAGCCGAACCGGGTCTCGATGCCCGTGAGCAGGAAGATCGCGACATGGCACTGGCTCTTCAACTCCAGGAAGAGGAAGATCAGAGGCATAGAGATGATCAGGCGAGGCGCGAGAGGGAGCAGAGGCTCTCGAACCAGTACATTGAGCAACAGGGACGACAGCCGTACGGCTCATCGACGAGCGGCACGAGGGCGTCATCTGGCAACCATAGTATTGCACCGGCACGTCGTAGCTCCAACGTTCATATCCCGGTGACTGGCCCGGACGCTGGCCGACCGCAGAATCAGCGCACATCACCAGTGCCGGTTACCCCGGTCCCGTCACAAAACATCCGACCCATGATCCCGCCCCGCGGTCAGGACTTGCCGCACCGGACGGCAGATGCGCCGCCCCCTTATGAGCAGGCAGCCAACGACGAGCCCTTCCAGCCCCCGATGGGCCACCCGAGCCACGAGACAAGCTCTACAGATGTTTCCGGGCAATCGACTAGTAGTGCAAGCGCCAATGCACTTCCCGGAAGACCAGGACGGTACGCCTACACCCAGCGTCCGTCGATGATAGGATCGTCTACAAATATACGGCCAACGGGTGAGGGGTTTGGGAGAAACAGGGACCGTGACTGCGTCGTCATGTAGCGTATATATATATTTGCCACTTTTCAGAAGGACCTCCCAGATGACATAAATGTCTATTTCCCGCTCAGCGGTATTTTGTTGGGCTTTTTTGGGCGAGTATTTATTTCCAGCTGTCTCTTCTTTTGCTTGCCGAGGCGTTGGCACTGCACTCCTCCTTCTTTTTTTTCTTTTTCTCTATAGGGAAGCATTACGAATATACGATAATTGGATGTTTACAAAGTTAAAACAACACTCTAATACCATTCTATTTCATAACTAGTAATATGACGTACAAAGAGAATCGCCACCTTCTTGCCTCTTTTGTTTAGGTTGATGTGTGTAGCAAGTGATGATGTCGATGACCAGGGGTCGACCGTCGTAGTGGATCCCTCACCAAGTGGCCTTTCCCCCCCATTTTTGTAGGGTCCCTCTCCCCCCGCGCTCAACAGCGCAGAGCACAATCCAATCTGCACAACGAACATCGCAAGAGAGCAATAAGGGTGTTTTAAAAACAGGCATCATGGAAAAACTCCAACAACAGACTCCAGGGCAGCTGCCGACGCTGTGGGAAGGCTGGATGCCTCCCACCCGCGGGCACTACGACCTCATCCTGAATGTGTTTCAGTGGGGATATTTAGTTGTAAGGATTGAAGCCAACACAAACAAAACGAGTGTGACAAGGTTGCTAAACATGAAGAAAACACACAGGCAGGGTCAATTCAGTGGGCAATAAAATGGTACGGTATGGGCAAGACGTCGACGCCTAGCGTACTCAACATTCCCGGGAGGGTGGCCTGGCTGACGATGGAGTCCCCCGGCTTCCTGACGCTGGGATACCTGATGGCCAAGATGTCGCACGGCGACCTGCCGTGGCAGAACAAGGTGCTGGCGGCCCTGTTCGTGATGCACTACGCCTACCGGGCCGTGGCATTCCCCTTCCTGCAGCCCAGCATGGCGCCCATGCACCTGTTCGTGTGGCTGGCCGGCCTGGGCTTCCAGGTCCTCAACGCGACGTGTCTGGGCTCGTGGCTGGCGGCCTACGGTCCCGTGCACGACGCCGACTGGGATGCTGACCCGCTGTCCACTCTGCGCTTCGTGGCTGGCGTGTCCGTCTTCTACGTCGGCCTCGCGTCCAATTACTTCCACGACGAGGAGCTGCGTGAGATACGTCGCCGCGAGAGAAGGCGCCAGGAGGATGTCGCGGCCAAGTCGGGCACCGCGCCGGCAAACGTCGCTAGCCATTATCGTATCCCTGAGGCTGGCCTGTTCCGCTATGTCCTCTTTGCTCATTACCTCTGCGAGTGGATTGAGTGGTCGGGCTTCTGGCTCGCTGCCGGCTGGTCCTGTGCGCCTGCTCGCGCTTTCCTCATCAATGAGGTGGCTACCATGATGCCGCGTGCGGTTCGTGGAAAGGCGTGGTACCGTGAGCACTTTGGCGAGGACAAGATTCGCAGGAAGTACGCCGTCATCCCGGGAGTCATATAAGCCATCTTCTACTCTTTTTTCTTCTCTCCTTTTTTCTTATTTCTTTACATCCTCTTGCCACACTCTATCTTAGATATGTTTTCAAAAACATCATGTTGAGGAGTGTAGCAAGCGTCAATGGTCATGTCCGGCATTCAAATCTCCCCCTTCGATCCCATAATTATTGTAATCATATACCGCATACAAAGTCCATATCCCTTTTGGTCGCTTTAACAAAACAGTCGAGCTTCATAAAAGAAAAAAAACCATGTTCTTGTATTACAACCAACGCTGTGCAACCCACGTGACCGGTCATTACTCACTTCCCAAATATTACAGCACCTCCAGCAGGCCTACCCTCGCTACGCTCACGACCAGCTCACCCTCACATTCACCATGGTCAAAAGCAACGACACCCCCTTCGGCCCTGTCCACATCATCCCCCCCTCACCCAACCACCCACACACCCACACAGCCATCCTCCTACACGGCCTGGGCAGCTCCGGTGCCGAATTTGCCGCCGACCTCATCGCCTCCCCGCCATCAATTAGCGAGAAGCACCAGGAGCAGCAGCAGACACTGTTGGAGAGGTTCCCCTCATGGCGCTGGGTGTTTCCCTCTTCTTCGTCAATATGGAGCACTACTTTCCAAGAGGACATACCATCCTGGTTTGAGGCCATGTCGCTGACCGACACGAGCGCGAAGCGGGGGCGGCAGATTCCGGGAATCAGGGCGTCGTCTGAGTACCTTTCCGGACTGGTGGGTGACGAGGTAGACAGGTTGGAGAAGGCGGGGTACGGCGGCGCCGACGGCGGCAGCAACAGCAAAAGAATCGTTCTGGGCGGGGTAAGTCAGGGTGCTGCCGTGGGGATGTGGACTTGGTTATGTCGCGACGGTGACTCGTTGCCTTTGGCAGGGTTCGTCGGGGCGAGTACATGGCTGCCATTTGCGGACGAGATATCGCGGTTCGTTGAAGGAGGTGCAGCTGCACTGGATGTGGATTGCGACGACGGGGTTGCAAAGGAGGTGGGTGCACTCGTCGAGGCAGGACTCGCTCAATCAGACAGTCATTACAGCCAAACATTACGCTCTACGCCTGTGTTTCTTGGTCATGGTGTCGATGACGGCGTCGTTGACATTGATCACGGGAGACGAGCGAAGCGTATGCTGGAAACTCTGGGACTACAAGTACACTGGAAGGAGTACTCTGGTGCTGAGCAGGAGGGTCACTGGCTCAAGGTGCCGGAGGAGGTTGACGACATTGAGTCGTTTCTCCATTCATGCAGTCAGGTATAAGCCCTAGGTGGGAAATGAGATCATTGAAATGCTATTTACACGACTTATGTTGCTAGGTTCATGTTTATGTCGATTTTAAATCAAGAAATGAAACCATGGTGAGAACTAGCTAAAGAGGAATTCATGCCGGAGTTAGAACCACCATGTCATCGTTAGCGTCCACCATATCGCCCGCCTCAACCAAGACGGCCGCGCATCTTCCCGTTGTCGGGCTCTCCAACCCAACCTCCATTTTGCTCGATTCCACATATATCTAAATCTCAACATATCAGCACACAGTCACACCTGGTTCATATAAGCCATCAGTAGAAACGTACCAGTATATCTCCCTTCTTCACCATGTCTCCCTCTTTGACATTGACCTTGTAGCAGCGCCCTGGTATCATCGCCCTGACTCGCTCCCCGGTCGTGTCCACCTCCTTAGTATGCATCTTGGACTCATCCCTGCTCGAGTGGAAAGGCTGGGTGAGCTGGTCGAGGAAGGACACGTTCTTGATGGCCTTCGACTGAGATGCCTTGTGCGCAGCAATGTCCTCCTGGTCTCTGTCGAGCATGGCCTCGTACTCGGCAATGTCGAGCTCACCATCCTCTACACGGACAAGCTCCTCGAACGACTTGGCGTCAAGCTCCTCCTCTGAGACCGGGTAGAAGGCGATACGGTCAAACAGGCGAAAAGCCCAGGGAGGCACATCGCCGCTTCCCAAGGCGGAGCCCGAGGGTACCCGGGCCGAGTCCCAAATCTCCTTGGTGCGACCGACGAGTTGGTATCCACCGGGTGAGTCTGTGGCGTAGATGCACAGGTACTGGCCACCTATTCCGACGGCACCCTTGGGCGTGAATGACCGAGATGGGTTGTACTTGGTGCCGAATAGACGATCGCGTGGGTGCAGAGGCACAGCGCATGGTGATCCCATGAAGACGTCGCCCAGGCCGAGGACGAGAAACCTGGCACGGTGCATCAGGCTTTTGATGTCTTCAATGCCATTCACTTCTTCCAGAAACTTCACGTTGCTCGGTAGCCAAGGGGCCTCATCTCTGATAGTGTCGGTGTATCGCTGGACAGCAGCTTGGCACACGGCATCATCAAAGGCAAATGGCATGTAAACGGTTCGAGACGGCAGAGAGCTTGGTACCGCATAAGAGTTGACATGATCTCTTATGCGGTCAATCATGGTTGCAGTGGTGATTCCAGCCTTGAAGATGACATGAAGACTGCATACCCCAGGAGTCAACTCTTCAACCCCAGGAATGGGCTTCTGTTCGTGCTGTCGACAGAATGCCAGGGTGATGAAGTTCTGGCGCAAGTCGAAGCTGTCCTCTTGGAGTAGCATCAGAGCTTGTTCGCCGGATTGCCGCACACTCATCTCGTAGCCATTTCCCTCAATCTTGGCGAGAACAACAGGTTTGTTCGTCGTCTGTTCAGCCAGAATAGCCGAGTCCTCCTCAGTGGCCGCTGGGTACGGTTCCAGATTTTCAATGGCACCGCTCAGTTGCTTCTCAAGGACGAGAGCTTCCTCGACATCGATGGGATGGAAGTAGATGGTGTCTCCGGGGCGAACTTGACCGAGCTTCCATAGATCGGCAGCCGCAACCACACAAAACACCACGAAGCCTCCAAGGCTGGGACCGTCACATGCGAGTGCAACTGCTTCGTCACCAGTAAAGCTCACACTTCCAACCGAGTATGGGCTGTCGTGGATATTAGAAGGGTGGAGACCAGCCTCACCACCGGTGGTGCGGGCCCATTTTGGACGGGGGCCGGTGAGCCTCACGCCCAGTCGATTGCTGTTATGGTGGACTTTCCACGGACTCGAGAATAGCGTTTTGACACTGTCGTGCGTGAAATGATCCGGGGCTCCATGGGGGCCGGGGACAGCCCGTATTCTCCATTCGGCATGTGGCTGGCAGGGTATGGGAGCTGGGCTGGCGGCGCGAGAAATAAATGCCGTCTTCGATTCTGAAGATTGCAGGGGGATAATGTCACGGGCCCGAAGTTTCCGGCCATTGAAGCCGCCCATCTTCCCAAGTTCGAATGTAGACCTGCTGCCAAACACCAATGGAACTTGGATCCCGCCCTTGATGGCCAGGTAGACTCTGTAGCCGGTGGTCAAGGCGCCAATGCGCAAGACCTGGCCAGGCTGCACACAATGAGACTTGTGTGAGGCAATGGGCTCGCCATCCAGTTCCAGCTGAGCCTCAGCTCCCGTAATAGCAATGACGGTCTCGCAGTGAAACTTCAGCGAGGGCCCCTGGAGGGTACACTCAAGCCCAGCAAACTCCATCGGGTTGTCGACAAGTCGATTGGCCAGGCGGAAAGACACATTGTCGGCAGGGCCGCTTGGGGGAATGCCCACACTCCAGTATCCCGGTCTTCCTGGGAAATCTTGGACTGTGGTGAGTGCTCCAGGGTCCAAGACCTCAAGGGAAGGTGAGACTAACTGGAAAGTGTCGAGAGATTTGGTCGTGAAATTTCCACCTTGGAAGAGAGGCGAGGTGACAATTTGCCGCAGGTACTCGAGGTTTGTCTGGACCCCTTCGATTGCTGTAGCCTCCAGACCCTGGGACAGCTTTTCAATCGCCTCGTCACGATCCTTTCCGAATGCTATAAGCTTGGCCAGCATCGGATCATACGACGTGGTGACGTTGGTTCCCTCTTCCACCCAGGTGTCGACACGAATGGTAGACGGAAATTGGAGCTTTGTGATGCGTCCAGCACAAGGACGAAAGCTCTCCAGGGGGCTCTCAGCGTATATCCTGACCTCAACGGAAGCACCCGACACAGGAACAGACTTCCCTCCATCCGAGAACAAGTGGTCAGCCTGGCCAGTGGCAACATTGATCATGCATTCTACCAAGTCGAGGCCCGTCACCTGTTCTGTCACCGGGTGCTCAACTTGTAGTCGGGTGTTCACCTCAAGAAAGTAGAACTCCTGTCTGTCCATGTCGTAGATGAACTCGACAGTTCCGACGTTGAGGTACTTGACCGATGAAGCCAGCCGCTCAGCGGCAGCTCGCATTTCGTCTCTCACGTCGCGTGGAACCATGACAGCAGGGCTCTCCTCGACAACCTTTTGATTCCGGCGCTGAAGCGAGCAATCTCGTTCGCCGGCGGTGATGACACGGCCATGTCCATCGCCTAGGATCTGGACTTCGATATGACGAGCTCTCTGAACGTAGCGCTCAAGGAAAGCTCCGCCGTCTCCAAAATTTGCAGCAGCCTGCCTTTGGACATTGTGGAAAACATTCCTCAGACTTTCGGCGCCGGCACACTGGCTAAGTCCAATACCTCCTCCGCCAGCAGTGCTCTTGAGCATTAACGGATACCCAATCCTCTCGGCTTCATCAAGGGCATGATCAAGCGATCTGAGAAGACCCTTGCTCCCCGGGATGGTGGGAACATTGGCCGAAATGGCGACGTCTCGCGCACAATGTTTCAATCCGAGAACAGACATGTGCTCAGGGGTAGGACCAACCCAGACCATGCCCGCTGCCTGCACAGCCGTCGCAAACTCGGCATTCTCCGAAAGAAACCCATATCCAGGTATAACGCAATCGACGGACTCTGACTTGGCTAGCCCGATAATCTGTTGCACATTGAGATATGTTTCCATGACGGAGGTTCCCTCAAGCCTCAGAGAAGTGTCGGCATTTCGGACGTGTGGGGAGTCGGCGTCAGTGTCTGAGTAAATTGCCACAGCCACGAGACCCATTTTGTGAAGCGTCTCGATTATGCGTACGGCAATTTCACCGCGATTGGCAATAAGGACCCTGCGAATGGCCTTGGAAGAAGAGGAACCTGTTGGTTCACCATTGACAGCGGCCTGGTAAGCCCTCCAGCCACCATAGCCGGTTATCTCAGTAGCCTTTTGTAGCCCGTAGGGCTCACACAAGAACCCTGTGACCCATGAACCGTCAATGAGCTCAACCTTTCCGAGAGAGAGCGGAGATGGGATCGTTGCCATGAAGCTGGCAAGGAAAATCTCCGGAAGGTTCCAGATTTCCAGCTCAATAGTCGCACCCTCCTCCCCCTGAAGGACTCTCTTGAGCCCGGGCTTTTTGGGTCCTGTCTTCGACTCGAGTGCGAAGAACCGGTATTGGGGAGATGTCGTTGTAGCCTTAGCCTTGATCGCCTTTCGAGACACCAGATCCTTGTTGAGAGGGAAACCAGAGAGATGCGCGCCGACTACTGCCACCTGCACATGACCCGAGATGGATTGCACATCGGACACGATGGGCTCGGTTATCTCGACAGACGTGGCCCCCAGAGTCCTCACTTGGCCAGAGAACCATTCCTTGGCCCACGAGTGGAGCTGGGGTTCTCTCCAGCGATCAGAAATCAGAGTGATTCCAAATGGGAGGTCATCAGGTCTGTAATCCGCAGGAATGGCGAGAGCGGACCAGTCGAGGAAGTTGACAAAGTTTGTGTAGGTTCCAAGGAGCGAGTTTTCCTTTACTGGGGCTGCGGCTATCTGTTCAATGGTCGGGAACGTCGGTGACGTAGGAACCAGAAGGCCGTCAAAGGCGGCCAGGGCTGTGTGTATTCTCCGCGTCAGGTCCTGGCGGAGGTACTCCCCTTCGAAAGCATCGGAAGCGGAGAAGTTCTCCGCACTTTGAATGATTCCTCGAACGACAGGATCCAACGATTGGGGCTCGGACTGGATGAAAGAGCGAATAGCCTGGTAGCGCTCGGCAACCCAGGGCCCTGAGTAGAGCAGCTGTGCGAGCTGGAGCAGCGGTTGGAAATCAACAGGCGTCAGTTCCCACCCGAGGGACTTGGCCTTTTCGAGGGCTTTTGTATATGCTGGGTGATGGTCATTCCTGCCAAACCATTGCGGGTCCGCGCATATTCCCAGTGATGGACGTGACATGCACGCACGGCTGCCAAATCCTCCTTTCGTCTGGTCAAGGCCCTCGTGCGGACGTTGTCGAGAGTAGGAGTCTTCGCTGTCATATCCCTCTGCAAGAGAGAGTACCAGATCAGCGTCGTCTACCGTAAGAGCAAATATAGAGATGCAGTCCAGAGTCCGGCAAGCGGGAACGGCACCACGGGCACTGAGAGCGCCACGGGTAGGTTTGAGTCCGACAATGTTGTTCAGTCCAGCCGGGATGCGACCAGAACCTGCAGTGTCGCTGCCGAGAGAGAATGGGACGCGGCCACGAGCGACAACAACGGCGCTACCTGAACTTGAGCCACCGCTGACGCGAGCTGGATCGAAGGAATTGGGGACAGCTCCATAAGGCGATCGTGTTCCGACCAGACCAGTGGCGAACTGGTCAAGGTTTGTCTTTCCCACAACAATTGCACCGGAAGCCTTGAGGTTGGAAATGACTTCTGCATCTAAAGAAGCAGGGGTAGAGCTGAAGTTGGGGCAAGCAGCCGTAGTGACAAAATTCTCGACATCAATATTGTCCTTGGCAGCAAACGGCACGCCGTATAAGGGGAGGGAATCAGGGGTCCCACGCTTCTCCAGAGAAATCCATTGGGTTTGAAGCTGCTCCTCGGTAGCCAAGGAGATCCAAGCGTGTGTTGTCGGGTTCGTTGTGCGTTCTTCCTGTACAAGCCGATACAGCCGTTCAAGACCATGACCATCAGCCTGAGCTGTTTTCCACTCGGCGATGCGAAGAGGCTGAGGGGGGACTTGTGGAGTTGAGTGGTCCATTATGAGAAGGACGATGTCGATGGCTGGTGAAAAAAAAATGAGAATGCCAGGTCTAGTGAAAAGATGGCCTATCTCACCTTAACAACAGGAATTCGATGACAGAGGACTCGGAGGGAGCATGGTGGCTCTCATATAGTCGCAAAGGTACATGATTACACAGTTACGAAGAGTAAAGGAGAGATATAATGGTAATGCATGAGAAACTTCTGTGTAAGTGACGCAGTGGCCGGCGGCGGGCGAAGGCGTGCAGAAAAGCCAACGATATGGGTAAGGAGGATGTGGTGTGGTGGTGCCAATGAAGCGTCCGGCGACACACGAAAATGATGGTAGAGATAGGCCGATATCACAAGCACATGGCGGATTTCGTGCCCACCGGTTTCTGTCCAAAGGCGCCCGTTAAGGGTATAAAGGCTGGTCGTATATTGGGTTTCAGTAGAATTCAAGGCCAAAACTCGTAGCAAAACTCCCAGTCACCGTCGTCGGCTTCACTTTACAAGTGGATATGAAGACGCGGCTCTCATGATGAAAGGAGCAATTTGGTAAAGGCCGGCGGCGTTGGCAGGAGCTACCCTGGTGGTCATAGGGCTTGTAATTTGATTGGCTGAATTTGACCCACCAGTTTGGATCGAGGCCGCCGGCCAGCAGACGGGCAACTGCCATTACCCTAGATTGTACAAACAAAGGGCGCCGGCCAGCTCCTTATAACAATGATCATAAACTTGACAATGAAAATTTGTTATTAGTATTAGTATTTCAACACTAAAATCTGCATACAACTGATAATGAGAGTAATGGCTATTATTTCGATTTTGGCGAGCATGAGTGATTGCTGATCGCAACGAATGTTTGATCTTGTCTGCCAGTAGAACTTGTAAGAAGGAAGGAACGCCTCAGTTGGTTATGCTGCACCTACCTGTCCGCCTGTACCTATATGTGCGCACCTGCCTTGCTTTTCATCTCAGCCTCCAATACATGTACCCACTCAAACGCCTACCATCTAAAGGCAACGGAATTTTCTTTGCCCGTTTCCTGCAATAGCACAGGTACAGTGAGTACGGCGTATGCAGCGCCCACCAGCATCTCTCTCATCTACCTTATCGGATGCACTTGATTGAATGCGACTCTCCGCATCTCGACTCCGCCCCCACAGTTCCATTAACCCGGGCTGGTCTCATGGATCCGCACGTTCCTATATTCGCAGACCTTGAAGCTCAAGCTGGCGACGGCTTCGAGCTGTTCCTAACCATGTGATTGTATCACACTTGACGGTCCCCATCTTTCCTCCCCGTTTCTCCACCTTGTATCACCAGTAAGCAGCCCTACCACCACTTTGTGAGAGCTTGCCTGCCTTAGCCTTCGTACCCTTGGTACGGCAAACAACACCGACCGGGCGGCTTCTCTCGATGCCTTCGCCACCAAGTCCAGGAATCATTGACGTTGGCGGAGGAGGAGGAGGAGATTTTACCATGCTGGGCGTGGGACCGAACCCGAATACCATCGCACCACGACCACCACCAGGCATTACCACCGCGCCTCCTCAATCGCAATCACAATCGCAATCCCGATCTCGACCGTGTGACACGTGCCGACTGCGTAAGACACGCTGCGTGCGCGACGAGGGTCAGATCCGCTGTGTATTATGTACCTTCCATAACCAGCCCTGCACCTTCTTGCGTGGGCCGACCCCGCGCCGCCGTCAGAACCGAGATCGTGAGCGCGTCGACGGACAGCGACCCGGCCAGGACGACGACCCACCCGGCCATGGTGACCGGCGCGCGAGCCTTGAGTCTGCAATCAATGGCGGATCACCACCCAACCAACAGGGCGCTGGGGTCACTTACCATGGCCAAGCTGGCGCCAACGATATCCAGGTAACGTCGCCCGAAGACCGGTCGAGCCGATCATCGTCGCAGACACAGCAGCATATTGTGCCGCCATCGCAGAACTACTTTGAGGCACCCCGTCCCCGAATATTGAGCAACACCCTTGGTCTTGATCTAGGTACCCACGCCCAATACGTTGGTCGTACCGACTGCCGTGACCCCATTCTCCTCGACCTCCACCGTCCTGAGCCGCCCACATCACCCGGCCGGACACCTTCAAGCTTCGCCCGTCGGCTTGACGACAGAACCAGCTTCCTCGTACATGCTGATGAGACGGCGGCCTCGGAGGCCCGGCGCATTGCTGATCTCGATGCTATAGAGGCCACTGTGCAGCCTCTAGGACGAACACTGGTTGATCTCTACTTCCGCATCGTCCACCCATCATTCCCCATTCTGCACAAAGACGTCTTCATTAGCAAGCACCGAGTGTCGTATCGTCACTTTGCACCTTCGCTGCTGGCGGCCGTTTATCTTCTCGCCCTTGACTGGCAGCTGTATGACAGCTCACTAGCTGGCAGGGAAATCGAGACGATACCGGACCCTGCTTCTCTCGAAGAACTAGCCGAGAAGACTATAGCGCAGGATATGCGGCGACCCAAGCTCAGCACTCTCGAAGCCGGCCTGCTGCTTCTGCAGCGGAACGGTCGTATAGTAGAATCCGGCGCACATACAGACCAGGCGTCGAGTCGCCTTTTTACGGCCCAGCTGGTGGCTATGGCCCAAGACCTGGGAATACACGTCGATTGTAGCTCGTGGTCCATACCTGAATGGGAGATTGGATTGCGTCGCCGGCTAGCATGGGCACTGTATATGCAGGATCGCTGGGGCGCATGCGTTCATGGAAGGCCGTTCCTGATCCGCGACGTCGACTGGGACGTGGAGCCTTGCACGGCATCGGACTACCCAGAGCTGCAGGGGGCCGCAGGTGCCGACTCGGCCATAACGACGGGCTGGGAGCTGTTCCTGAGACACGTCGAGCTTGCGCAGCTCCTGAGTGAGGTGGTTGACGGGTTCTACAGCACGACAGCTGTCCGGGCAGGGGGCACGCTGGATCAAATGGGGATCGTGGCGGCCGTGGAGATGGCCAAACCGCTTGTTTTCCGGCTGCGCCAGTGGCACTCGAACCTGCCCAAACATATGCGACTGGAGAACACGTCGTTCCGGGAACTCTGTGCCAACGGTGCCCTGCATCTGGCCCACGCGTCCGTCGAGATCACGCTGTACCGCGCCCTCATTCGTGCTATGACGCCCGATACCCCAGAGCCGCTGCATGAGGCGCTCCGTTCGACAGCCATCTCCAAGGTCCAGGCCGCTATTGACCTGTTGGCGAAGCTGCGCCCGGAGCACACGGCCGCCTTTTGGGGTAGTGCTTCAGCATATCAGGCTGCGGGTATCGGCTCACTGGCCGGCTTGCTCTGGGCGACGGCCGACTCGGCAGACGAGATGGCGTGGTGCGCTGCGCGTATCGAAGATCTCCGCTGGGCTCTTAGGGTCAGGGGCACCGCCGTGCCCTTTGCGAGGGAGGCTCTTCGTCTGCTCGAGCGAGACCCGGGTGGCTTGGGCATGGTCAAGGCTAGGGCAGGCCCTTTGTAAATGATGAATTTCTTATGATGAGCGGATACCACGGTTTATGACAGAGCGGCGTTCTTCTATTTTAGGTGCTTCTATTCTATGGGGGACACATCGATGACTTGTATCATGGCACCGGAGTATACGCCTTTGAAATTTGAGTTTTGATTATTCTTCCCCTTTTCTACATCCCACACACCGTTTGAAATGTGGGTGTTTCAAACCGCGAAGCGACATCTTCCCCAGCTAATGTGTAGACTTGCCAACAAGTCTTGCTGTGCAATCAGTGTATTGTTTATCCACTGAAAGCAAATATACAGGTGCTTTTGAATTTGGTCTCCCTCTCCGTTCTATTGCACCTTGCCACGGGTGTCGACCGGCCAAATCTCCTCAATGACCCCCTTCCGATAAGCATAGTACACATCGTGGAGGTTGATGGTGGGGTCGATATGGCTAGGGACCATATGCACCCTGTCCCCGATGGCAAGGTCTGGTGTGCCATCCTTCCACGCGAGCGACCCGTGCTCATCGCCTAGACAGCCGTACTCGTACCGGTCGTCGCGACACTCGGCCAGCCCGCTGTCAGTGGTGAGCGACTTGAGCCCCGTATCGATGGTGACCTGTCGGGGACCCTGGCGGCTGATGACGGTGGCGAGAAGGGTGAGGCTGTTGGAGTAGAAGGTGCCGACGGCATTTCGGTAGTCGGTGTCCATGAATATGAATGACCCGGGCTGCAGCTCCGTGACGCCCTTGACCGTGGCGCAGAACTCGGCCGTGCCGGTCCCACCCGTGGTGACAACCGATATGTCCACCCCCGGGAGGTCCAGGCTGCGTATAGCGTCGGCCGTACCCGTAAGTGTAGCCATGGACTCGAGGCATTGGGCCTTCCTGTCCTCTCGGTCGTGTAGGTGCTGCAGGTGGCCTTCGTACCCTTGCACGCCGATGAGGCGAAGACGGTCCAGACCAGCCACATGCCGTGCCAGGTCGAGCGCTGGCTGTCCCGGTGCCACACCCGTGCGGTGCAGGCCGACGTCGAGATCGATGAGCGTGTTTATGGGGTCCGCGATGCCCGATTTGCTGAGTGCCTCGTGGATGGCCGTCGCGCCCTCGATGCTGTCCACGACGATGCGGATCCCCGAGTGCGACCGGAACAGCTCCACCAGTCTGGATACCTTGGCCGGGCCCACGACTTCGCAGGTGATGAGGAGGTCGTCGAAGCCTGCTGCTGCCATGGCCTCGGCTTCACTCAGCTTAGCTACACATCCGCCCTTGGCGCCCGCGGCGACCAGCTTGTGGGCTAGAATGACGCTCTTGGTCGTCTTGAGGTGCGGTCGGATGTTGGCGCCTGTGGGGAGGAGCTTGGCCATGAGCTTTTGGATGTTGGCCTCCATCAGGTCCAGGTCTACCACCATGGACGGGGTGTCCAGGCTGTCGAGTCCGTCTCCGACTGCTGGGGAGTACATTTTCTGTACTTTTCTTGTTTCCAGTCTTCCTTTTTTTTCTTTTCTTTTTGTCGTCCCTCTTGGTCTTCAATTGATATCCTCCCCCTCGGCGGTAAACTGGACGAAATAAAAGAAGCTGGAAATGACTAGACTTTGAATACTAGAAGAAAAGAGAGAATTGAACATAGGCAGGTACGCGCTCTCTCTACACGTTGTGCTACCAAAGCCCACGATCATTTCCAGCTCCCCTCTATTTCCCCTCCATGATCCGGCGTCGGACATCAAAAGTAGACTCCACTGCACAGAGTACAAACCGTTAATAGTTTGCTAGACAGCAACGTAACGTAGCAAGGATAACGCCGACACCACACAGTGCGCCTTGACTTTAACCGCCACCAGTGAGTGATACGTGCCGCCGACGGCCAGGTAGCATCGATTCGATGGGTCCCTTGGGAAACTTAGAAGCCCACAGTTTCCGTCGCTAATAGAGTGGGGAGTTGTAGAGATAGGCAATTTCTCCATCTGTCCCGAACGTGGGGTAATAATACATGTAGCCACCCTAGCTAACAGCGTATCGTACATGTAGGCATGCTCGCTTTACACGGTTTGTCGTGTCGTCGTGTCATCATCAATTGATATTATTCTGTTGTCATCTATCGCGATATCATCACTCCCTAATATCTATTGATAATCCGTTTTGTTAGCTAATAGATCCAACTGCCGACGGGGTTTTAAGCTTATCAAAACACTTTAATGCAACGTCTTTGCTTGTTTTCTTCTTCTTTTATTTTTTGTTTTCTTTTTGTGTATCTCATTCATTGTTCGTAAAATTAACCAGACATGCTACTAGTATGTACATAATTCGAGAGTAGTAGCAAGCGCGCCATGCGGAGGAAGGGGAGAGCAGAGTGCATGTACCATAAGCAATAGATTCCCCGCTCCTTGCCACCCTTAAATCAACATGTGACCACCACTCTATAGAAACCATCGGAATTCAGGTACCGAAGGCCCCTCACGCAGCAGCTTTGTGGGAACATCGCTGGCCGTCTTCTTGTGACCATCGCGGCGGTTCCTCCGGTAGTTGTCAAACATCATGTAGGAGCCAAGGATACCAGCGATGAAGCATCCGCAGGCGCCAAAAGTGGCGGTGGTGATGAGAGCGGTCTCGTACTTGGGAGCTTCATTCTCGCGGAAGATGTTGCTAGAGACAAGTCCCATTAGGTTGGCGAGGGGCACACCGACCGAGGTGAGGACGACACGGCGACCTTCGTGGGCAATGTTGTTGTTGTACCAGGTGGACAGGAGGACTGAGGGTGCCGAGGTCCCCCAGCACATCATGAAGCAGGCGTAGTAGGCGACCTGGATCTGGGCCTGGACGTCGGGGATGGATGCGTAGATGATGAAGCCGATGAAGGTGAAAGCGAAGCCCAACATGATGAAGGGGAAGCGCAGACGCGCAAAGTCGGATGCAAAGGCCAAGACCAGCAGCATCGCCGCTCCAGTCACATTAGGCGCCACCGTGTACAGGTTCGTCTTGACGGTGCTGTAGCCCAGGCGCGAGATGATTTGGGGCATGAACAGGTTGACTGACTGCAGGGGAACGCCCAGGCATATCTCAATGAGCAGGAACATGTATGTCGACGGGTACTTGAAGATGGCCAGCGAGTCGCGCAAGTTGAACTTTTCCGACACGACAGACGACGAGTCCACCTGGATTCGATGATACGCGAGGGCCTTCTCTTCCTCGTTGAGAAATTTGGCTTCGGCAGCGCTACGAGGCAGGTACCAGAAGACAAAGATGGAGAAGAGAACGGATGCGGAACCCTCGATGATGAAGAGGTAGCGCCACGCGAGGAGGTGGGACTTGATGTGGAAGACGCCAAAGGCCAATAGACCGCTCTATTTGCGCAATGATTTTCGTTAGAAAGGGAACGTCCCACAGGCAAGACCGTAGTCGGAGCGGAGCGGACAGGAACATACAAAGGCGTTGGCAATGTTGGAGGCGGCGTAAAAGATGGCCAGCCTACGAGCTAGCTCACCACGACGGTAAAAGGTGGTCAGGTAGTAGATGACGAGGGGGAAGAAACCCGACTCGGCCATTCCCAGAATCCAGCGGAGCGCGAAGAGACCGCCAAAGTTATGGACCGCCGCCGCCAGCAGAGTCATCGAGCCAAATGTGAACATGAGGATGGGGAGGACGCGCGCAGGGCCGAATCGTTTGCCCAGAACGGCGACGGGCATGGCGAAAATGACGTATGGGACGAAGAAAATGCTGACAATCAGGTTATACTGACCCGGCTTGAAGTTGAGGTCTATTATTGTCCCATGTGGCCTCTGGTCAGTTACCGATCTACTTCATAATATAATATTGAAATGGGGAGACAAAACCATACCATCGCTGAGTCCTGCCGTCTCGGCATTTCCAAGGTTACCCTTATCGAGTGCATTGAAAAGGTCTGTGAAAATAAAGTCAGCAATGCTGAAGAGCACCAGGAGTGAGTGTCGGGACTGGACTTACACATGACGGCTAGGACGGGCATGAGGCGAATGTCAAACTTGAAGCACAGCTTGCGCTCGGCAGCATGGTCAATGACATGCGCCGTCTCGCCGATACTGCCAGTAATATCGGCATCGTTGACAATAGCACTGGTGTTGTCGTTCTTTTCCGGGTCCAAGTCAGCTTTCCTTTCGAGATCCATGACGAGGCGACTTCTTCTTTCTTTTCTCTTTGCCCTTAAATGATCTTCTTTGAGAGTGAAGAGTATATGGGCCCGTGCTGAAGAGAAAGAAGAGAAAAGTGAAGTAGGGGAATGGATCAGGAAAGAGAGAGAAAAAAAGAGAAAGAAAAGACAAGTTTGCCTTTCAACCAAGATCGGCAGCGGTCGAAGGTATTATTACCTCCCTGGGCTAGACTGGATGGCTTTCCAACTGCCATGGTCCGGCTTATCAAAGGGGATTCGACCCCAGACGATACCCGTGCGCTATCATCGTTCCCCGTATCTACCTATCTGTGTTTAGGTAGATAGGAAGTATATGCTGGTAGTAATAGATACAAGTATCTGTGCACCGTGCCATGATGGAACGACGCCCACGGTGTGGTGTGTTACATCGAAGCGGGGCCTTGGTGGGATCGGCACATTCTCCAGGAAATGCCACTTACAACATATTAGCACACACTGACTCTGCTCACAATCTCGTATTTTCCGACGGGACAAAGAGGGGGAAAACAAAAGTCCACATGCGTCCGGTTAATGGTCATCCAAGGGGCCGATCTCGGGGACGTCATGTGTTTGTTCGTGTCGGGGTTCACTTCTTGCTCAAAATGACACGCAGATGGAAGAATCACCAACGTGGTGCGCTCACGTTAGTTTCACCACGAGTATCGTAGACGTGCACATAACCAAGACCGCCCATCATGGCTAGCACTAATCCCCAACCACCCTACCCTATTCACGAGTCAATGGTCGACCGTTTAGACCCTGAATATGCCGCCTTTTATAACAAGCACATCATCGACAAGCAGCAGGTTCATCTGCAGCCGATATCCGCCTCGCGCTCAAGCGGCGTCCTGATTCCCGGCAGCGGTCCCCAGCAGAAGGTCGCCAGCATCAAAGACTACTCAGTCACCCGCAAGGAGAGTGAGGGCCCTGACGTGAAGGTGCGTTGCTTCACGCCCGAGGGTGACAAGCCGGAGGCGGGATGGCCCGTGTGCATCTACTACCACGGCGGCGGCTGGGTCCTAGGCAACATTGACACGGAGAATGTCATTGCCTCTCATCTTTGCGCGAGGGGAAAGTCTGTCGTTGTGTCTGTTGATTACAGGTTTGTTTTTCATGATCCTCTCCATCCATCTCCGTGGTTCCCTTTTGGCTGACTGGAGAAACGATGCAGACTCGCTCCCGAGGACCCGTTCCCCGCTGCTGTCCACGATTCCTGGGAGGCTGTCCTGTGGACCATAGGCAAGGGAAAGGACATTCTCAACATCGACACGACAAAGATGGCCACCGGTGAGTGTCTTGCCCTATTCCCTCTCCCACCCTTCGCCTTGACGGTTATCAATATCTTCTAACCTGGACGAAAGGCGGCTCATCTGCTGGAGGCAACCTCGCCGCCATCATGTGCCAGCGCACAGTGGCCCGTGGAACCCCCAGATTCTCTCTGCAACTCCTATCCGTCCCAGTGACGGACAACACAGCGGACGTCACCACGAGCGATACCTGGCGTGAGAACCAGCACACTCCCGCCCTCCCCGCACCCAAGATGCTTTGGTACAGGAAACACTACCTCCCCAACGAGGCTGATTGGGCTCACCCCGAGGCCAGCCCGCTCTTCTGGCAAGGTGACTGGTCTGCTTTGCCTCCGGCCTGTACCGTTGTGGGCGAGCTCGATGTCCTGCGCGGGGAGGGGGAGCAGTTCAACCAGAAGCTGCGCGACAATGGCGTTTCGGCTGCGGTTCATGTCATGAAGGGGCAGCCTCACCCTTTCATCGCCATGGACGCCGTGCTCGATGCTGGATCGAGGGCCATCACACTCTTCTGCGAGGCCCTTTATGCTACCATGTACAAATCGAGTGAATAATGGGGGACGTCTTGCATCTTCAATAGACGGGGGTCGTATAAAGCATAATCAAGAGAGAATAAATGCATGTTGGAATTTACAATGTTCTCCTCCGCTATTTTCGTACCTGAAATCCGTCATCAGTTCAAAAGTGAAGATTAAAAAACCCCCAAGGAAATGCATATCTGACTTTACCACAGCGACGCTGTCTTGCCCATGCCCCATGTCGTCAAAATACAAATGGCTTTCACCCTCGCCCTCATGGTATAAAGCAAAACGTATACTCGCACATGCTTCTAGCATGGTTTCTGTTTTCTTCTTTGGACTTTGAATTTTTGCTATTATTTTTTTATGTCACCCTCCTTTTTCCTCCCCTGGATTATGATATTAAAAAAAAAAATGAAAGAAAGAGAGGGAAAAAAAAAAGAAAATCGAGGGCGACGGGTATCAATGTCAACGACCGAGACCCATGCTGCCCAGTCTCTCGCACGACGGCATTTTGTAAGCCTCAGCAGAGGCCATTTTGCTGACATCCTGGTAGAACCAGCCCTGCGCGTCGTCACGCAGACGCCTCTTGTACATGATTTCGTTGTCGCATTCGGACCGCAGGTGGCGGACGAGCTTGACCTCGGCCGTATGGTCGAGGCTACTCAGGCGAGAGTCGCTAAACTTGGCGATGTCGATGGGGTCAACAAAGTAGCGGATGTTGTGGTTGGGAGTCTCGCGGAGATGCGTGTAAGGAGGGAGCGGGTTGTCAAAGACCATTTGGGGAGTGGCGGGCGTCGAGTCGCCAAATGAAAAGAGGGACGTGATCATAGGGAGGACGAAGAAGATGATGATGGGCAGGAGGCCGATGAGGTTCTGTAGAGGGTGAGCCTCTTGCTGCTGGCCTGGCTGCCCCTGCTGCTGCGGCCGTCTCCTAGGTCGTGCCCCGCCAAACTGGTGGACGCGGATGCCCGGGCCACCGCCAAAGTTGAAGACAAATTCAGGTCCTGTATCAAAGCCTTACGTTGTCAGTCGTCTTTTCCGCCTCTCAGTTCCTCTCGCGAGGGCCATGACAAGAACGAGCGTGTCAAGGTAAAATGAAGAATCAAACTCACCTCCGAAACCACCACCTCCGAAGCCACCACCACCGCCGCCAAAGAAGCGTGCGAACATCTCCTCTGGACTCAGCTCCTCCTCCCACATGCCTCCTCCACGACCAGGGAACCCACCACCACCTGCGGCGCCAGGTGGGCCTCGCGACGCGAAGCCTGAGAAGGGGTTAGGTGGCGGCGCACCGCCAAAGCGGCTGTCTGGGTCGCCGCCGAAGCGGTCGTACTTCTCCCTTTTTTCCTTGTCTCCAAGGATTCCAAAAGCTCTGCTGACCATCTTGAAGGCCTCATCGGCGTGCTGATGGCCATTCTTGTCCGGGTGCGTTAGCAGTGACTGCTTGCGGTACGCTTTCTTGATATCCGAGTCGGAACACGTCTTGCGCACGGCCTCAAGGGCCAATATATCGTAGAATTCTGTCGCGCCGCATTTTCGGATACGTATCACTGCTGCCTCTTGATCGGGAGTGAAACCCCGGCCCTGGTTTCCCTGCTTGTGGTCCCTATTCCGCGCGGAGCCGCCGCCGGAGTCGGCCCCCGAGGCTGTGGCGCCTGGCATCGATGAGGAAGTGTGTCTGGAGTTTGGTGTGGGTATGGGTGGAAGTTCTGAATATGCGCCCGAGGATTTGAGAGAAACGGGGTCGTATCCTCTACGCCGGTTACGGGGTGTGTCCCCGGGGAATAGGACAATGTGTGGCAATCGTAGCAGGTGATAAAGTCAGGGCGTGGCGCGCGTTATCGGGTGGCTCGTGGAATGTCGTCTGAACAGGGTCTTATAGGCCAGATCGTTTCTGTATAGTATGGTTTATTGGCCCAACGTGCGTAGTCGTCCAACTCGTGATGGTGTCGTCGAGATGGGGGGAGGTGGGATGATGATAATATTTCCAAAAAGGCGTTTGGGACAGGTTTCGATACCAGCTTGAACCAACCAGTGGGACAAGTTGCCTAGGCCACCCTCAATGGCGGCGGACCCTGTCCGGCGCCAGCACTCTGGGGGCGAGCCTATGATTGCTAGTGCCCGGACAGTTTCAGCGACCCGTTCGCGGGCCAAGGGCTATTGGGGCCTGGTTCGAGGCACTTCCAGTGGTGCCACCTGCTGTAATAATGGCGGGGCCCTCAGGTACACGTGATAGTGGTGACCCCTTGCACAATGCTGTCAGTACCTACGAGTACGTATCGCTGCCACGCGAGTGGAACGCCCAGTTCATACGATGCTCATCTTCATTCAACCATTAATATCGTCGCTTATCTCTCATTCAACCACAGAAGCCCCGAGCACAACCATGACTTTATTTATCTTTCTATAGCAAACACTCACTTTGACGTATCTGGCTCTCCCTTGTACTATCCCTCCTGAAATGAAGCAACTTTGACGGTTGTCATGCCTTCAACTTTCATCCCATCAGATGATATGGCTCTTTCAGACTCGAAAAAATAACACACAACCTACTAATCGCAGTACATGGGTATGCGCCCAGTCGGCATCGAACACAAGACTGGACCACCCGTGACATCGGTAAGGAACGAAGAAAATCAAGTCGAATCATCGCTACAAAGGTCGACCACTTCGGGCATTGAGCTTATAGTAGCCTGAGGAGAACCGCGTCTGGCACAAGGAGATTCAATGGCCCTCGGAGGGGTCTGCTTGAAAAGAGAAGACGCTGCGGCCTTTGAAGGAGAGCGTTTGATCCGAGGAGATGCCGCAAACTTCATAGGAGACTGCCTCGCCCGGGGAGATGCAGCCGTCTTTGTGGGGGATAGTCCCTCTTCCAAGGTCTTCGCCCGAGAGGCGCGTTGCTCGAGCTCGCGTTCGAGGGCTCTGACACGTTCGACGCGGTTCACGAGGTCATCTTCCAGAGTCTGTACCATCTGCAGCTGTTTATCTACATCGTCATTCATGATCTGGTTCTGGCAAAGTCTTCTCTCCAGGTCCGCTTGGAGGGCATCTGTCCGGGTGCGTCGCCGTTCAAGATCATCCTCGAGATCTTTTGCTTCAGAGATTCGGTCCACAAGGTCGTCATGCCGTTTCTTCTCTCTCTTCATGGCCTTGTTCGTGTTCGGAATGTCCTTGTATTCCTCCTGAAGGTCTTGGTACCTCTGGCGGAGGTGGGCAGTGGCCCTGTTGAATTTCTGCACAAGTCAGTGAGGGGAAACAAGACCAGGTGATATTCTATCCAAGGAGGAAAAGAGGAAACACTCACCTCCGAGTTACCCTCTACGAGGGCCTTCAGCCGGCGAATGGCGGTACGAGCCATGAAGTCTTCCACGGGCTTGCATGGTTGGCCAGACCTCGCGCAGGCCGTGCATCCACTGCCCTCGAGGCTTGGAAAACACAGGCCGTCGCTTTGACCGAAAGCAGCGGAGATGACGCACCCCTCGCAAGGGGCAGAGACGCGTACATGGTCTGCAACCTGCTGAGCGTGCTACTTACTGTTGTTAGACTTGTTGCCATGATAACGGGAAGTGTTTGGGCCGAGATACCTGCTTGAGGAGATCCTTTATGTCATCGACGCCGCGACTTCGTCTTTTAGCTCGGCCCATGATGACGATGTGTTCTGGCGATAGTGTTGACCATTCAACTTTTGGGTCTGAGTATAGTAGTGATGACTGAAGGTAGCGTGGAAGGAGGAGGAGAACGTCGAATGGTGGGCTGGTGGTGGCAGAAAAGAGGACGAGAAGAGCAGTCAAAGGCGAGGTGGGCTTGCCAGCTGAGGAAGAAGTGAGAATTCACATGGGCGTCTCACAATATCCTTTGGGGGGCTAACCGCTGTTCTCCGTGGCCCAGCACTCACACTCACTATTATAGTGTTGAGAATTCTGGAAATCGCCTTTTATGATATGGGGCTATCAAGCTGGTCCTACACGGGCCTCCGCTAGGCGTTGTATGGAAGTTTGTCGCGATGATTTCAGTTGAAGCTACAAAGCTGGATGACCAAAGAAAGACAGCATTGTCTTTATAATGGGAAATCTTCAGTGTGTGCAGTCGAATTTCTACAAGGACTATTATACGATGTTTGCCATTAGATGAAGGTAGGCCAAATGCATAAACGAGGATTGTATGCTCCGATCACAGTCATGCTGTTAGTGGTAATATCAGTGATTGCCTCATTGTGAAAGGAGTGCACCACTGAGCACCCCTTAAAACCTATAGAAATCTAGGGGGGTTTTTGCGGAATTATTCGTTAAAATTTTCACTTTTCGTTATATCATTATTTTCTTTTTCTTATTAAGGGAAGAAACATGATATAAATTAAAGAATATTAGAGTCTAGCGACGGCAATGGTTCACGGACCATACACGGAGGTGTGGATTGGGCGGGCGGAATATCCATGATCCGCACCTCGACCAGTGGTGGAAAGGTCAACCCAAACTGGTACCACGCGACAAAGGACGGGACGAGATCTACCCAGAGTCGACTTTCGATATATGCGCCAGCAACAATGAAGCCGAGTCGAGTTCTGCTAAAGCGCTCAACATGGAAGGGTGAGTAGACATCGCTGCGCCCATCTGATCCAATTTGATTGACACAAAGCTAACAATTCTGAACAGGGCCGAACCTCGTGCCGTAAGACGACTCCCCTTCACTCCTTTACAATCGAACGCCCATCCCGATTTCCCCCAACTTTCCCACCAGGGGGGAGACAATGCGGCTCGATTACGACTCAAACGATGTCGATACTAACATTCTTCCTCTGACAGCCTTCCGATCCAGTGGCCCAAGAAGCAGGGTGACAAGCCGCCGCCGGTGCGCACCAACGCGCGCTCCGCGACCATCCTTCCGAGCTTTGTCGGCCTCCGATTCGAGGTGCACAACGGCAAGATCTACAACCGCATCAACATCACTGAGGACATGGTCGGCCACAAGCTGGGCGAGTTTTCCCCGTACGTCACGACCAACCGTTCACCTCTATACTCTACCGAACCGGACCGGCCGTGCCAATATATACTGACTGTGCCAACTACAGGACAAGAAAGGGTGTCCAGAAGGACAAGTGGAGGAACAAATAGAAAGGAAGCATCTACTCCGACAGAGGAGAGGTCATGTTGTATTAGAAAAAGAAGGAACCTGTATCATCATCGATTGTATTCATCAATACGCAAAGCATATTTCTGTTTTTCACTTTTCTTCAGAAAAGAAAATGCATTCTGTATTTTGAAATCCGTGTATCTTGTTTTTCTTCGCCCAACGCCATTCGTACAAGGAAAAATCCCAAAACAAAACCGCCTATTATCGTAAAGCCCTCTCGCGGAGAGGGGACAAAAAAAAAGGAAAAAGGGAAGCCAAGAAAAAAAGAAACAAAATTGGGAAGCAAGAGAGCATACCCTTTATCTCATCGGTAAAACTCGCTGCGTTTAACATTGACACCGTACTCTCCCACCGCCATACCGAGGTCCTCCATTGTGAGAACGGTCCTGTTCTGGCTCCCCCCCTGGCCGCCACCGCCGTACCCAGGCCTCTGGATACCGAGAGCCGCATTGGCGCCCGCAGCACCTCCCTTGCTCTGGTCCTTGCTCGCTGGCGCACCGGCACCTGCAGCGCCGCCAGCCTGGCCGGCGCCACCCTGATGTTGTCCGGGGACGGGGAAGCCGGCGGCAGCGCCGAGGTTGCCCATGGGGTTGTTGGTATTTGTGTTGGACGCGCGGATGCGGCTGTACTGGTAAGCGTCGGCGGCGACGTCTGCGATGAACTTTTGTGTCGCGAGGGCCAGCAGGCGTGCCAGTCGAGCGTCCGTCTGAGGAGGGGGCGGCAGGCCAGCCTTGGTCATGTAGTAGTGCGTCACTGCGTCGGGAATCTACCAAACGAATGCATTGTTAGAGAGTGAGAGGAAGGATTGTCTGGCCCCTCCCCCAGCGCTCGGCCGAGAGAGTGGGACGGGGCTGAGAATAAAAACGTACAATGGGTGCGGAGTCATCCATCTTGTGTAGCAGCTCGCGGAGAGATACATCCTTGTGCGTAGGCAGCTTCAGCTCAGGCCCTGGAGCTACAGGGTTCTGCTCTTCGTCGTCTTCGTCCCCGCCACTCGGCGCCGGTGCATCGGTCGCGGCTCCAGGTGCGGTGGTGCCATCCATGTTGGTGTCGCCATCGCCGGTCGTCGTTGCGGTTGTCTCTGCTGCGGGGGCCGCCGCTGCGACCTGCTCGGGCTTCTCTGGCAATTCGCTGGCCATGATTGTGGTTGGAGATATATGACGTTGTGATGGATGGTGAAAGCGGGTTGCGACGGTTTGACACTCCCTCACGGTGCACTTCGTTCTGGTCACGTGATTGGTATGAGCAACGTCAAGATGCAGCCTCAAGGAGTCAAAAGACAACTAATAAGTGAAAAAGAGGTGGATCACTCGATCGGCAAAGTCGTTCTAACAGACGGACAGACTGGTCATTTTGTTTTGTTTTCTTTTTCTTATTATATTTTTTGCACGTAAAATTACCATGCTATATTACAGGTTCCTCAATCATTTTCCTCCATGCCTTCTGACACTCGTTCTGTGAACCTAGCCACTTGTCCCTTCGTAGCTAGATGGATTATAAAAAGAAAACACAACAAACGTGATCAATAGCCGTCTATCTCTACATCGTTATCCACGGACCTTGTTTTCGTCATGTCCATAGTATCGGTAGGTCCCTCATATTGGATTGCAGAGCCTGCTCCTCAAACGCCATCACAATACAAAGCCGCGAGGGGAAGAAACCGCACTCGGGCTCCATGTTATTAAAAACTTCTCCCATTGAGCCACCCAGATACCATGTGACATTGTGCAGGCCTGGGCTGGCGGAAATGGGGAGTAGAGCAACCTATCGTTGCTGCTTCTGTCGCCAGTTGTCGCGGGTAGCGGGTCCCGTTTATACGGGAAGCTTGAACTTCTTGCCCTTGAGGACGCGAGTGTAGTAGACGTAGAAGAAGTCGGTGTAGAGGACGGTCTGGACGAGTCCGGCGACGATGGCGATCCAGTCGGTCTTGTGGTTGACTTCGGTGAAGTAACGGTAGACCCAGTTGGGGATGTACAGGGCGCGGTAGGCGCCGAGGGCGAACAGGTAGTGGGTGGTGATGGTCTCAGCCTCGCCAGTGCGCTGGAGCATGAAGAGCTGGGGCAGGATGGCGACCGACTCGAGCCAGATGGAGAATGCCCAGAGAATCTCAGAGATGGTGTACTTGTAGGGGAGCAGGATGGCGAGAACGGCGGCGCCTCCCAGCAGGTACTGGACGCGGAAGGTGTCGACGTTGGGGTCATTTGTCGGCTTGTAGGCGTTGGTCATTAGGTAAATGATGTATCCCTGGGAGCCGATAAAGAGGACCTTGAAGATGAAGTTGTACACGCTGTTGGTCGAGAAGAGGTCTGCGCAAGTTGACACGTTAACAGGCTAGTCACAAGAGCGGCCATGAAGGGACGCTGCCCCGCCTTCAGATCGGACGGGAACACAATGCGAAGAGACGTACCGAGATAGCGCGTGATGTAGACGAAAAGATATAGCGCTTGCGACTTAAACGAGATACCGGAACAGCTCTGCATCACCAGTCAGTGCTGCGCGAGGGGGTCCAGGCGGCTGGGGTTGAAGACTCACGTTCATCTGCACCATCTTGTGCAATAGGATGAGGATACTCCCCAAGTGGGAGAAATCCGCTACAACGAGAGACTTCTGTCAGTAAAACATAATCGACATGATGTCCCGGACGGTCGTCATGGCGCTTACCTGCGACTCGAAAGACGTTGGGCATGGTGGCGGCGGCGTCTCGAAAGCTGGCCTCTAACGGGCGACGATGATGGATGTCGAAGCGGCGGCAATGGGATCAGTAGGCGACGGCCAGCGCGGCGTATGGACGGGAAGATGCGATGGCGCTGATGACGGGGAGAGTTGGTCGAGTTGGTTGTTGCAGGTCTGGTTATTGGTTTATTGCCGGACAGGCGTTTTAAGAGGTTCTGGAGGGCGGAGCTTAAATGGATCGTCAGGAGCTTGGCAAGCTGGGAAAAAGGACACGACGCGCGCGACTACAAGACTATTGGCGGAGCTCCCCAGAGAGAACACATAGTGAGCGAAAGGCATTGAAACAAGCTGTCACAGAAGAAGAGAGCACGTGATATGACGTTCAGTCAAGTTTGCGCCTGCTTTCGTAAGACAGAGAATTGTGTGTCAGCATTTCCAACTCTCGGCCAGCCCTTGTGGCGCAGCAACACCATCAGCATCGCACTAGCCACATTGAAGCACGCCAACCATGGCGAAATTGTCATTACAAAGCGAAGTCCGTAGAATCCCAGCAGGCCGGCGTTGATTCCCCGTGCTTCGCCCCGCCTCGCCCCCAATCTGCTTACGATATATAAGTCCGCCTTGAACAACCCATTCTCCGCCTGCCTCTCTTTGACCAGAACTACTTTCATTCTTACCAATACCATACCGTATATATCACAAGGCTTCTGCAATATATACGCTTTCCAACGCACTTGAAAAAAATTAATAAAATACCGTGAAAGAAGAGAGAGAGATCAACACCTTATTCTTTTTTCACTTTCACCGACATAATATACGACGAAATTCCGCCATGTCAGACCACGGATCTGTCGATAGAGCAGCATCACCCCACAACGTGATCAAGATTGACGTCAAGCACCGCAGCAACAACCACAGCTATGAGTTCCCTGAGACGGCAACGGTCACAGACCTATTTGAGGTGATCGAGGATGAGCTGCAGATCCCGGTGGGCAACCAGAAGATTCTGGTGCCAAAAGCGCCAATGCTGCAGTTCCCACCCAAGGACCCAGACCAGTCGCTGCGGGACCTCCAAGGCAAAAAGCTGATGCTGATGGGGTCTGCGGCGTCGACGGCAGACGATGTGCGCATCATGGGCAAGAAGATGGAGGAACGCCGCTTGGAGTCGATGAAGCGTCGACAGCGACAGCGGGCGGCAGCGGCAGCAGCTCCTGCAGCACGCAAGACGACACCCACGACGACAGAGACGCGGTACACGTTCCAGCAGGTGCGGCCGCTCCAGATGCTCCCGCGGCCAGAACGCAGCATGGCACTCCTGATGCGTCTCAAGTCAGACCCAGGCATCGTCGCCGCCATGCGCAAACACGAGTTCTCGGTAGCGCTGCTGACCGAGATGGAGCCCCTGTCGCACACCCAGTCGGACCACGAGGGCACGTCGCGCATCCTGGGCCTCAACCGCAACCGCGGCGAGGCGATCGAGCTGCGTCTGCGCACCGACGCCTACGACGGCTACCGTGACTACAAGACCATCCGCAAGACTCTGTGTCACGAGCTCGCACACAACGTCCACAGCGACCATGACCGTCAATTCTGGGACCTGTGCCACCAGATTGAACGCGAGGTCGACGCTGCTGATTGGAAGTCGGGCGGCCGCACCATTGGTGAGACGTCGCGCTACCACATCACCGGGCAGGCAGACGAGGATGACGAAGACGAGTACGCTCATGACGATGGTGGTTGGACCGGTGGCGAATTCACCCTGGGCGGTGTCGTGGGTAGTTCATCAGATTCAGCTGGTGCCGGCGCCATGAGCAGGAGGGATATTCTTGCCAGGGCTGCCATGGAGAGGCAGCGAAGGGATATCGAGTCGGAGCGCAAGGCCGACGAGGGCTGGCGGCCATGCCAGAGACCCCCTAGGAATGACGAGGCCCAGTAATACTGTTTTTTTCTGTATTTTTTCCTTCTTCTTCTGCATAGTAGCGTTTGGGACATCTGCTTTTAAATATTTGGCCTTTAGGGGGGTCAAGAACGAGCGATAGCATCGTGGTGGTATTTAATCATCGCATCATGTACACTGGATAATATGTATTTCTTTGGTCTTTTGACTTCAATTAACGAGTATGCTGCAATATTTACATGCATTACGTGACATTGACATGGTTTATCCAATAGCAAGGACAAAACACGCTTTCAAAAAACATGATACATGTTGCTTTAATACGGCAGGGGGTCCAAGTTCAGCCCTTCGACGGAGAACTTGAAAGAGTCATTGCGCGAGTAACTCCCAGCGGCGTCAAAGTCGAGACGGCCCTTGATGCAGTCGCGCAGGTCGACATCAGCATAGATAAGCGAGTGCTCATCCTCCCACTGCGGACCAGCCAGGACCTCACCCATAGGGTCGACGATGCTAGAGCCACCACGGCACACCCATGACGTAGCTGCCGGCTTCTTTGACGACCCAGCAGCAGCAGCAGAAGCCGTGCCATTAGCGGTCTGGTCCTCCTGCTGCTCATCAACGACAGCCACGTCGTGCTGACCGTTGACAGGCTTCTTGCCCAGGACAATCTCATTGCCATCCTCATCAAAGATGGACTTTCTCCGGGTGTGATGGCTAGCAGTCTGCTGCGATATCGATGCCGACGTCGATGTCTGCTGGCTGTCGGTGGTATCAGTGTGCCTGACAGCCATGTTGCTGCTCACGACGAAGCATCGGCCCTCGATGGCAACGGTGCGCATGAGACCAAGCCAGGCTTCGCGGGCGTCGGCGGTGGGAGCCAGGTACAGGTTGATGTTTTGGGAGTACAGGGCCTGGCGAAGGAGAGGCATGTATGACTCCCAGCAGATGGCGGCGGCCATGTTGACGCGGACGCCCTTGATGGTGGTGCTCACTGCGCGTAGGGTGGCAGGACTAGCCTGAGCCCAGATGAGGCGCTCAGTTCCAGTCTAGGTGACTCAGTCAGCACTCTATTCAGACATATTTGACTTTCATACAAAAGGTAGTTGAAAATACAAAAGGGTAGAGAAGAAATACTCACAGGCATCACCTTGCGACGCTTCCCAATGATACCCTTCTTAGGACAAACATACACAGCAGAGCAGTAGAGACTACCACCCGCCCTCTCGACGCACCCAGTGACGATGAAGACACCCGTATCCCTAGCCACAGTCTCGAGATACTCCCTCGTACCATCACCACGGGGCACCTCACTGTTCCCACTAGCATCATGAGACGGGAGTTCCCTCTTGATCCAGGCGTCGCCCGCGCCGGCTCCACCCGGTCCAGCCGTGTCGCCCAGATCGACGGCGGCCTCGAAGTAGCTGGCGAACTCGTCGCGGCCCTCGGCCGACCTGCTACCCACTATGCTGCCGAAGCCGCTGCCGCGCGGGTAACCCCCAAGAAAGGCTTCGGGGAGGAGAAGCAGGTCTGCGCCCTGTGAGGCGGCTCGTTGGGCGATGGTGCGGAGGAGCTCCAGCGTCGTGGCTGTCGTGGACTGTGTGCCCGGTGAGGCCGTAGCGAGTCGGATTACGCCCATTTTTTTCCTTTTTCCTTTTTCCTTTTGTTTTCTCACAATTGGATGGGTTGGTGATGTGTGTTGATATTATTGTCCTAACGATTTTTATTACGTTGATGTCAAAAAAAGTATGGGAGGTGACAGCTTCCCATCTCCTCCAAAACACACCCCGCCGCTTCCCATTATTGGCTCAGTGGGTCAAGGCGGTCGTGTGATTTATCCATTCTCGGATTGGCTTTCGTGACAATATCCGGAGGGGGTCCCGTATCCGATTTGAAATCCGCAACCCAAGTTTCTGTACTCGTACTCCACATGCCACGCGACAAGGTTTCAGTGGGTGGCCCAAGTCGAGAACAATATTTGATGTGAAGTGTGGTGGTGCGTGTTCCATCACACCCTCTTTATATCTGATGTTGGGGATGTGGAAGCATATTTCAATTGGTGGTTCAAAAAGCCAAAATGAGGAGAGAGAGAAGAAGGGTCACAATAATCGTATGATATAGGTTTTTTTTGTTTGAATTATTCATTATTAATAAGATTTGATGCAATTAGTAGTAGTGACAATATGCCCGACAGAATCCACAGAGCGCTCGCTTTTGTTTATATGAAAACAGAGACAGAAAAAGGGAAAAGAGAGAACATGACCCAGATAACCGACAAAGAAAAAAGAAAAGAAAAAATACAGAAAGGGAAGAAAGAAGAAAAGACAATTATACACTAGCGTCAATGTCGACGAGGATCTTGACGTGAGAGTCCTTGTCGTCAATGAGAGTCTTGAAACCCTCGCTGACGACATCATTCATGGTGATGCTCTTGGTGATCATACCAGAAGGGTCCATGCGTCCTTGGGAGATGACATCAAGGACCTCTTCAAAGTCGCCGAGGCTGTACGTGGCACTATTTGTAAATTGTCAGTAAACGTAATTCGTAACGTCGATGTGTGTGTGTGTGTGTACTTACACGCCAAGGTAGGCCTTCTCGCGAAAGACAATCTCATTCATGTTGATGCCAGCGCGCTTTCCCCAAACGGCAATGTTGACGAGGGTACCCCTAGCCTTGAGGGCTTCAAAGGCTGTGTCAATGGCATACTGGGACCCAGCGGCGTCGAATCCGACGTCAGCGCCGAGGCCGCCGGTGAGCTTCCTGACCTCCTCGACGACGTCCTGGCAGCTAGGGTCGAGGACGTGATGCGCACCGAATTGGCTGGCAAATTGACGGCGCTTGGGGCTCATCTCGCTGACAATGATGTTGGAACAGCCACGGCCGACCAGGGCCTGGATAACAGCGAGACCGATAGGTCCGCCGCCGATAACAAAGGCCGAGTCTCCCTCCTGGTAGGGGGAGATCTTGATAGCATGCCAGCCGACAGCCAGGGGCTCGACCAATGCACCAACCTCGAGGGGCACGTTGTTCGGGAGAATCTTGACACACGATTCAGGCACGACGGTAGACTGGCACAGGCCACCGCCCCAACCGCTCAGGCCGATGAAGCCGTTGCGGTCACAGCAGTTGACCAGGCCGCGCTTGCAGGACCGGCAGTCACCATCGTAGATGATAGGCTGGACACACACGCGGTCTCCGGCCTTGATGTGGCTCACACCCTCGCCGACTTCCTCGACAATGCCGGAAAACTCGTGGCCTAGGGTGAGAGGGTGTGTCTCGCCCGTGATAGGGTGGGGAGCCCCGGGCTTGGGGATCAGGTTGTTGCCGCCCGTGTACTCGTGCACGTCTGTGCCGCAGATTCCACAGAACTTGGGAGCGATGCGGACGTGACCAGGCTTGATGATGGGTACGGAGACGTCTTCAACGCGGACGTCTTCTTGTCCGTGGTAGCGGACAGCCTTCATTGTAGAGCCCATTATGTGTGTTGTGTGGTGGTGGTGAGGAGATGTGTGTGTGTGTCTGTGAGGGTGACAGAGAGGCAGAGTGCTCAATGCAGGTAAGTGTTGGAGTTGTTGAAGTGTATTTATCTTGTGATGATGCAGAATAGAGAAGAAGATGAGATGGATAAGAAGTAAATGAAAGTTGAGCTAGAGGACAGACTTATATATATACGAGTCAATACGTGAAAGATGAAAAGGGGGGCAGTCACGATGGTCGACCGGGGAAAAGAAAAAAGAATTATTAACATATAAAAAAAGAAATACAAAAATAAAAATAAATGAGACCCTTTCCACCTCGGTCTGTCGCCGAGAAAGGTCGTTATTGTTGTTGGGTATCCGGAAGCGAGCGGACGAGGCACTGTCAAGGGCCAGGTGACCAGGACGGGATCCCAGGTGTGGACTAGTGCATCACGAGTTTTGGGATGGGATACCTCAATTGGCATTTTCCAGGGGTGTGTACGTGTGTTTGTGTGTGTGTGGAGGAGGAGGAGGAGAATAAGAGCATGGGAAAATAGAAACGATCACGCGGACGGTTTGAATGCGGGGGGTGGGGAAGGGGGAAGGGGAGGGGGCGTTGTTCCAAGGTTTTGGGTTATTACGGGACATGGGGGTGAGGAGGAGGAGGAGGACAGACATGAAAGAGCCTCTCTTTTGTCTCTCTTGTGTGTGTGTACGGAGTTATGTCTCTCTCCCTTGTGTTTTCCTTCTGGAATTAAAAGTAGAATCTGGCCCTTGGGTGACACGGTAGTACCTACTCTGGTACGATCCATCAGAGACAAAGAGGGTGGGGGCGTGTACAGGTGTTGGTTGGGGGTTTAGGATGTGGCGTGTGGCAAGGGAAAGAGGGAAGAGGAAGAAGGGAAGGAAGGAAGGATGTACGAGTACGAGTATGGACTCCCTCATTCAATGGTGATTTGACAATTGGCACGTGTTAGATGGTTTTTTTTTTCTTGTCCTTCTTCTTTTTAGACCATTCAGAGTATTCCTCGTATACGCAGCACATGTAAAGTACGGGTGATACCATACGAAATAAGGACATCGGTCAAGGATAGAAATGATACGAGTACTCGCAGGCTGTACGGAGTACAGAGAGAGGCTGTAACACAACATCCACGGAATTGAAGATGGCGGTCGGAGTCGGCAGAGGGTCCAGAACCCCCCACACAGCATGGCACCCAGGCTCCAGCATAAACTCTGCATGGCATGGTTTGCCCCAACCTCCACCATCCCGCAGGTGCCCGCAGGCTTAGCTTTTCTGAACTAGACCGGTCTCTCAAGTCAGGGGATGTGAGGGTGGGGGGATGGGGAACAACTGGCAAGCCGAGAGTACGAGTACATACTCCGTACAGTCGGTATATCCGTCCTCAAGGAGGGTTACACTGCACGGCAACCATGGAAACTTGCCAGGATGGTGCCTGTGAGACTTGGGGCCGCGGCTCTACGGAGTAATGCAGATGCAAGCAGGTTCCATCCATCAATCGGGTTGAGTCTATACAACATGCCGTGTTATCATCCATGGACCATTGGCAACCATTGCGGTTTGAATGTTCAATGTTGTGGTGGTGAATCCGAGTCTGTGTGTGTGTGTGTGTGTGTGTGTGTGTGTGTGTGTACTGTAAACCTGTACGATTTGCCAATGGGAATAGGACAAGACTGAAGCGGAATACAACATTGAAGCTTCTGGTTGCAGGTTGCTAGCAAGTAAAAGAAAAGACATGTTCTAGCCTAATTTTTTCAATTTCTGGGGTGTGAGTGGATCCCTTCCGTCTTGTTGGCGCCGGGTTTCTAAAAAAGAATTCCCCTGTCTGAGGTCTCTAAGAGTCTGAGTGCTCACTGAGGACGGGAGTGAGCAGTGAGCAGTGAGCGTGCAGTGAGCAGTGAGTAAAGTGACAATCTCCCCAGGTAGTACGGAGTACATGTACTCTACTCGCAATTGATTGAACTCTTGACTGCGCCTCCGGTTCCGGCCTGGTCGGGACTCCAGTCTCTCCCGCAATAGTTGCCTACTACCAGAATTCAATAGTATTACCTACAAAAAAGGAAATAGCGTATTGGAAAAAGTAATAGTAGACAGATAACCGTTTCCCTCTGCTAGTACTAGATGACTAGTACTAGATGGTATTGACAGGAATTGAATGCCATTCCCTTGACCACCATCGTGTTCCGCCTTTTCTCTTCTTTTCCGTCATCAACTTCTCAATTGCCGGGTCCACAGGGGAACAATCCCATTGCATTGACCTTCTGTCCAAATCCTTCCCTCAGTGAGCCGTCAGCTAGTTACTCCCGTCCATACTCCGTACAGTCATTCTCATCTGGTCACCTGGCCTCTCTCTCACTTCCGCTCACGGGCCACCACTGCCGCATCTCCCGCATACTCCGTACGATTTGAACCTCATGTACTCGTACTCCGTACAATTAAGTGATATTACAAAGTATTACCTGTACAACTACTGCTCTCTTCCCCAATTCCCCGCCTTCCCGGATTGCCTTTCTGAGTTGGACTTGGGGTAATGATACTGACACCAGGTACTCCAACTTTCCAACATCGAGATTCAATCTTTTCTGTGTCTGTTAATCCCCCGTACTGTACTCCCTTATCAGGCATCACAAACAAAAACCCATCACCCAGACCGCTTCCGATTTCGCTTCCGCTTCTGCTTCCGCTTCTACGGAGTGCTTGTACTTCCGCTCGCACCAGACAGGGATTGTTTCTTTCTTTCCTCTTCCGATTGCTCACCCCCTGAGAAGTGAGATCTGGGGTGACCCCCACTGCCTCTGCCACCATGTACTAGTAAATACTACCCGTTCTCTTAGATATCGTGGGCAGCAATTGTCATGGAAGTACGAGTCCTTGGTACCTGGTACGTACGCGTACGTACTTGTAAATTTCTTCCCGTCACGAGGCACCTCTCCTGTCTCAAATCGTGCTTTGTGGCAATCTGCCATTCATCATTGCCATTCATTGGTGAAAAGATATTTCTCGTCTCTGTGCACGTCTTCTTTTCTTTCCTGCCTCGTTCTATTCTCGTCATTCTCATTGGCTCTTGAATGATTCATCTCATGTACATACGATTTACCTCCGCTGTCAGGTTGTTAGTCTCCTCCCTCCCATACTCCGTACTCCCCCCCCCTCGTCTCACCAGCCATTCTTCCATTCTTCTTCCATGCACACACCACCACACACCCACACTCACACGCACGTTACTATCTACTCACGTGCTCCCTCTAATTCAAAGGATTCATCATTTTCAACCAACACAGCCAGTCAGACTCTCCCTGTCCAGTCAGACGATGTGAATAACAATATCAAAAGGCGTCATTGAATACGCCCCGGTGTTTTCCATGACACTGAGATTATGAAATACTAATACAGCGCAGATAGAAGCAATCGCGATATTGTATACTTGGGGTACATCGCGTTGTGTGCATGCATCATGAACTCTTGACCTCGGGACCAGATGACTTTTCCCCGACCCTTGTCAACCTCTGATCTTTCAGTCTTTACCCCGTACAAGAATCACCCACTGTCGCATACCTGATTTGGCAATTGCACAGAAATCCCATGATGCCTTATTGCCACATTGAATCTCACTAAGGGGGGCTCAAAGAGCGCAATTGCGCGTGACAGAGGTCTTGACCTCATCAAGGCCCAAGTCCGCCTCACGGAAGGACTTCATGACCATGATTCATCATGATGAAATCCATCTTGGTATACCGGTCGGTCCGGGGGAACTGCTCTGCCGACCGTTTTTATCCTTCCTCTTTCTGATTTTCTTTTCATTCACCGACTAGTGAGAGTAAGGTCACCGCACTCGTGAGAAAGCATGGTGAGAATACCCGACGCTGCACATGCAAATGGATTCCTAAAGTCATTAGCTCCAACAATAAGACCCGCTTCGTGGTCCAGAATTTTTGAGCCCTGGAGACTCCAATGCCACACTAAAGATACGGAGCCGGGAGTAAACAGGAAATCAGGGGTATATGGAGTCGAAAAGAGGAGAAGAAATCCACCCGTGAACTCGCTCCCCGCAATTGTGAAAACACCATGTTTTTACGGAGTACGGAGTATTACATGGATGTATGAAATAGGCAAGTACAGCATATAATGCGGCTATAGAAGACTGGCATTGACGGGAGAGAAGAAGAAACAAAGCTCAATACAAGCCTCCGTGTTCTAAGCAACAATTTTTACTATGGGAATGTCCATCACTGTTTGAGTAGCAGGTATATCCCGCTTATTTCCAGTTTGCCATACACTCCGAGAGGCTCCGCTTTGCACGTCAATGACTTCAGCATCAACAACATTGATGTTAGCCACGATTCCGCAGAATCACAGCCAAAACGTGAAATGGTACCATTTTCAAGTAAAGCCGAACGACTATCAAATCAAGAGATCTTTCATTCATCAATACCTGAGAGCAATGTAAACGGCGGGTGCATACGTGTATGTAAGTCTTTGGCCCGCAGCTACCCGGCAGCCGGAATCGCAGCGGCGAGCGGAACCGAACAGTCACGGTTGCACCTGCAGACCCGTTGATAATCGTATGTTAAAGTTGAAATGTCGTTGGATTTATATTAATTAACGATACATGTATTACCGGGTAACCTTTTGTTCTTTTTTTTCTATCCAGCTTGCTTTCTTTCCACTGAGGTTTCCTAGCTGGTTGGTCCCCATTGCTTCCCAAAATGTTCAACATCTTGTTTTCCTATCTAAGTTTAGACACCCCAGACTCGAGCAACACCAAACTGCACGCCAGGTGTACTGTGATGCCCAGTTTTAACATGAAAAACCCCCACTGAATCCTCGTGACTGCCAAGCTTCGTGTACGTCGTACGACACATCCCGTACTCAGGCAAAAGTGGAGTGAACGGGAGCCGGCGGCTTCGGAACGATCAGTGTGGACCCTCGAGTGTGTCCACCCAGCCCTGTGAAAGGGGCGGCCCCTCCATCCATAACTCCAGTCTGTATTATGTTGTGCACTCCTCGCTATGCACACTCCATACATACGTGATACACGAATGTTGATACCTTTTCCCGTTATACCTTGGCAACCAGGACAGGACCGACGCTGTAGCACCGACTGGCAATGAGGAAGATGCAACCGAGAACGATGGAAGAGGCCGAGAACATCTCAGCCCACAGGTATTGACCACCATCTCCCTGCACGAGGGCGCCCTGGATAGAGGGACCCGTAAGGGTGGCAAAGCTGACTATGGTCAACACCATGCCGGTCCAGGTACCCACCTTATCGGGCTCGTGAGCCTGGGTGGTGGCTAGCGTCGGCATGAGAGACTGCATAGCGCCAGAGGCTATCCCGTACACGACGACCCAGGCGTACAGCCCGCCCGTGCTGCGGATGGCGGTCCAGCAGTAGACGCACAGGCTGCAGGCGACGGAGAAGAGGATGGCCATGTTGAGGGTGCCAATCGTGCGCTGGCTGAGCATGTTGGGGATGATGCGCCCGGCGACCCCCACGCCGTTGATGATGATGATGAGACTCAGCGTGTGCTGCATGTGGAACGTCTGCCTGGCGTAGATGCCGAGGTAGAAGAAGGCCATGTAAAGGCCCCAGAAGTGGAGGAAGAAGCCGATGGTGAAGCAGACAAAGGGCCCCTCGCGGAAGGCCTGCCAGTCTATGAGCTGACGCCCCGTGCGCCTGGGGAGATGGGATCGGAACCCCACAAGGGCGGGGATGTGGGTGCAGAGGATGATGAGGGCGACGACGCGCATGGTCCACCCGTAGCCGATGGGCGAGTTGTCGAGCAGCTGGCTGACGACGGCCGGGTAGACCATGCCGCCCGTCGAGGCTCCGGCCGCCGAGAGGCCCAGGGCCAGCGCCCGGTTGGCCTTGAAGTAGGAGCTCGTCACCGAGAGGGAGGGCGTGAAGAGGAGCCCGTGGCCCAGCCCGACGCACACGCCCTGGCTCAGCAGCACCTGGTAGTACTTGCTGGTAAAGGACAGGAGCACGAAGCCGATGACCTGGAGAAAGGCCCCGGCGAACAGGCAGTGACGGAAATAGCCCGCGTCAGAGGCACGCCCCGACACCACGCCGCCGCCAAGGAGGAGGAACATCTGCAGCCCGCCCACCCATGCTATGCTGCTTGGACCCACCCCCAGAGTGTGCGTGTAGTACTGCTGGAAGACGCCGTAGCTGTTGGTGATGCCCCAGGTATTGAAGAAGACCATATGGCACAGGAAGACGTGCAGCCAGGCCCGCGTACCGCCGTCTATCGGAGTCTGCGGCTGCTGCTGGCCTTCCTTTCCACCGTTGTGATTGGACGGTTCGTTGGAGCCGCCACTGGGCGTGATATCCACTGCCGCAGTCATGATGGCAATTTAAGAGCTTTGAAGTTTTTGATATCGGTTTTTTTTTGTGTTCCCAAGAAGGAGAGAAGGTCAAGGAGAAGTTGCAAAACCGTTTCTGATCCCCTTTTCAGAACCTTTCCTCATTCCCTTTTGAACAATTTCTCTTCTTCGTGTCAGCAACACCTTTTGCTTAGGGGGAATTGAGGCGGATGATGATATCCACCGCAATACCCGCACTAGCCGACTTACACCGGTAACAGCAAGTCCGCGGAACATGGGGCGTCTCGGAATGGTGACGATCGACACTCGGCCACAAAGCCAGGGCCCAACGATTCTCATTCCGCTGTGTGTGAGTGTGAGTGTGAGCATGTGAAGGCTGCTTTTCTGTCTTATGGCTTATAAGGGTTTCAAAGATGATGGTCACAAAAATAATTACGACACTTGTATAAGTTGGAGATTCAAAGAAATCACTTTTTTAAGGATGCACACAAAAAACAACATTTTACCGTACGAAATGCAACACATATTAGTCACGTGTATTTTGACAGAGGGATGAAGAGAGCTAGGGTGGTAGAATTGGCAGGAGCCTTACGAGTACGGAGTAATACAGCAGGGCAACGCGCCCACTGACACAGCAGCGGCGCACTCACCCACAATCTTGTAGCAGCCAGTAATGGCGACATCTATTAATTGGTCCATCCGTGGATATCATCAGTTACTAATATCGGACTTTCAACCAGTGTGTAGTGTCCGATCGTAGACTCGTAGATCAACCAATCATGCAGGGCAAGGGATCAGCATTTTATTCATTTCTTAAAATCTTCATTTTTTTTTATTCTTACTCCATCTCCTAGGAATTAGAGTTGCGCTGTTGACCATGATGACATACGAGACGCACAATCCCACTACTGTAGGTGATAAAACGGGGCTGGAACGTTTCGACTCTAGTACTCGTAGCACAGGGGATTAACTACGGGAGTAAACCGAGATGAGGGGCCGTAGACTCGCAGTAGCAAAGACCAAAAAATAAAAAATGGGAAAAAAAGTGTGTGACGCAACCCACATTTGCGGCACACAGCGGATTCGATAGCGTTGCACGGAAGTAAATGGAAATGGAAGCGTCATCCCGACTGGCGCACTGGTATGGACAGGCTCCACTTGGGGGCGACGAGCGTTCGAGACTGTAGCCAACGAAGGCGGGCGTGTAGTAATGAAGCCGACGTATAAACCCCGCTGATGCCGCAGCAGCCGACCGTGGGATAGCCGACTCCACCACGAGCTGCATCTCATCCATCAACCGCACGGGAAAACAACGTGCCGGGACAAATTTCCGTGACCAATTGTAAGGAGAAAGTGAGAGCGAGAAAGATATAGAGAGAAAATATGAGCCCGGACAAACACAACACTTCGGACACCGACGCGTCACTGAGGAGACGTCGAGCGAGGGTAGCCTGTCGTCCCTGTCGTGAGCGCAAGAGACGATGCGACGGCCATCTTCCGTGCAACACGTGCGTGCGTTACGAGTATGACTGCTACTACGCCGCCTCATCCCCCGACCACCCGCGCAGAGGGGGCCACGGTGCCCACGGCGTGAATGGGATGGCGGCCTCCAAACTCCCTTCGAGACCCAGCACGACGGCATCGACACCGACAACGACGACGACGGTCAGGCGCGCAGCTTCATTGCCGCCAGATCAAGCTCACGAGGCGGGGCGGCGACGGCTGGTCGACTCGGCGCACGTGGAATCCGTCGAGGCCAACTCGGGCGCGGCTTTTGCGCGCAAGCTGGCCCTCAAGATTGACCCCAACAATGCGCCCAGGCTCCGGCTCTTTGCCTGGAACACGGGTGAGAGGCTGGCTGGTCTGCCTCTCGGCACGATTCAGCCCATCACCAACGTGCTCCCGCGCGAGTCCATGGTGAAGCTGGCTGAGACCTACTTTGAGAAAGTGGCGCTGGTGTACGGCTTCATAGACCGCCCAGAGCTTTTCCGTCGGCTCGACGAGAGATGGGCCAGAGGCAATGTGCCCGACTCGTACGACCAGGTGCTGTGCGGCGTCGCGGCCCTGGGCCTCCACTTCTCCGTGACAGTGCCGCCGGCCGTCGAGCCGGACCTGGTCGAGACGGCGCGCGCCCTGCTGGACAAGGCCGTCCTGGACCCTTGCGTGTCCATGGACACGGTGACGGGGTGGGTGCTGCGCGTGGCGTACCTGCGCATGGCCTCGTCGCCGCACATGACGTGGATGGCCAGCTGTACGCTGATGCACGTGGCCGACGCCGCCCGCATCCATCAGGAGGGTCCCTGGGAGACGGTCCTGGACGAAGGGTCGCGCGAGGCCGTCAGCATCGACACGCGCCGCCGCCTGTGGGCCATGGCCCAGCACCTCAACATCTGGACCTCGTTCGACCTGGGCCGCTCCAAGACGTCCCTGTCGGGCGTCTCGACCCGCGCAATCACCCCGCGCGATGGCGACTACACGTCGCAGCTGCTGGCCCTCATGCCCCTGACCGAAGCCCTGGACCCCAACCAGACCCGCTCCGCCGACGACCTCGACAGCGACCTGGGCCGCCTCCTCGAGGAGTGCCAGGGCTTCGAGGTCCCCGCCGTCGTCATGGCCTACATCAACCTCGTCCTATGCCTGTTCCGCCGCCTGCGCGCCCAACACCCAGGCGCCATCCACAGCCACGTCGATAGCATCCTGGCTTTGTCGCGTCGCGCCCTGGCCGCCGCCCGCGTCATGGTCGACCAGCACCTGCCCTGGCACCACGCCGCCAACATACCCTTTCAGATCGTCTGCCTCCTGCTCGCCGTCGATACACGCGCCTCCATGGCAATGGTTGGTGAGGCTCTCGCCGTGCTCAAGCTTGTCAGGGAGACCTGGAACAGCGAGACCCTCCGCGAGGCCTATGACACCGCCTACCTCCTCACCCTCTTTCACCAGCGCCGCAAGGAGGAGGATGCCCGCGACCTTCGCGTCGTCCTCGACATGCACTTGTCTCCGCTGGGCGTCGCCGGAGCCGGTGGTGCCTTCCAGCAGCAACAGCAGTTACTCCTGCAACAGCAGCAGCAACTGCAATTACAGCAACAACAGCAGCAGCAGCAGACCCAGCCCCAGCAGCCCCAAGATCAGCAACAACCACCCCTCATGGGCGCCGCAGAGACCGTCTGGCTAGACGACTTGTTCACCAGCATGCCTGGTTTGCGAGAATTCGACCTAGAGCAGTTCCTCGCCCAGGAGGAGACTTATCCCCAGGATATGACTGCCTATCCCACAGCTGCACTATAGTGTGCGCGAAGAGATAGAGAAGAAAGGGAGAAAACGAATGGGAAGACAGGGAGCAGCTCTACATTGTACTTGAACTTGCACTTTCAACTCTTGGTACGAATGAAGGGAAAGGCGTTTGGTGGTCAGAAGCGGAGCATTGTTGATGTTATTATACTCCATGTCGTATAGATTCGTCGTTATTTTCAACTAATAGACCTGCAATTCCTTTTTTTTTTTCTGTTGCCCCAGGAAACATAGGATGGTGTACGCAGCCTCCGGCACCCCCATGACTCCATCCGGTCCTGCGTGGATAGGACTAAACATACATGTACCTTGGGGTTTTTTCGAAGTCACATACTCCCGTTCGTGGCGTTTCGCCATGATGCTACGGGGCAATATTGAATCAGCGAGGTCCAGTGTTTGTGGCGTCTCCCTACGGCAGGCCCCTCGGTTGGACCATGAATGCAAGGTAATAAAGTGCAAGAATTGAAGGTATGTGTATTGACCGTGTTCCTCTGTCTATCTCTGTCTACCAGCAAGGTATATATATTGGGGCCTCCTTCCTCATTGACCCTTTCTGACGTTCGTCCTGGAAGGGAAGGAACGAAGTCCTCTTCCTTCCGCAACAGTACTTCTGTGCGTGGCTTATTACTGCAACCCACCTCGTAACACTAGTAGGTTTTATCGAAACCAAAAAGAAAGAAAAAAGTCCTTGACTTCGATCCATTTAAATCACCAAGTCGCATAGACAATATATGGCCCTGTGCTTCTGCGGGCTCCCTCCAGTCGCTCCGCCCGAACTCGATAAGCCCACGGGCCCTGTATACACGTATACATTGATGCATGTAGGAACATCCCTGCCTCTCATCGCCGGACTGGAAACTGTACGACCTTTTTCTTCTTCCTTTCTTTGTTTCGTTTGTTCTTCAACTGTGCGGCCATGGATTTCCTCAGGCAAACCGGGCAAATGGCAAGGTATGACCAACTCATTCACATGATAATCACTTGCAATCTAAAGAGTACATAGGGTGAGGGATTCCGGGTATTTCACCGACTACGCTCTGGTTTGCGAGAATCAGAGGATACTTGTTCACAAGATCATTATATGCAGCCAGTCTTCGGTATTTCACGCTGTGTGCACTGGTTTATTCAAGGTAAATTTACATTGCTTCGTCAGTAGACTTGTCTGTATGCGCTTGTACTTACAGTGTTCAGGAATCCGAAGGAGAATATCACCTGCAAGACTGCTCATTCCCGATGGCACGACGGCTGGTCGACTATCTGTACACTGGAGACTACAGTGCACCCCCAGCGAGCGACGAATCTTGCCTCTCAGTCCACGCCATAATGTTTTCATTGGCAGATATATACTTCATCAACGGACTAAGAGATGCAGCCGTATCCAAGTACCGGAAAGCACTTACACGAACTACTAATATGACGCACTTCATTCATTCCATCCCGGAAGTTTTTACGCTCACTCCCGACTCAGTGGACCAACTGCGTGGGATTGCCATACGGTTTGCCAGGAAGCGACTTTACAAATCACTCTCCTCCCCAGAGATTGAAAAGGCTTATGAGAAAGTGAGCAAAGACGTGCCTGGGTTCACTCAGAGCCTGCTGAGTTCCTATTTGAAGCAGCCCTATATAGGAGCGTGCTATTGGTGCAACTCGAGTTCTTCTACCGACATGGAGATTATCCGTTGCAAATGCACCCGTTGTGGGAAAACCTGTCCTGCTGGTTCCATATTTTAGGAACATCCTCCCACATGATTTCCAGGCCAAGGAGTTGACCAAGTGGTGGGAATGGAGTGACACTGCCACATTAGTTTGATGATTTATCGTTGTTCATCGACATATATGTACCTGCAGCGTGCGGATTCAAGACAAAAGAAACAGGTCGGTATACATGGAAGTCTTACAATAAGGACGAAATGGGGATGAAATTAAGTGAGGTGTATTGATCAGGAAGACATCCAGAGGTTGGTCTTCTGTGGAAAATTATTGCCCGTTCAATGCTTATTTGCGTGCTCTTCGTGATAAGTGTAACAAAATCCCCCGGGTTTATATTTGACCCAAGCTGCTCATTCCTCTCCAGTTCGCAACTAAAGTTGGCAACGGGGATATGGCCCGCTGCTCGGATGTTTCGCCGCAATTGATTCCATTATTGCTTTCTAATAGTAGGCAAACCACCCCCGCACTTTTGCACCGCTTCTTCGGATCTTTCTCTATCGTCATCTGTGTGGAGCCCAAGGCATCGCTCGGACCCCTCTGGGTATTGCCGATCCGCAAGCCGGGGGGAGGATGCGAAGCATGCGGGGCGGACCCTCCCCCGCATTTTACTAGTCCTCGCTCGTACAAGCTGGATCTTCTTCCCAGCTATCCTCCCCTTCCTTCTTTTTCTTTTCAAGGTTCAACTGATGCTGTTTAGGAAAAGACTCGACCAAACGTGAATCATGTCACAATCTATTGTTTTCAAGTCAAAACACCCTGATATCCACGGTATGTGTTCCAGAATCTTCCCATCGCATCTGCGTTGAGGTCTGTCGCGCTAATATCTTATACTGTGATGCCAGTCCCCGAAGATGTGGCCCTGTGGTCATGGATTTTTTCCGCACCCCATCTCACAGGGAAAGATGACGATGGTAAGGGTTTCACAGATGCCCTCACAGGCGAGCACATTACGTTTCGGGAGATGAAGACATTGACCACGTACCTCTCCACGGCGCTCGTGCAGGACGTGGGACTCAGCCAGGGTGACACCCTCATTGTGTACTCCCCAAACACAATCATGTATCCTGCAGCCATGCTTTCGGCATCCAGATCCGGTATCATTGCCTGCGGCGTCTCACCGGACTACACTGCCGATGAGCTTGCTCACGCACTCACAGTCAGCAACGCCAATTGCCTCGTTGCCACGGAGAACAACTGGCAGCGAGCGTGTAGTGCGGCCGACAAGGTTGGACTGTCACGAGATCGGATTCTCTGTTTCGAAGATGTAGCTGGGGATTCGTCGAAAAAGAGCATCAGGAGCCTCATCCGAACCGCCAAGGACCGAGGCGACGGCGCACTAACCGCCCCGTTCCAGCTGCCGCCGGGCAAGACGACCAGCCAAGTCTGCGCCTACCTCGGCTTCAGCAGCGGAACAACTGGTTTGCCCAAGGGCGTCATGATCTCGCACGCCAACGTGATTGCACAGTGTCTGCAAGTCCTTCAATTGACCACGCCGGACCTGGACCAGATCCTCGCAGCGCTCCCCTTTTACCACATCACGGGCGTGATGCACCAGCTGCACATGCCGATGGTTCTCAACGCCAACGTTTATGTTCTTTCGGGCTTTACAATGGAGCGCATGCTGCAGACTGTGGAGAAGTACAAGATCAAGGAGCTGTTACTGGTCCCGCCCATTCTCATCCGGCTGGTCAGGGAGCGGGATCTGGTTAAAAAGTACGACCTGTCACACGTGCGGCGCTTCACTTCCGGGGCCGCACCCCTATCCAACGAGATATTGGGTCTGTTGGAGAAGCAATTTCCCGCAACTGGCTTCAAGCAGGCATACGGAATGACCGAATCGTGCTCGTGCATCACACTCCATCCACCCTCCATGTATAGCTACCAGTACGCCTCCCGCGTCGGTGGCGTTGTCGCGTCGACAGAAGTCCGCATCGTCGACCCCGAGACGAACAAGGACTGCCCTGTTGGCCAGGCTGGCGAGATATGGGCTCGTGGTCCCCAAATGACCATGGGTTACCTCGGCAACCCTAAGGCTACGGCCGAGACCTTTGACGCCGATGGCTTCTTGCACACCGGCGACGTCGGCGCCTTTGATTCAGACGGGCTCCTCTCCGTCACCGACCGCATCAAGGAGATGATTAAGGTCAAGGGCATTGCCGTGGCCCCGGCCGAACTCGAGAACCTGCTTCTCGGGCACTCGGACGTCGTAGACTGCGCCGTTTGCGGTATACCCGACGAAAGGGCTGGTGAGAGGCCAAAAGCCTTTGTCGTCCTGCACCCCCACCATCGCCAGACCCCAACGCCTGTCGCCCGCGGTCTCATAGAGTACGTTAAGAGCAACAAGGCGAGGCACAAGTGGATCAGTGAGGTCGAGGTCGTCAGCGAGATCCCAAAGAGTGCGGCTGGTAAAATCCTCAGGAAGAAGCTTCGCCAGCCCGATAGACAGGTCGGCTTTGTTGTTCGCGAGGAAACATCTGTCGCGTCTCGACTCTAGGAATATAGAATATGAGAGATCATGGACAGTGTATTTCATAGCACAATATCTACCCATGACACTGGAAGTCTGCTCCTTTACGATTTGTATAAATTCCGTTTCAAGTTTACGCGAGACGAGGGATGTATCATTTGCATAAGATTGAAGTGTTGCAGAGTGTGTTCAAATGAAGATAATGGTTCATGTGATGCAAGCCAGAGTACATAAATGTGCTGTGACTCGGGGGTTGTTATCAGCCCTAAACCCGGAATGAAGGGTTGGTGCAACCAACTTGGTTGGCCTTGTGTTACATTTGGGTCGTAATCCCAGGGGCAGGGGTAGGGGCGCTTTAGTAGTACAACCCCTTTCAAATCTACGGGGGTAAAGAAGCATCAGTATACATAAAGACACCATGATTGACAAGGACGATTCTAGGTGTTAGTGGCATAGGCCATCTCTGCATCCTGGGGATCCCGTTGCCCCCGTCAACAATGAAAGCATCAACAGGCATGCACAACCTTCTCATTTGCAACGCAGTCGTATGGCTGAAGGTACAGATGACATTAGAGAAAATTGCCTCTATGGTATAGCCAGAATTGCAGTATCGTGGCCAGAGGCAATGGCGGTAGAACCAAAAAGAAAAGAGAATTATTATTACTAGTAATCACTGCTTTTTTTGCTGCTCCTTGTTTCTTCCTTATAAAAACCAATTCGAACGCAAATAACACCGGAAATTCCTCTTTGCCCTTTTTTTTTGTTCCCCTCTCGCTAGGGGTTACTTGTATCTATTCGCCGTAAATTATCACCAATCCCCTAATTCATATCCCGTGGCTGTTTGGTGTTTTTTTTTTCCCTTCGTGAGTCGTAAACATTGCTGTTGCGTTGTTCTTTTCTTGTTGTTGTTGTTTTTTTGGTGTTGGGTTTGCCTCCGGCGTCTTATCGGTCCCCTTTACTGCAACGTTTTCTCAGGCAAGAAGTGCCTCGTGACCTTGCTCTTTCAAGACATCGTGAACCGTCTTGAGGACTTTTCCGTGGAGCCCCGGGGGTGCAGCGACAAACCCGTAGTTGGCAATCATCTTGCGGCCCGCCACAAGATCGATAGGTTTCCCGAGGACATCGGTGATGTGACCACCCGTCTCCTCGAACAGCAACATGGCGCCAGCGTGATCCCATATTTTACCCAGTCGATCCCTGCGCTTGTAAACCCACACGATTGTGTTGCCTAGGCCTGCGGCAACGGCAACCCATCGAACGACCCAGGGGAGCAGGTCACAGGTGGGGAAAGGGACGTCGATACGTCGAGCCACAGCATCATGGACGCCGTCAAGTGCAGAATCGGTGAGCGTAGTGCAAGAGACAAAGCGGGTGTCGGGGAGATCGAGGCCGTCAGGTTGGATCTTGAGCGTTCGAGGCTCAGAGCTGCCATCGAGGGGCTGGACACGGGCACCGTGGCCTTTGATTGCCGAGTAAATGGATCCAGAGGACGAGACGTCCGAGTTGCCCAGGGGAGCTTTTATGTCGACTGGCAGATTGGGGCAACCGACCACGCTCAGCGTTTGCTTGCCGTCAACGAGCAGGGCGACATTGATAGCATAAAGCCCACCCTCAACATACGTTTTTGTTCCGTCAATGGGGTCAAAAACCCAGGTCCGGCCTGTCGCCCCCGGTTTGGTGGAACCGCACTCATCGATGATGTCGCAAATATTCTCCCGGCCCTCAGGTATGCGGCAGTCCTCGGGAAATGCCTCACGGGCAGCCGTGGCCTCGTCTGAGTCGCCGTGACCGGCGGCCCATCGAAGGATGCTGTATACTCCCTCGAGGAGTAACAGATCAGTCCGCATCTGTGAGGCGTCCTCCTCACCCACGACACGGTCTCCTGGGAACGCTGCCTTGATGGTGGATGCCAACAGCGCTTGGATGGCAAAGTCGGCCACAGTCACAGGGCTGAGGTCGTCCTTTTGGATGACGCCCTTGTCCTTATTCCCGATAACATGCTCACTCATGCGCGCCGCCACCCGGACGGCCGCCATGGCAACATCCAGCTCACGCTGGTAAGGGCTGGCCATGATGAGTGGCTGGCCGGGGAGAAAATCTGGAGGGGTTGGCGGTTGGCGGTTTGGGGGGAGGGGCGGGGCAGGTGTGGGAGTTGAATGGTTGAGGAGTAGCACACCAGCGAAGAGAGGGTGAGAGAGAAGAGAGATGGACGGAACTGTATGCGACAGAGTGAGACTGAGAAGGCTTAGGATGGAGGGTCACACGCAGCTCAGATTACGCTTGGAAGCATCTCGTGATTGGGGTGATGGTGGGGTACCGTCTCGGGAACGACCGCCCTCTACTGGCTGAGCGGCCTCGGTATATGCATAATAGGGCAGTAGGGACCCTTGCGGATCTGCGCCTCGCCTCGCCCCTCTTCCTAGAAAAGAGAAACCAGAAGACAAAACAGGCACAGAAAGTAAACGAAACCAGCGCTGACAAATGTAGATCAAGAAAGAGTATTTCTTTTCTTCGTTTTATAGCTACGACCCGGTCGAGACGCACGGAACTCCATGTTAGCAATACAGACACACGGAATGCTTTTCCGCATATGTGCACTTACCCGGGGGTTTAACTGGCGTCGCATTAAACCCATTTGCCGACGGACATTCTGGATGAACAAAAACCCAATTGTATAATTTCAATAGATGCACGTAGCTCGTGCAATATGGAGACAACTAAATACTAGCTATTCGCAATGATAAACATCTATAATAATGGCGGCGCAAATTTCTAACAAACACCGTTTAATGCTACAACAAATCGATGTGGGGGCAGTGCGAGGGGTGCGAGGGGTTCCCGAGGGGTTGTTCTGGCACCAGAGAAACTCAAATAACAATGCCCCTCTGCTGCCACCCGCCTCGGCCCTTCCACGCCCAAGCCAGCAATACGCACGCTAGTAGAACCGTGATTCCTTCAGCCCAGAATGCCGAAGAGTAGCACTGTTTTCCGTAACAAAACAAATCGTCATCTTGGTCTGGCGATGTGTTAATGGACCTTGCCCCTTGTTGGTAAACGGCTGAGAAGACAGAGCCCCAAAAGACGGAGCCCAGGGCGGGCACCGTGGCAATAATGCCAAAGTTGGTGGCAAAGTTCTCGACACCCCAAATTATTGTGACGATGAGCGGCGTCAGGCTGAAAATGGCGCCATACCCAGCACCAACAAGTGCAGATACGACCCAGAAGCGTTCGGCATGGTTCTGAGCTGCACCGGAAGCAAGGAAAAGGAGCCCGCCTGCCATGAGGATGGCGAAAAAGAGCATGAATACGACACGAGAGATGGAGATCCGTCTCAACGGAGATGAGGGTCGGACTGGCCCGAGTTGTGCATGCTGGGTATGGGGCGACGGGGCAAATATGTCTGTGAGAGTGCCAATAAGGAGGCGGGAGATAGTGCTGGTAACACCAAATACCGACACATGGGTAGCAGCGGACGTCCCACTAAGGATGCTCTGCTCCTCTGGAGGAGTAAGGGTACCGATGACGGTTCCTAAATTGTTGATGAAGGCTTCACCAGGGCCGACCATGAGAAGAAAAGACACGGCAAAGGGCCACATGGTGTGATCCGAAAGGAAGCGGCGAGTCTCGGCGTTGAGGACCCAGTTCTTCCTCCATTTTGCATCGTCGTCCTTGGTTGGGTCGAATGAGTCGTCCTCTTCGTGCGTCGACGCAGTATTCTCGACGGCTCCATAATTTCGCTCGGCGTGACCGAGGAGAGAGGAGCCATCAAGAAGCCCGCTGTTTTCCATCTCCTCGATAGCCCCATCAATGAGCTCCTGCTCGTCCACAACACGGAGAGTGAAAGATCCCAGTATTCCCATGAGTAAAAGGAGAACCGCGAGGAATATAAAGAAGCGAAACACATCCACATCGCCCTTGGATCCGTCATCCCGTATCTCATGGAAGACGATAGTACCGACCTGGCTGAGCCACATGCCGCTGAGGCCGAAACACGTGATGGGCATGGCCAACGCAAGGCCACGGTATTTCCCCTTGCCAAAGTTCTTGGCTACGGTAGATACACAAGACATGTATCCAGCACAGGTGCCCACGCCGATGAAAACGAATGCGAGGATCATGAGAGGATATGTTCTGTCGGCCTCGCCGTGCGGCTTCTTGCCCAGAGCCCGGTATCGGAGGTCGACATCGCGGTAGACCGCGGCGGCGATTCCATAGCCGATTCCCAGGACAGTTCCAGAGCCGAGTGCCAACGGCGGTGCCCCATACCTATCGCAGAGGTAGCCTAGAATCGAAATCGGCATGTAGAGGGCAACGGAGCAGGCAATGGCGGCGCCGTTGACCTGAAGCTGGGTGTAGTGTAGTCGCGACTGGAACAGCGGAGCGTACATAGAGAAGAGTACATTAGACCCGGCACACAGGGCAAATGCATTCGCCACAATAAAAGCGACCAGTCTCACGACATGTTTCTTCTGGCGGTCTCGTCGCCGGCGTTGATAGTATGATGCATCCGATGCATCGTCGTCGTCGTCGAGGCTGGCACTAAACGCCGACTCCTGATCACTGATATTTTCAGTGGGTTCAGGGCTGAGTGATCTCAAGCCATCTGTGCCCTGGGGATCATTGGGGACGGACATGGCCGTCCCGCGTGTGTATGTATTCGATTCGATAAACCGGTCGTGGAGTTGGGGTAAGGCAGCTACGGCACCGACGTTGCGCGCTTCAATGTGTCGGCCGGATGGAAACGAGAGGGCGGGAGGCGAAACGGCTTGGACAAAAACCTGGAGTGAAAAACAAGATAGAAAGAGGACAGTCGCGATGCAGGAATGAGAAAAGGGAGACCGCTGATTGTGTGAGGGTAAAGTTATGGTCGGGAGCACGTCATGGGGAGAAGCAGTCACGATGCCGATAAAGAGCTGGACCGGTTGCGGCGGCTGACTGGTAGATGGAGCTTGCTTCGTCACACATGAGTGGGGTGCTAAGCACGAGGTGACAGGTACCCCAGCTGCATCCTAGAAATTATCGAGGGTTTGGATGTTACAAGCTCGTGACTCATAAGCTGATTCTGCGCAAGCTCTGACACGTGATCTTGAAAGATCGCCGCTATAGCACAGTGGTAGTGCGCATCACTAGTAATGATGAGGTCCCAGGTTCGAGTCCTGGTGGTGGCATTCACGTCGACTCCGACTCCTTTCATGGAGCCGCTATAGCACAGTGGTAGTGCGCATCACTAGTACTGCTAGAATATGATGAGGTCCCAGGTTCGAGTCCTGGTGGTGGCAGTCGAGAAACTATCGTCCCAACCTGGAACAACGTGATTTATCTTTTTTTTGCTCTTCAGCCTTTCTTCCCACCTTTTCTTTTTGCTGTTCCAGTCTATCGAGTCCCGCCAGTTTGAATACGTCCGACTGCTAGGTTTCCGCGATGGATGAGTTACTTGCCAGCCCCAGGAGGGGCAGGGAGGCTGTTGACGCGCTCATCAATCGTCTCTCGCCATGGGAGCTCATCTACCTCCGAGATCGAGTTCGCCGTCTGGAAATCGATACCAGAGAGTTTTCCACCTGTGTGAATCTGCCTGCCGAAGTCATATGCCGCATTGCTTTTTTCCTGAGCCACAAAGACATTATTCGCTGTCGACTTGTCTCTAGGCAATGGAGGAATACGTGGATGCAGGATGCTGTGCTCAGTGAAGTCTGCCGCTTGCGCTTCCCCGGCCGCCTACAAAGCCATCCCGCCAAAGAGAGCATGGAGAGGTTTTACCTCGATACGCTCCACCTCTATAGACTGGCAGATACGGCGAAATGTACTACAGCTTTCGTCCCGTGGGACATTGTTAGTCCCCCCAATCAATCACCTGCAGACGGCAACACTCTGTTCGACTTGTCCACGTCGCTGGTTGGAACATATGCTGGCAACACTGCGAATCCACCCCAGCCGCTTTGCAATGATGGGAAGCTTTTTTGGCAACCACGGACTGGGCGTGTTGCCGTTGACGATTTACGTGCTGGGACACGCATGCAATTCGCAACAGAAGCAGATCCACGCCAAGGAAGCGTGGGCGAAATGCTTGTTGCAGCAACGGAATCCATAGTGGTCATCGCTTCTCCCGTACCTTCACTCTCGGCTGGCGTTGGCAGAGTACGCATTCTGTAAGATTTCCCCTGCATCATTCTTCTGTCAGCTTCACCTCATCAGTGGATATCATGGCTTACCTCAGTTCCAGTCGTATTTACCACATGAAGCACCGGGAATGGAAAAGGATTACCCTCCCAGCAGGACTCTCTAAATGCTACGCCAACTCTGAAACGCTCATTGCCACTTGCCATGGAGGTCAAGCAATCATATGGGAATGGAACGGGGTCACTATACAGTTGAAAACAGAACACGAACCGCCAACCCATCATCCACAATGCGCGTATTTGCTCTTTGGTGGTATTCCTGGAGCCATATTCCACCCCTCAGAGCCTGGTGCAGTCTTCCTCGTCTGGGTCTACGGATACGAGCTCGCGTTTGTTCCAGACGAGCACGGGATCAAGTCTCTGTCACCAGAAGACATCTCCCCCGCTTGCACGTATGTCATTTCCCGATATGAAAAGGACCGACATGGGCAATGGACTCCCACTATTCGCTTTGAGCATTCCTCGTCAATTCCCTATGTCCAAGAACGCCATGTAGGGACACCGAAAGGTGTCTCTGGCGTGGAGATTTCTCTGGACTGTCAAAAGGTAGACTCAAACGGGTCATTTAGTCTTTGCTTCATACGAAGTAGATCGCACTATGACTGGCCCGCTCCACACCGCATTCTGCACACAATCGCGATCCAATGCTTCAATGCTTTCACAATGACCTTCTTTGATGCGTCATATTGGAAGCCCCCAGGAGAGGTCGAGGGTATCGAATCTGCAGTAAGCAACAATGAGTCGGGGACATGGTGCGACAGCAGGCCCCAAGCAACTCGGCTCTGGAACATGCAGATATTCGAGGTGCACAAAACCTTCTCCGTGTCTGACGCAAGCTTTGACTTTATATTCGAGGACGACGACGACATCCCCCGACAAAGGGTTTCTTGCTTCAAGCCAGGAACCGATACTGATGAAGGATGCCAGGAGGGCGAGACGCGACATTTTGATTGTGAAGACCCCAAGACGACATCTGGGAACATTTCCGTCTTTGTTCACGATAACCTGATGGTATTTTCAACTGACAGCGGGTACCATGTCGCTATGCCCGTAGAGCGGGAGCCCAATGAGGGCGACCGCTCCTGGCTGTCACCAACACGCATCTCCACGCGCTTCATAGATGACGCCTCAAGGCAATCACTGGTGTCACCCCCCAAAAAGATGGACATTTGCCATTGCTTTGCTAGGCCTCACCTATTCGATTTGGAACGATTCAGGCCAGGAATACCGGAGTAGAATCTCGGGCAATGCCTGTTACAAATGATTACTTTGGAAGTTCCTTTGTACTATTGTCAGAACAGTAGCAGCATAAAGTACATCGTGAAGTGCTTCACGTGCTCATATCCATCTCAACAGGCTGTGAGGAGAGAGGGAAAGGGGAGCATAAATTGTGACTGGAGGGAAGAGGCCCTAGTAGTACTCGTAGATGGTCATTTTGCCCATTTCACGTCCCTACGTTTCTAGACTGTGGGACTCCCCGTGATGTCACTCCCCCCCCCCCGTACACTCGCTACACGACACAAATATTTATTGTTCTTCTGCTTGACTTTTCCACCAATTCTTGATGCCAGCAACATCACACCACTTCATATGCCAGGGGTCCTCGAACCACCACTCAAGGCCGCCAGTCTTGGAAGCATCACTGTCATACTTTTTGAGGCTCCCACCATCGAACCGGTGATTCTTGACGCCAACCAGCAGAACTGCGCTGCCGATTTTGGGGGTGAAATTCTCGGGCTGAAAAAAGACGGTCAGGAGGACCTGCTTAGTCGTCGAAGGGTCCACAAGACGGGCCTTGCGTTGTCGATTCGGAGGTATGCGAGATGCCTCAACGGGAGATAGGGATGACACAATGGCAAGAACGTTGCAGGTCCAGTTCTGTGCGAATGGGAGTCTCGGAATGGAGCGCAGTGTCGTCAACTTGAGCGGGTGTTGGTGGTTGTGCCAGTTACGCGGGAGGGCGATGGGAAGCATTGGGGTCGCTGTTGATGCAGCATTTTTGCTCTTCTTCGATGGTTTGATGGGCAATTTGTGTGTGTCAAATGCTTCAAACGCATCTCCAAAGTCTTTATCCTCCTCCCCACCTTTGGCTTCGGGCAAAGACTGTTGGTGATCCTTAGTTGCTGATTGATTTCGGCTATCTTTGGGATCGTTGTTTTGGGATATAGTAACTGCGGTGGACAAGTGGCTGCGCTTTCTTGCGACCCCACCTGGGGCGGCAGCGACTTTCCTCCTCAGTAGTGCGCTATAGGCGTCGTTCCATCCGATCATTGCCATCTCATCAATGACCAAGTATACCATTTCCTGGAGACGGCCCAGACGATCCTCCGCACTCCTTGAGGCAATGTCAAACATGTCCAAGCGGACACAGCATCCTGTGGATATCTCACCCGTCTCCAGGAGGCGGTGGAGAGGCCCCTTCAACAGCGCCTGGATACACAATTTCCCGTCGCTGAGACTGAGCTGTATCATGTGCCATCTCTCATAGGTGACCACCGGCACGTTCCTTACGTTTTCGACTATAAAGACAGAGCCTTGGATGCAGCTCTGGGAGCGCAATATGTCGTAGATGCGCGGCACAATAACAGCGGGATCGTAGCCAGGGGCCGGCCTCACCTGGCCGGTGACAACGGGGACACTTTCGCCCGACATAGAATAGTGGTACCAACGAACATGCTCGTAGTAAAAATGGTTCGACTTCACGAGATGAAATGTAGGCGTAGAATATGAATGAATGTGGTGTTGCCGGCAAGTTGGCGGGTACATAAAGCGGTGCACGTGATCACGTAACTCGTCACGCGTCAGTCCCCCGCGCGTCAGCTCCCCAGGGCGGGTCCATCGCGTTGTGCGGATATTTGCAACTTCGTTGGGTAAAGAGGCCATCCAGCTTTGTTGTCAGGATCTCGTAACTTGCCAGAAGGCTGAGGCAGGCAAGAATAATGACGGAAATGACGGGTAAGACCATGCTCCATGCCTTTTCGGCCCCGTCGCCTACTGACCTGTCGTAGAGGCGGACACGATCCGCATTTTGATCGCGACGGATAACCATGTGGGCTACGAAGAGAGAGACCCCATCCGTAAGGACGATAGTTGGCAGACGTTTGATGAAGTCATGAACATCGCCCGTACACAAGATGTATGTGGCATCTGGCCCTAAATATTCGGTCACTTCGATTGCTAACTCCAAGCAGGTGGACATGGTACTCCTTGGCGGCGACCTTTTCCACGACAACAAACCCTCACGAAAGTCTCTGTACCAAGTTATGCGAACACTTCGAAAGAACTGCCTTGGAATGAAGCCTTGCTCCCTCGAATTTCTGTCCGATGCCGCGTCCGTTTTCGAGGGTGCCTTTACCCACGTCAACTACGAGGATCCAGACATTAATGTCGCCATACCCGTTTTCTCCATTCACGGAAACCACGACGATCCATCGGGCGATGGAAACTTTTGTTCACTGGACCTGCTCCAGGCTAGCGGGCTGCTCAACTACTTTGGACGGATCGCAGAGGCCGATAACATCGAAGCCAAGCCGATTCTTCTACAAAAGGGTGCTACCAAGTTAGCCCTGTTCGGTCTGAGCAACGTTCGGGACGAGCGCATGTTCCGCACATTCCGCGACCACAAGGTCAAATGGTTCCGACCGGGATCCCACACGGGCGAGTGGTTTAATCTCTTGACAGTGCACCAGAACCACCACGCGCACACGGCAACATCATACCTCCCCGAAAATGTGTTGCCAGATTGGATGGATCTGGTGGTATGGGGTCACGAGCACGAGTGCCTAATTGATCCTACACGCAACCCGGAGACAGGCTTCCATGTCATGCAACCTGGGTCATCGGTAGCGACGTCATTAATACCCGGCGAAGCGGCTCGCAAGCATGTCGCTATCGCAAGCCTGACAGGAAAGGACTTCAAGATTGAGAAGATTCCTCTCAAGAGCGTCCGGCCATTTGTTGCACGGGAGCTGGTTTTGGCCCAAGACAAGCGATTCAAGGGCCTGGACAAGAAGAAGGATAACCGACAGGAAGTCACCCGGCGACTAATGGAAGTTGTTGACGAAATGATTGAAGAGGCAAATGCCGATTGGGAGGCGATCCAGACAGACGAAGATGTGCTCGATGATCGTCCGCTGCCGCTCATTCGTCTGAAAGTGGAGTATACAGCACCAGAGGGTGGCCAGTTTGAATGTGAAAACCCACAAAGGTTTTCCAACAGGTTCGTCGGCAAGGTGGCCAATATCAACGATGTCGTCTACTTTTACCGCAAGAAGACGTCACAGCGTGAGTCCTACAGGCACGTCCATCATACATTTGTGGGAGCTAATGTGAAAGAATACCCAAACAGGCAGAAAAGATGCAGTGAACCCTACGGAGGAGCTGGATATTGCCGAAGGGGACATTGTCAAGGTCGAATCGATCGTGTCGGATTTCTTGTCAGCTCAATCGCTCAAGGTACTCCCACAGGGGCCATTCGGTGACGCTGTCAACCAGTTTGTGTCTAAAGACGACAAGCACGCCATGGAGCTTTTTGTATCGGAACATCTCACTGGACAGGTCCAGCAGCTCCTGGGGCTTGAGTCGGATGACGAAGATCTCAACAGTGCAATGGACCTTTACAGGACGAGAATTGAGCAACAGATGGCAAGTGGAGCTGGCTCAACCAACATGACTGAACGAAAACGGATTCTCAGACCGAAGCCGTCAACGTGGGACAGCGACTTCGATGGAAATTGGGAGGATGAGCCTGACGCATGGACGTATGAGGACATGGCCACCCCTAGCTTTGCACCTTCGGCAGGCAGAGCCTCCCGCACGACCACTCAGAGTAAGGACGTAAACGACGAGGACGATGATCCGCCTCCCAAGACCACCAAACGTACCAACACGCGCACGGAAGCAGCAGCCAAGGCCACCCCGGCGAAGGAAGCTGCGCCCGCCAAGAAGTCTGCTGCGTCCACGCGTGGTGGTGACCGATCTCGCAAGGTCAAAGAACCCAGCGATGACGAGGAAGAAGAAGATGTGGTCATGGCGTCTGACGATGAGCCGCCAGTGCCAGCCAAAAAGACAGCACCCAGGCAGCCAGCCAAGAGGGCAGCACCGGCAAGGGCCACGAGGGCAAGGCAAACGACTCTTGACTTTAGTCAGTCTCAACAGACAGGTCGACGTGGAGCTGCGTCGCAAAAGGCTGTCGAAATTAGTGATGATGAGATTTCAGACGAAGACGATGCGTTCGACCCGCCGCCTCCCACGGCCACTCGTCGCTCAGCAAGGCGGTAACAGTAGTTCCATGTGACCTAATTCTCTAATGAACATGATTGCCAGTATTTTTCCACAGTTCCTTCAACATAGGTGCACATTGCATCTATGGGTATCTTGAGCGGTGACCTCATCTGAATGCCTACGGTGCATTATAATAATCAAGGTAGACTCGAGTTACATTTGGCGATTGCTTTGGCGGAGGTTTCAGAAATGAAGAGGGAAAAAAAGTTATATAACTACTGCAAGATAAAAATAAAATGTTGTTAAAACAGAAAGAAGTGCCGCGGTTGAAAAAAATCTAGAGGTAAAAAAATCAAAAAAAGAAACCGATTAATCGGTTGGCGGATCTCTCCCGCCGGGAATTGAACCCGGGTCTCGAGCGTGACAAGCTCGCATACTGACCACTATACTACGGAAGATGTTCTTGACTGTTTTCAGCCAATGTAGTGGAGGCGCTTATGGTGAGGTTGAACTAATTGCAGTATATATAGGTTACATGAAGCCTCCAAAACTCAGACTGCCACATGTAAACTTTGGTTCCATATCTGTTCACCTCGATGCGGGCGGCTGATTCCCCCCACCCCCGGGCACCCATCGGTAAACCCCTGCCGCGAGCGAGGAAGGGTATCGGATAAGCTTATCGAGCGGGCGCCTGTGGCCCTCCCCGTCTACCTTGTGCTTCCCTCCCCCAGTCCTGGCCTGGTATATGAAAAGAATCATGTACATTCAATACTTGTAGCGCTGGCTGGGAATGGGAGATAAGCTCCCTTCTTAGAATGAAACATGAAACTACCAACAGGATTGCAAGACAGATTTCATGTGTTCAATATTTCTTAATACATAAAGATTCCTCTGTTACGCACTATGTCGATGAATATATGTGCAGAGTGAAATAGTACCAAAGGGTGGTTCTAAATCAATTTTCTTCTTCTCTTCCTAAGCATCTACCTGCGGACGCCTTTTGTCGACCGCCATGGATTTGGAGAAGACTGACAGTGTGGCTGAGACTCCACCATCCATCATCGCCCACGAGCTCGATGGCGATTCTGCCACAGATATCGACCCTGCGACCGTTCAGGCAGAGCGGCGTCTCGTCCGAAAACTGGATATGCATATTGTACCTCTTGTCATGATCCTGTACTTGTTGAGCTTCCTGGACCGGTAAGTCACAGCTGTTATAGTAACTTTGCCTGCTGCGTGTGCAATCTACTTACAAGGGGCCAGGGTTAATATCGGAAATGCACGCTTGTATGGACTCGAAGAAGACTTGGGACTCACCCCAGAGCAGGTTCAAGTCAGCGTTTCTATCCTTTTTGTCACCTACCTCGTTTGTGAGGTTCCCTCCAACCTCGTGCTTAAGCGTCTGACTCCACGCCAATGGATTGCCTTCATCACAGTCTCATGGGGGTTGATCGCCACGCTTATGGGGCTGGTAAAGTCGTACGGGGCCCTCGTCGCATGTCGTCTACTTCTTGGAGCCGTAGAGGCAGGCCTCTTCCCAGGACTAACAGTCTATCTCACCTTTTTCTACAACAAGCGCGAGATTGCGTTGCGAGTAGGGTATCTCTTTGTCAGTGCCGCCATTGCAGGAGCTGTAGGCGGGCTGTTGGCCTATGGCATCGGCCACATGGATGGCCTCGCGTCCATGAGGGGTTGGCGCTGGATCATGATCATTGAAGGCATTCCCAGTGTCATCATGGGAGTGGTCACCTACTTTTTACTTCCCAATGATCTTGAAACGGCGTACTTCTTGACTGAAGAAGAAAAGTCATTGGCCAGACTGAGACAACAGCGCGAGTATGGAAACACAGCGTCTAGTCGAGAGTTGAACAAGCCGGATGTCATGGCAGCTTTCAAAGACTGGAAAGTCTGGGTGTTCTGCGTCGGGCAATTCGGGGTGGACACTATGCTCTATGGTAAGTTCAAGCATTTCTCATCGTGATCAATGGGGTAACCATTGGGAAAATTATTTATGAGTGTGATATAGAGACTGATATCGGTTATGGTCAGGTTATTCGCTGTTTCTCCCCACGATTATCAACGGTCTTGGAACGTGGACTCCGGCACAAGTCCAGCTTATGACAATCCCTTGTTACTTCCTTGGGGCTACGTCGTACATGGTGGCGGCCTACATCTCCGACCGTACACAGAAGAGAGGCCTATTCTGTGTCATTTTCGGCGCTATCAGTGTGATTGGATACGGGATCCTTCTGGCTGATACATCTTCAGGTGCCCATTATTTCGGGTGCTTTCTTGTGGCCGGGGGACTTTACGTGGTTGTTGGCCTACCACTTGCTTGGGTAAGAAGAGAACCGCAAACCATTGTTTCGTCTATGATTTTCCGCAACTGACAATCTTGCCTTCAGCTTCCTACAAACTCCCCGAGGTATGGAAAGAGAACCACCGGAACAGCCATGCAATTGACATGGGGGAATGCTGCTGGCGTTATGTCCGCCTTCATCTAGTGAGTCATCACCATTGCCTGGATCTGCATCATTGTTTATCACTTACACTGGTACCAGCTCTGCCGACGACTCGCCACGCTACATTAGTGGTCATGCTATTTCACTCAGCATGGTCGGTCTTGGGACGGTTGTATATGCCTTTATGTGGTATTGGTACTGGCGGGAAAACAGAAATCGTGAAGGTGGAAACATCAAGGAAAAGCACAGAGGCATGACCGACGAGGAGTTAGTCGAGCTGGGGGATGAGAGCCCGCACTACCGTTACACCATTTAACGAATGGGCAGCGGTGATCCCCCCATATGTTAAATCGGTAGACTTGGCGCGTGCATCTGATACAATAGTCAGAGGGGGGAGACGTACGAGCATGCATGGGCAAGACGCTAAGTGCTAGCCGTCTGTAGACAGACAATTCAATTCTCTCGCTGCCTTTCTTGGTGTCTTGTTCACCATAAACAGTCGTATCATACCATCTGAGATTTTGTTTTTTTTTATACTTGTCTTCGTTGTAGATGAATGACTACTCTGGCATATTTGAAGGTTTACATATTCTCATAGAATTGCATAATAGAGGGTTCCCGTCTGGTCCCATGTTCAGTATGTAGATGGGCAATACTATTCAATAAGTCACAATTTCTCCTGTCAAATTTCTTGATCGCTTTTCCATGGCTGGAGAAACAGTGCGGCGCCCGCAGCAAAGATCGCCATGAACCCTAGCCTCGCAAAGAACTCCGTCCTGGAAGCCGTCAAATCCGATGTACTTTCAGCGCTCATTTCTTTCACCTGCGCGGATTTCTGCTCGAGATCAGTCATTGATACCTTGAAATTATATGAATGGTGAAAGACGTCGATTGGTCGTGGAAACAAAGAGAAAGAGGATTCACCCACCTCCAGCTTGCCAGCTGCAAATTCGATAAGCATTGCACGAGCCTCGTCGCTGTGACCGATGTCCTCAAACGCTTCAGTGGCATCTTTCCCAGCGACGTCAAAAAATATATCAGAACCACCACTGTGCTCACAAGAGTTAGTCGTTTGATCTGTTTATATATTTATTTGTGTAAACCGGGATCGATGAGACACATACGGGTGCTGGCTGGCGAACCTGCTCACATCGTAGACGGCGCCATCAATGGCAATGTATAGATCACCCTCCGTATTATGGGTTGAGATGTCCTGGAGGCTGAATTTCTTAGACATTGTCGCTCGAGTATGTATTGGCAGGGGACGTAGATATTTTTTAAGGCCTCGATACCCGTATTTTAAGGCCCAGCCTGCACTCGTCTTCAATGTTATTCAAAATGGTAGCAGTTCCAAATCTCGGGACCCGACAGTTGCTTAAAAACCACATGCAGGTTTTCATAAACACGACTCCAATCCGCATGTTCCATTTTAACATTATGACATTACATGTAGTACGGGCATGTACTTGTACGCAGATTCGGTAAAGTATTGATGTCATTCTCGGGAACAGGGTATGCTTATCTATTCCAACATCGGCAGTGTTATTATTGAGTGCATGTTCGGGAAACTGTTCCCGCTCAACGTCGGCAAATTCATACAGGTCTGTAAGGGCTATTCGTGTAAGTTGATTTCCCGAAGCTGCATTAGCTACAGCTTTGTCCTCGCATGCAGCCTCCTCTGAAGAATACATATAGCTTTATCTACTCTTTGCTCTATACTCGTAGTAGTACCATTCAAGTCTCGGGAGATGCCAAAGAGCAAATGCATGTAGCGTACCGTGATGTCGGGGAAGAGAATGAAAAGGGTTGAGAGATCCGCGCTAGGGGATGGAAATGACGAGATGCATCACAAGATCACGAGGAAAAGATAGGTACTCCGTGATAAGTGTATATGATGATTATTCCACCATTCTGGGAGTCATCCTACTCTGATACCTATATGCCCCTCCAGGAGCGCTCCTTCCGCATGTGAGGCTCCTTTCCGTGCCTTATGTGCCTCCAAGGGACGCAACAATGCATGTTGTGGAAGGTACCTTCCTGAGGGAGAAACCCGAATCCCATGCTATGGTAGAAGGAGAGAAGGAGAGAAGGAGAGAAGGAGAGACGGAGAGGAAGGAGGGATATAGAACAGATAGATACATAAACCGGACGAGTAGACAGATAGCAAGAGAGGAATTCCTTTCGGGACATGATTAATATAGACCTTCCTTCCTGCACTGCTGCCGTGCCTTAAAGTTCTTGATCCAAACCGCGAAATCCTGTCGTGGAGAGACGCTACAGCACCCCTCTACGGTGGCTAAGACGTCCTGTGTAAACGGCTCCTGGCTGAATGGACCTACTTCAACGTAGTGTATACCGTTTTCGACGAGGTTGTTTTCCCTGTACTTGAAAGTACTAACTAGGGGTGTTGTTGCGGGAGGAGCATCCTCCCTCGACGAAGAGGAGAGAAGGCACGGAGAACAAGAAGGAAGGTACGGCGGACAGGTACAGATATATATACAGACAAGTAGCCGAGAGAGAGGAATTCCTTTCCTCTCTCTCGGATCATCATCAATTCACTACTTCAGTTTGCACTCTTGAAACCGTGCCCCGAAGCTTGTGATCCCTCCTACGAAATCCTGTCGCGGAGAGACGCTACAGGTGTGGCCCGAGACATGGCTGAGGTTGACATTGATCTAGGTGATCCTGTATATATAGTAGATAAGTTAAATTCTTTTCTAGTATTTAAGTGAGAGGAGAGTGTTGAAGTTAGGCGAAGTCTAGCCGGATCTTCAATGTCCTCTAGCCAGGTGCGGAGATGGTCTTGGTCTGTTGCGGAAGGTACCGCTGGGGGATACGGAAGGCACCTCTGGAAGAGGTGGCCTTGGGAGGAAGGAAGGAATAACGAGATGGACTATAAAGAACAGACAGACAGACAGGCAACGGGATAGGGATTCCTCTCTTGCCATGATCAATATACCACATTCCGCACACTTTTTGTTGCTGTGCCCGTGATCCGATCCATCCACCTTACGAAACCCTGTCACCGAGAGACGCTACATGGTCGCTCCTGCCTTAACATAGGTCTTGGTCGCTCCTGCTGTCGTACTTTCCCCCCGTTGTTGAGGGAATCAGCAGAACCGTCTTTTTAAGTGTAATAAGGAAGATGTTAGGTCCGACGGCACGTGTTGCGGAAGGACCCTTCCTGACGCATTCCTTCTTGACGAGAGGAGAGAGAGGGGTAGTACACTCCTTCCTAACGAGGACCCTGGCGAAAATACGGAAGGAGAAAGAGACGAAGGAGAGACACGGAATAGATGCATAAGACAGACGAGTAGCCAGGCAATAGAAGAGGAATCCCTCTCCCAACATAGTTAATACATACCCTTTTCTTTATACTATTATAGTGCGTTAAAGGAATTGATCCCGAATCGTGAATCCCTATCGTGGAGAGGCGCTACAACACGAGCGTTGGATCTAATAGAGAGCGTAACCACGAGAGTAAAGCAAGAACGTGCAGTAAAAAACAAAGGCATAGAAAGAAACGTGGTTGAAATAAGGATAATATGAAGAAAACACTGTAATATAGCCAATTTACGTAAATGTAGCGTCTCTCCACGAAAGTATTTCTTGTTGGATGGATCTCATACACTACAAATCAAGCAAATGCGTAAAAAAGGTGCGTATTGATCCTGACAGGAGAGGAATTCCCTCCTGTATTCTTAGCCAATGTCTCTCTAATATACCCGTCTCCTAGAGAGGCTTCCTTCCTTCCGTGCCCCACTTCCTTCCTTCTGTATCCTCCTTCCTTCTCACCCCCCGCGGGGATAAGTAAGGTAATACTTTATATAGTGGTTTTAATAAATTGAGGGTTAAAATACCCGATCTAGGTAGTTAGGTAGTTATAACTACATGTCGGTTATAGTTCGTTAACAAAAGAGGGTTAGCTATGTATAAGTCTTGTCGTTAGAGTTACTGAAAACCCCCGTCCCCCGGTAAGTAGTAGCATGCAATTCCCAGTCCTCCAGGGATCGCTAAGAGATTCACATATACTAATTAATATACGGCGTAGTTCTGGGACGTTACGTGAGAGGGGGACATTCTGCTAATACCATCGCCCGTTACATCGAAGCCTTCAAGTCATTTTTTGTCCCCGGCGAGGCTGTACTTATGTTCCAAGTTGGGAAGCTACAATAGACACTATTGGTCAGTTTTGAGTCAAGCTCTCCCGATTTTGACAAATCCATTCCTCGTACTTAAAAGGGACATTCAATTTGGCATGCATCGGTCGCAATAAGACACCCAGCATCCAATACGATCACGGCCAGTGGAAAGTACTTCTTTCTGTGTCGTTTACTTGTGCATATTCAATTAAGCAGTTGGTCGAGCGACAATGTCAATAACATTGAACATATCCTGCAGGGTACATGTGCAGATGCAGCCCTGGTCCCTGTCCTATATACATATACATAGTCAATACCCCAACAGACGTAACTACATGTATGGAAAGACGTCGATTATTGTGCCTCAGTTTGACACGATATTCCTCTTCTTTATCCCAACCCAGCACTCATCCGGCTTTTTAGAGAAACCCTCATGAGATTCCAGAGTCTTCTGGTAGAGATTGAAGTCATAACGATGGAAGGCTGTACCGATGATTAGTGCCAATTCCATATGAGCAACGTTTTGCCCAACACATGCTCTAGGTCCGTATGAAAATGGGTTGAAGCAGATCTTCTGGCGTGGCGTCAGGTTCAGCCACCTGTCGGGCTTGAACTCTTCCACATCGGGGCCCCAGACTTCGGCGTCATGGTGGATGGAGTAGCTAGGCACAGAGAGAACAGTGCCCTTTGGGAAGTGATGCTCGCCGTACGGCACGCCACTCTCGGCGGTAACAATACGGGGCAATCCGATGGCCGACGTTGAATGCATTCGCATCCCCTCGTCTATGCATTGCCTTAAAAAGCGGAGATTCTTGACTTGGCTGTGGGCAGCAATGGGTGAATCGGCGGGAATAGCGGCATCGAGCTCGGCCTGGAGCCGGGTCACGATCTTCCCCGGGTTGCGGCGTTCACCGTCGAGGATCCAGTATATGACGGCGCAGGAGGTGTTGGATACAGTATCACTACCAGCTATGAGCTGCGTGAGTGCTTCTGACACCAGCTCCTCTCTGGATATTGGATCCCCTTTTCCATCCTTGGCATTGACGAGCATTTCCAGAATGTCGTGGCGCTTCCCACCATCATGAGTACCCTTCTCTGTCGCTGACAGGCGCTTGGAGACGGCCTCTACGGCGATACCGTGGAGATTCTTGACCGATTGCAACCCGTTGGTGAAGAATGGGTCAGGAAGGTACTTTGCAAATGGTCGCAGCTCGGGCAGCAGTCCAAGCGTCGAGCTAACCTCACCACGGCGGTTGAGTGTCTCTGCACCGGGAACGTACGTGGTTGGCTGACCGGGAAGTGTTGATTCGCACTCGTCTCGTCCGCGCTCGACCATGCCGAAGGGAGCACCAAAGGCAAGGTCGCCAATGATGTCAAAGGCGATAAAAGTGCACCATGGCATCATGTTCATCGTCCCAAACCCATTTGCAGCAGGACGCGACGCAATGTTATCCAACTGTGTGACCCATCGGTTGAGGTTGGCGCTCATGTGTTGCTCAAAGTCGTGCACCGCAGTTGGGGAGAATGCGTGGGCAATGATCTTGCGCTTTGCGGTGTGCTGCTGACGGTCCCGAACGTTAAAGACACCCGGCACTCCGGAGACAAAGGCTTCGTAGAAAAAGCTTTAGGCACGACAGACGTTAGCCATCACTTTTTTCTTCTTCTTTTTTTTTAAAGAAGGGCCGCCATGTCGGGTGGTAGCAACAAGGATGAACAGAATGCTTACTCCTTCAGAAAGCCGTTTCCGTGTGCATACACAGTATGGAGGCCTTCGGGCGTGGCGATCGAGACATGGTTGAATCCCACGCGGACAACGTTTCCATAACGTCGATGGGCCCAGTCAACCCAGGCAAACTTCTTTCCATTGCGCGCCCCGAGAGCGAGCCAAATGTTGCTGAATTTGCAAACAAAGGGCCCCGGAAATTCTTGGAGGTGCTTATAGGTGGTGAAGTAGGGAATAATCCAATATGACACAACCCATGCCGGCAATAGGATGCTGAACAATATGAGATACTGTGAGAGCTCCATTGCGTATAGGGAATCGATGAAGATTATTCACAAGTTGAATTCAAGGACGACTGAGGACGGCGTATACGACATTTACTTATCTTGTGTAAAACATGTTGCTTTATGAGCATCTATATAGCTCTAAGTGCACGGTGAAGAAACATCCATATCGACCCCAACCTATGTACTCGTACAAGCAGATTCGGGAAAGGATAAAGGGGATCCACCATTTGTGGCAGACTGCCTGTAGGCGATGTGTACAAACAGCAAATCACGAATGACAGGTTATGTCAATCACTTACACCAAGCAGAGGGTATGCCGATGGAGGGCATGACCACATGTGTACATGAAGTTGTAGACGGAAATAAGTGCAGTATTAGTTGCACGTCTAACCAATGAGGTCTGCTGTCGGTATCATCGGGCTGAACCCAGGCCAGGGAAATTTGGTGGTGAATCCAGCAATCCCCCACTCTTGAAGATCGGGTATCTTGTCTCGTGTTATCATGGCTGTCGCCCGTTTACCGAATGCATGCACGCCCTCTTTCGACCATAGTCGCACATGGCCAACAGTGCCACGAAACATGATACATGGCGGCCAATCACTGTCACTGGGAGATAAGACTGCATGTGTACAGAGCAATTGTTGGTATCACAGCCTTATTCTCCCCGCTCTTCGAATGGCAAAGTCGGCAAAATTCTTGAGATCATTCGGGAAAGTATTTATATGCTCCCGCTATTTCAATCTTGGTATTGTTCTCCATCCTGGTCTACGGTCGGAAAAGTCTACGAAACATACATACATGCATTTATTGCTTACTGTTTGAATCATGATTGGGCGTCCCCGAAAAGCTTGCCTCCAATGCAGTTCGCAAAAGGTTCGGTGCTCCAGTCACTCAAAAACCCGGTCCAAAGAATATATGCAGAGAGCCATGACTTCCCCATCTGTGCATCTAATATTTCGGGACTAACCCGAGTGTGTGCAGCTTCGTTGTCAGGGGAAGAAACCGCTCTGCGATCGTTGCAAACGCGTCGGTCGTCCTTGTCGATGGGGTGACGAGGCCCCCAGCGCGACGGAACCCGGGCGACGCACATCTTCTGTACAATTGCCCTCTCTATCGTCACTTTCTTCCTCAACTTCATTATGGAAGGACCCGGCTCCCAACTCACAGCCGTTTCACAATCCGGCCATCCCCGTTGAGCCAGCACCGGTCAATTGGGGCAATGGAGGCGATGCAAACTACACTGGAATTCCGTTGAGTGTCGTCTTACGCCTCGTGGATGTCTACTTCTCCTGCTTATATAGCGCGCCGCTGATATTCCACAAGAAGACTTTGCTGGATGACTTGGTGGCCGGCAAGGTGAAATCCCATGTAATTCTGAGTACTTGCGCTCTGGCATCGAGGTTAGTGATGGGAAACATCTCTCTGGCGTCAATTATATGCAGTGTATCATTGAATTAATGTGTCCGATATTTATCGCAGCCTCTCTAGTAGTCATCAAGAGCGCAACGACCTCCGAGACGATGGCTTCAGCAAAGAATGGGCGGAACGTGCGGGCAGGTTGGCCCTTCAGGAATCCGAGGAGCCGAACCAGGACATGGTTGTGTCTTTCACCAACTTGGGGCTGTTCTGGTACAGTCAGGGTCAGTGGCGTCGCTCTCTCGTCTACGAGGGCTATGCTTCTATGAATGCCCGTTTCCTGCTACTTCGTCCGCCCGAACCCGTTTCGGAGTTCTCTCCCAAAGCCGAGCTTCAACGTCGACAGTTTTGGGCATCTTTCCTTCTGAATCAGTTCATTTCTGAGCCAGTCTTCCCCAAGATCATGAGGAATAATGTCTCGGATGTCCTCCTTCCTGTGTCCGAGGATGACTACAGTAAGGGCCTGATACCTGTCCATGACATGACTTTGAAGAAGAGTGAAAGAAATGATAGCATATTTGCCGAACTCATCCGAATATTGAGCCTCTGGTAAATTCTCCCATGAAAGCCTCCTCTGCAATCCACTTCCCTGCTGATATTAGTATGATATACTTCTCAAGGGCGGACGTCTATGAGACCATCAAAAATTCGGACCACGCCGATCCCAATGGGCTATCAGCCATCCAAATCCTTGATGCTCAGCTTCGCGAGTGGCATTCAAAACTTCCGTCTAAATTCCGGCTTTCACCAGATGGGATAAGCAGCTGCGCCCAAGACATCCGCCCGCAAGTTCTGCTACTCCATGTTACCTATCACCAGTGTCTATGTGCCCTCCATTGCTCCATCGTTCCACTCTTTTCCCTATCTAGAGTCGCCGAAAACGAACACTTCGTCCACAGCCAGCGAGTCTCTGCACAGGTTGCATTTGAGAATGCCAGGGCCATATCATGCCTCATCAGAGCCAATCTCACGCAAGAACCATCAGAGGCATACAGATGGCCAGGCTTCATAGGCTTTTCCCTATACTGCTCTTGCGTAATCCAATTGCCATATCTATGGTGCTCTGATGTTGATGCCCGTGAGGGTGCCATGGCGAATATACGAGATAATATCACCGCAATGGCACCCATTGGACAGAACTGGAAATATGTCGCGGGCTTGGTAAGTTCTAATACCATGCCCTCTCCAACAGCCACTTCGTTTGTATCTTTCAGTCACGAACTAGACAGCAATAGTAACTGATACTGGTCAAGGTGGTAAATGTGAGGACTTTATATCAATATCGCTCTTCGCATCCCATACCTTTGAGCGGGGCCCCGGCAAGCTTGTCGGCTAGCGAACTGGCAGGAAGGAGAGAGGGTGAGCCTCAATCTCTCTCTTCAGGCATCGGAGGTGGCAATGACGGTCTGTGGAAACACAGAGCCCTGATGGAGCAAAGCAAGCTAGCAAGCACTGAGGAAGAGCAAGGTGCAAACTCGGTCTATCCTCCCCGATCCGTTCAACCCGGGAGTGCCCAAATTGGTAAGTAGCCGATGAAATATGGGACAATCATAGACTTACACGACCTTCCTTAGACATCCCCTTATCTCCGCCTATTTCTGCAGAAGTCAACGACCGTGTTGTTAGCAACAGCGATACATCAGGACAGGTGGCCATTCCAGCCGCACAGTGCTTCATATCTCCATCAGAACAAGTGGCCCAGCCCTATGTACCGCCTATTCTATCATCCTTGTTTCCAGGTGACTCGGCCTATTATGACCTGCACATTGATCCCGAGAGCACTGAGTTTTTATCGGCCATGATCAGGAACGGAAGCATTCCAGCGTTGGATCACGAGCAGGCTATAGCCGCTTGGTTTGATAACTAATTTCAATGGTTGACGCGTCCGATGAAAATGTCCGAATTTGCGACGAGGCTGCATTGATAACTACCGTATGCCAATTGACTATGTTTTTGGTATCTTTTGATGTCACCACCACGCCCATCTGCCCATCAAACTCGACTCACAGCGTTTCTTTATGCCATCCAAGAAGTCCTTTCATTCCATGGTACTGTAAGGCAATTAATGGCAATTACTATAACAAGATTGTCTCTCTATCTTTGCGAAAGGGGCTGTGAGCAATGTGCCGTTGCACCGATACTGCACTACTCAGCGGCGAAGGCCGACAGTGACGACGATGCACCAGCCCCTTTTACTCTCCCAAAGGCCCATCTCATTGACCCTGCGAAAGGGCAGCTCGTCCAAGTCGATATTCACCGTGACAGGGGAATTGGCGGCGCCAGGACCGCTGCGCGATATGCTAGGTCGGAGATGGTGATGGACGAGGCGGCGTGCAAGATCTTCGTCTGACCACCATAGAAGCGATTTATGCGAGCCGGCGCTGTCATATTCATCGTCCCATCGGCCCCAGTCGCTGAATCCCTTTATCACATCACGCATCCCGCTTTCATTTCTGTCGATGGTTCTTTCGCTGGTCGACTTGTCTGGTTCTATTTCTTCCTGCTGTACACGTACTACCCTCGACAGCTCCCCAGCTTGCTCGTCCCCGTGGTCACTAAGAGTCCATTCAGGGCCTAGTGCATTGGCAGGGACAAAAACGACTTCGACAACTCGAGGAACTGGTCGTATATGGGGGATAGAGGCCAGATTGGACAGCACCGCGTCGTTCAGAGGGGCCAGGATCTGACTGTCCTCCTGTGCGCCACCCCCGGGTGGGACAAGGGCGTCTTGGATGAGTCGTATGTGATGGGCAAAGTGGTCTGTACCCACGTCCGAGGGCGTGTACGGCGGTGGTAGGGAATCGCCTTGCGAAGACCTGGACATTATTGGGTGTGTGTATGCGTGCACTTCGTTTGTACGTGGGAGATGAACATGTGCAAGGCTGGGCGGACACAAGGAATTAAGGATATTGCAGGACGCAGGCAGCCAGAGTGACAATTGAATCGAACCGCGTCATGGCCACGTGCCAAAGTGCAATAAGTGAAAGCCTCACGTGGGGGTGCTGTCAACCTCGCCCGGTTTACCAGACGCCAGCTAACCTGGCCAGCCCGTGCGGCGCAGCACAAATAAAAAAAGGAGCCCGCCTTCACTGGGCGCTCTCATGTGACACCTCCCGCGAGAACAACTTTACATGTTGTGTACATGTAGTATATATATGGTTTCCAAACAGAGACTTTTGATCAAGGTGTTCTGAAATGAAGCTTTTCGTCCAGTTCTCCATTTTGAAGCGAATGTCTCCAGTCCCTTTGTGATTTCAAGCTCACTCTTATTGGGCCCTAAATCATTCATCCGGACACTTTAAACACGTACATTTGTCGACGTCACAGTCCCCCTTGTTGGCCTCGATCGCTACTGTAATCCCCGCTCGATGCTCTCCCATTTGGACGCCGTATTACTGGAACATCAACCCTGCATCTACAAACTACTCGGCTTCAACAATGCCAAGAAAGTCCCTACTTTTTGGCCTTTAATACTGAGCTTGGCGAAGTGATCACAGGAATCACTCGAGAATAAGATTGAAAAGCTACATGTACCTTTCCCACTCAAAAAAAAAGCCCCCGAGGTAGACAACACCGGGACGTCTCTAGCGGGTGGGAAAAGGCGCATTATGCTTCGTCTGAGACCAGTCACGGGATACCATTCTCATGAGTCAATGTTGATAGCGCTTTGTTAGATGTAATACAGTTGATGCTCCAGTCTCGGGCGGAATATTATCCAATGCAACAGGAGTAGTACTCCAGTTATATCCGCTTCCAGTTCTAGCAGCCATCTTTCATGGGCCCACGTTCTGTTACCCGCAAACTAGTGCACATACACGTATTCGTAGTACCCATGAATCACCTCTCCCGGGCGTTGAGTGGAGCACAATCGCACGGCAACCCCTCCAAGATCTACGGAGTACAATGAATAATAAATAACAAATGGAGACCGTCGATCCAAAAAGTCGGTGCCTAATAACGCCCGGTGACGCCCGGTTATACGGAGTACTCAATGAGAAACTCAATGGGGCCACCATCCAAAAGGGTATTGGTTCACCCATGCTGTACGCCACTGCAGGGCGTTTGGCGCAAGGTTGACTTTTGGTAAGGCTGTGCGGCGTCGTCCAAACTTCGAGCGCGTTGCTACCAGTAGAAAACCTCATTGAGCAAATGTACATATATAAACACTCATGCCGGCGGTTACACCGTCTCGCCGGGCCACTACACATAAACAAGAAGAGGGGAACTCATACGGATCACCAACTCTGCTCAGTGCTTCAAGGTGTATGAGATACTACTTGTTTGACCCCATCAACCGACATCCTCAACAGCCGCCATCATGTCATACACTGTCTCCAAACCGGACGAGTACCTTGCCATCACTGGCATGGGTATTCGGACCGTAAGAATTACCAAGGCAGCATGGGTATGGCCTTTTCAGAGATGTGTGCGGTTCAGGTAAGATTCACTCCCAGGCTTCAAAAACAGCGGGAAAGAGTATAGTAGTGGGTTCACGATGGTGCTAACAGCCTTATGTGTACAGTGTCCAGCCTCACGACTACGCCATGGACCTCCAGGCCATGACGCGAGAGAAGCTCAACTTCAAGCTGCCGACTGTGTACACCATCGGTCCGGACCTGAACCAGCGGGGTGGAAACTCGACGAGTGGGCATGCCAACGGTACCGTCGACATCAACACAGAGGACCGGGGTGACTCGCTGATGAAGTACGTGATGCTGCTGGCCGACTCTAGAGGCGACGCCAAGACGGAGCAGTACGCGCACGTGTCGTCCATCATCAAGGGCATTATCGAGGGAGAGACGCGCGTGCTGGTGTCGAGCATGACCATGGAGGAGATCTTCCAAGAGCGCGAAGCCTTCAAGCGCCGCATCTTCCGCAACATCCAGGGCGAGCTGGATCAGTTTGGCCTCAAGATCTACAATGCAAACGTCAAGGAGCTGCGTGACGCCGACGGGTCCGTCTACTTTGCCAGTCTGTCACGCAAGGCCCATGAGGGCGCCACCAACCAGGCCCGAATTGACGTCGCTGAGGCCCAGCTGCGCGGAACCGTTGGCGAGTCGCTCCGCAAGGGTGAGCAGGAGCGGGAGCTTGCCAAGATCAGCGCCGACACGGCCGTTCAGAAGACGGATCGTGACGTCGAGCGTGCCCAGGCAGACGCCCACCTCCAGACTCGCCAGGCCGTCCTTAAGCGCGACGTCGACATTGCCCGAGCCCAGGCCGACCGTGCTCTCGAGGCCAAGGACGAGGAACTGCGTCGTGACGTTGAGATGCGCCGCGCTGCTGCTGAGACCGAGCGTCTCCGTGCAAGCATCGTCGTCAAGGCCACCATCGACCGCGAGTCTGCCCAGCAAGAGTCCGACGCCGCCGCCTACCAGGTCGAGGCCGCCGCCCGAGCTGCCGCGGAGGGCAGGCAGCGCCAGGCAGACGGTGATGCATACGCCACTCGCGCAGACGCCGACGCCCAGGCCTACGCTGCCGAGCAGGAAGCCCGCGCTATCGCCATCCGCCGCTCCAAGGAGGCAGAGGGTATCTGTGATCTTGCTGAGGCCTACTCCAAGATGTCATCTGCCTTCGGTGGGCCTGATGGCCTCCTCAAGTGGCTCATGATTGAGCACGGTACCTACGAGAACCTGGCAAAGGCCAACGCCGACGCCGTTCGCGGTATGGCCCCCAAGATTTCCGTCTGGAACACTGGCACCCAGGGTGATGGAGGCAACGGTGGCAACCCCCAGGATGCCGTCCGTAACATGTACCAGATGCTTCCACCCCTCATGACCACCATCCACGACCAGACTGGAATCTCTCTGCCCCAGTGGCAGTTTGGCCACATGGGTGCTGGTGCCAACGAGATTGGCAAGGAAATGAAGACCAATGGTTCCAAGTAATTATAGGCTCTTCAACCCCCCCTCTCCTTTCTCCTCTTATTTACCCCCTAAATTCCTTTGTTGCATTTCGTTTTGTTCCCTGGATATCAGCCTACACGGTCAGTCGAGGGATCATGCTTACCTTGTTTTCCATCTTCTCCTTTTCATGTACAATTTGATACCAAACTAATAGACCTGCTTTTACTGCTTGTTTGACATCACATTGAGTTCTTCTGACATAGTTCTTACTCTACTCATCACAATTTCCATTCGCGAATAGCAGATGTATGGGAATATCAGTTGTTATCATTTGCCTCATCTAGCCAAAACGTATACCTGAGTTCGGATTCCAAGTGGGGGGTTGTTGCCCCCGCGGATTCTGCTGCTGTGACGGCTGCTGCTGCTGTGGCTGATCGGGAACATTAGCGTTGGCCGTAGGTATAGGCCCTGTTCCGGAGAAGCGAATGCCCAAGTTAGGGTTCCACGTCTGCGGTTGCATGGGCCTTGGTTGCTGGACGTGGTCAGAGGTTGGTGCTGCTGCATCTGATCCGCCCCAGGATTGAATGTTAGACGCCTCAGGCTGGGGCATTCCATATTGGGGGACCTGTTGCTGCGGGGAGAGGTTCTGCGATGCCAGAGCAGGCGTGTGGTTGTTGATATTCAGGTTCGACAATGGTGGCATACCAATCTCTCTATAAGTACAAATAGGAAGTTAGGTTAATCGGACCAGCCCAGACGAAGTTAGAGACATTAATAGGTGGGGGAGCATACTCTTCGAGGGCTCGAGCCTCCATGTGACGATTGGCAACCCACTGCTTTGCCTGGTCCCGAAACCCCTGGCCGGCAATCTTATTGAGGTCGTTGTAGAACTTGCGGGCAACCTCAAGGTTGTTGACGACGTCTTTGTACTTGAAGTATGCCGTGTCGAGGCGCTGAAGGGCTGACTCGCGGTCTCTAGAGCCCTGGCTGGCGCTGCGGCGCGACTTGGCCGTTTCAAAGTCACGGTTGGCGCGCTCGACTGCCTCCAAGGCTTTATCCTGTTCCTCCTCTTCCCTGGACAATGCCTGCATCTCGGGCTCATATAGCTTGTCAAGGCGCTTGTCAAACAGATCCTCAAAGTGGGCAGGTACGAGAGGCGTCGTCGGGTATGTGCGCTCGAGTCGAGCAGCCTCCTTGAGCATATCGGGTTTGATATCGTCACGGCGCAAGTTTTCCCGCAGAGTCTCGGCCTTCTTCCGCCGCCGGCTCTCAAGCCGCAGAACGTCGCTATAGGCACTCCGGAGCTTGGCCACGGTCGCCTTGACCTCGTCCGATGTCTCGGTGCGCCGCGACGAGGGGACGTAGTCCATCAGACTGCGGTCCGAGCCCAGCAGCACCCACAGCAAGTCCTCGATACTAGCAAACTTATCTCTGACGACGCCGTCGCTGCTCATACTACTTCCCAGGTAGCCCTCAATCTCGGCCGCAACACCTCGGAGCTCGGCTCCACGCACGTCACTTTGCGAGTCTAGCCGTGTCCACCGGTCTGTCCCGTATTTTGTCCTCAGTCGCTGATCTTCCTCCTCCTCGGATGCCAGGGCCTTCTTGCCTTCTTCAAAGATGGCCACATCAGCTGCCCTCAGCTTGTCGATGTCAGCAAAGCTCCTCCGCACCCGCTGGATTGCGTCAGCCTGTCGAATATCCTCGGCATGCTGAACCAGGGACTGCGGTAGTCCGATGGGCTTCTCGATAGCCTGCAGCGACCCCGGCAGACCTAGCGACTCGAACAATGTGTGGATTCTATCAGTGAGAGATTCAAGTTGCTGGATGATTTGCTGGTTCACCATGCGATCCCTCCGCTCTTCATAGATGGATATGGCAACGTGGACAGAGAAGGGCACAAGTCGAGTGAATAAAGCCGGTCCAAATTCAGCCTGGTCACCCAAGAACTTGTAGGGGTCAGCGATCTCGGGGGGTGTCCGTGCAATCGCCATGTTAGCACGTTCGAGGATCTGGAGCTCAGACTTGGGCGGGACATGGTCTGTAATGGCAGGAGTGTTAGTACATGTTTAAAACTAATTATGGAAAGACAGCTTCGCCGTCCGCGGGTCGGATAGAAGGGGCATGTGTACTGAGGTAGATGATATCATTGTCCTTCTCGGCGCGTTTGAGGTCCTCTTCGACTTTTCGTTTGAGTCCAGTGAGATCGTCGAAAACAATCTTGCTTTGGGAGATTCCGATTCCCTTGATCTTGGCCTCCTTTAGACCCTCGTTGATGCAATCGAGCGCGTCCCTAAGCCTGGCAACCTCCTCGCCAAACTTGCCCTTCTCAAGGCAGTGGCAGGCGGCGCGGTACTGGGCAGCAGCGGCGAAGCGGTGGTGTTTGGCAGCGACGTGGTGTATCCAAGCAGTGCTAATGGCGTGGCTCTTGGTGGCAGACTCGCCAGCGAGGTGGTAGAGGTCCGAGACACGCGTGGCTAGCTTGGCAATGGATGAGTCCTTGTAACCGTCCATGACAGCCTTTTGCCAGAAGCACTCCTGGCTCTGAGCCAGCATGAGGTTGGTCAAAGATTCGAGCGTGCATGCGTCCATGTCCTCCGGCGGGTCCGACATGCGCAACTCGGGGAGAACCGTCGTCTGCATATGGGTGAGCACGCCAGCCGCAAGCGAGAAGTAGTTTGCTGCCGTCTTGAGCGCGTCGGCGTTGGCCCCGTTGCCACCATGTGTGTGGTACGCCATCTGCGAGTACAAAGACGCCAGGTTGTAAAGGATGTTGAGCAACTCAAACTTGAGGTTGTTGCGTACCAACGGTTGCTCCGTGTTGTACCCCAAGGCGGGATACCATGAGAATTCGGCTCCGATCTATTCCGCAAAGCCCCAAGGTGGGAGGGGGCGATTCTTTCAGCTTCTTCCTTTCCATTGCGCCCTTTGTTTTCTTCCATTTCGTCCTCTCTTTTTTTTTCCGACATTTGCCAACCAGGGTCTAACCTACATCGATGGGAAATTTGCCGCCTATCCAGACCAGCTGTGCCGCGTACTTCATGAGCTTGGCGATTCCGCTAGTATGGGGCTCCCGAACGTTAACGGCATCTCGTCTCAGGTCGTCGATGGTCTCGAGGTCTCGCTTGAACATGTCGGGGTGCTGGTCGTATTTCGTATTGATATACTGCCGCATCACGGCTGCGAGGGAAAGGTGCGCTGATCGCCGAAACGGCAACGCGAGTATGTCCCTACCGATAAAAAGTCAGCAAGCTGCATTTCTAGAAGGTTAAAGGGAGCGCATAATCAAATGGGTCTTGGCATAATGAGAGCCATGATACTCACGAGGCCATTATGCTTATCGAGGCGGCTGACACGCCTGGCTGTCTTGTGTCTCGTGTCGGTTTCCTGGGGGAGAGGCAATGACTTCATCACGGGTAGAGGGGGAAGCTTGTGTGCTGTAGTGGGGAGGTTTTGTTTATGACTAAGCAATTCGTGCCTGATGCGACAATCAACTGAAGCTTGACATTAGTTAGAGATTACTACCACACAATCAAGGACGCAGAATTATGAGGACAAAGGTCATTTGAATTTTGTCCCAGAGGGCCCCATGCTTTAGTATTGTTGGAAAAACTCTACTATAACATCTTTATAACCCAATTCTCTCTCGTCAAAGAAGGCATATATATGTGTATCCCATTCCATTTCCTTTACCGTCCCGAAAACAAAAGAAGAAAAATACGAGGACTTATGTACAATATGCGCCAGCTCAGGTCTCCCTCGGTATACAGGCCCCAACCCGACGTCACTTAGAAAAAACAAAAGGGAGAAAAAAAAGAAGAAAAAGTTGCAAGGAAAAGTGACAGAAGAATAACAAAATGTGAATAGAAAAGGAAAGATATAAAAAAAGGGGTGGAGTTTCAGTCGGCGACAAGAGGTGACTGTTGGCCTTCTCAGGTCCCAATGCCAATGAAATGCTAAGAAGCAGTAAATAAAGCAACACAACGCCCTCCTCAACCCGGAAGAAAATAGTAATAGTGTCGTATAAAAAAAACATAACATGACGACCAGAAAATAGATGAGGATATTGGTTTGAGAAGAAGAAAAAAACCAGGCCAACCCCATGCACAGTTGAGGAACCGGGCGACTGTCAGTGCCCGGCAGAACTTGTATCTCTCGTCTCCATTTTTTTCTTGTAAACGTTGGGTTGGCCATTCCTGTCCGTGGTCGTGTCTTTAGATCATAGGAGATAACGCCAGAGGAAAATAAAAGTAGAAGTTACATCTAGATGCCACAGATTCAATGTGACTGTCCGATCTCGCATGTGGCTGGTTGTCCCCGCCAGGGGGGCAACTCGGTAGGAGTTTTCTCGGTGATGCATGTTGGCGGAAACAAAAAAGATAGGTGGCGAAAGTCGAGAACACGGTATGTGTGGTTTTGGCGAGAAAACGAAATCGGAAACAGCTCGGGCAGATGATGCTAATCTCAGGATCATGCGGGGATCCAGACAAGCTCGATGATGCCATCAATGTTGCTCATAGGGCTGCCGTCGGCATAGGTCCAGCGCTGGTCATCCTTCCTGCGCACATACGTTTGGAGGACCGAAGCGTCGGATCGTACCTCGGACTCGACCAGCTCCCAGGCAATCTTCTTACCCGTTCTGGTGAGGGAAGGTCGCTGGGGCCCAAGCATGAAGTCGAGGTTCCAGCCCTTGTTCTCGGGAGGGGCTCCAATGGTGCCCTCGAGCTGGTGGTAGTCCCAGTCAATGCCCTCCGGGTACTGAGCAACTGAATAGCCGGAGATGACAAAGTCGTCCGACGTCTGGAAGCGCTGCATGATGCAATCCTCGCCGCACGTGTGGGCAATCTTGGCAAATTGGCCGGGGCGGGCAGAGTGCCATGAGGAGCCACGATAATGGTGAAGGGATAGGGGCTTAATTCCCGACTCATAGAATCCGCTGGGGTCACCGAGGATATCGAGCTGCCACAGCTGGTTGACCGTGTTGAGGCGCGTGTCGGTGTGCTCGTAGATGCACTTACGGAGAATGATGTCGCCCTGGGGACCCCAGCCACTGTTGGATTCGAGAATCTTCTCCTCGGTAGCGCACAGCGGATACAGCTCGGTGATCTTGGCAGCCATGGACACAGACAGGAAGACGCCGCCGCCGCCAAAAGCCTGGGAACCATGGCGGTCGACAGCGAAGACATCCTCGGACAGGGTGCCAAGGTACTGCATGCGAGTGTGATCATACTTGTAAATTTCCTCGATGAGGCCATGCATACTGGGGAAAAAGGTGTCGTCGTCACAAGTGACCAACCACTTCTTGTTCGGGGTGTCGCGGTGAGTGTATAGAGTAGGGACGAGGTTGAGATAGCGCACAGCCATCTCGGTAGAGGAGTCGCTGTGGTAGACGTCGACATCTATGCCGACATCGCCCAAAAGGTTGGCCACCTCCTGGAGCTCCTCGTCGCTGGCGTCAAGCAGCATGAGCAAGAGCTTACCGCCGTTACTGTTACCGCGGCTGTCGGTGAGCCAGAAAATCCACTCGTTGATGGGAGTCAAGACGGGGTCCATGAAGCGGCTGTAAGTGGTAGAGACACCGAACATGAAGTCAGAGGCGTTCACGGTGGAAGGTAGGCCGGAACGGGGGACTTCGATCTCGAGGGGAGGAGAGCAAGTGAGACGGCCAAAGTGCTGACCGAGTTCAACTGTCTTGAACTTGGCGGGAACCAGGCGCTGGTCGAGGCGGGTCATGGGCTTGCGCTCCAGACCGTCGGTCCGCTTGAAACGTACGTAGCGCTTCAGGTATTGGAACTTGTTATCCAGCATGTTGCGCTCCTTGACCTCGCGGAGGTGCTCCATGTCAATGTTGCAGTTGGGAACATGGTCGCTCTGGGGCTCGAAGTCGGGCGAGGTTGGGTCCTGCTGGGACGGGCCTGGCGCGGGAGGGGCGTTCTGGTCGTTAGGCTCACCCGGAGACTGTCCGGCGGGATGGTCAACGGGGTGGTCGGCCGGGTGTTCCGCGGGGTGCTCCACGGGCTGCTGCTGAGGGTGGGAGGCGGCATCGTCCTTGTGGGATGAGGTGACGCCCGTCTTTCGAAGAAACTCGGCGCTCTGGTCCATGGCCTGCTCACCCCGCAGGGTGATGAGTACAAACACCAGGATGACCAGAGCCACCACCAGGGCTCGTGTGCAGGAGTGGCGCATATTGAGTACGCGACCGTTGGTGCTCGGCAGGGTAGCTCCCATGTTACTCTATACCGGCTGCGTGCTCTGTTGGGCTAAGCCGTTGGGGGCAACCCAGGAGACAGCCTCCTCGGTAAAAGGGTAGCCCCGTGGGGAGAGGAGGCAGGCGGTTGTGTATGTAGTTGAGGGGAGCCAGTGCTGGCTGTCACGAAAGCGAGTATGGATGGCTCGAGGGCTCAGCCGTATGAGAGTTCTGGTTTGCTGATCGAGAAGTCGATGAAGACGTCTCGTACGAGTTTTCCCGTCGTGACTGGAAGTCTAGGTTGTTGATCGGGGTAGCGAGCGTGTGCGAATAATGGTTTGAGAATTGAACAAGAAAAGAGTGCAATCGAATCGAAGATGATGATGGGATAAGAGAGCCGTTTGTTCGGTTCTAATGAGCGACAAGGTAGCAAAAGACCAGGAATGAAGAAGAAGAGCGGGGTGTCTCAGGGTGCCAAAACACGCAAACAATCCCAGAATTCAAGACAAGAAGACGAATAGAGAAGAAATCGTTGATAAAGGGGGAATAGGCCGGTTTGAACAATACAGCAGGCCACCGTTCGTCGTTGGGGAGGGGGAAGACGATGAAGGCTAAGAAGACTTGACGAGGTAGAGGCAAGAAAGGAGAAGGGGAAATGATGGGTGCCCAGTGGATGGCCAGTACTGGTACTCGTACGCAGTAACCAAACCCTGGTGGCGGTACTCCTCTGTAGTGCGTTAGCCAGGGGCAGCAGAGGGATTTCAGTGGAGCACGTTCAAGACCATGGGGCTTGATTCGTAGGGGTAAGTGGCGAGCAGCCACTCATGCATAGACCATGGACCCATGGGCTGCTGACTCAGGCTACTAGAGAGAGCAAAAGAGGGCGAAAGAAAACAGAGAAAAAAGGAGCAAAAAATAAGGAACACTGCAATAGTAGCCTTTAGGCCTTAGCACAATACATACGACGTACTAACAGCGCCCCCAATTGTTGCTGTTATTACTTTACGAGTCGGGGCTACGAGCACTTGTACGCGACTAACGGATCTATGAGGAGCTGGACCCTGGGTGGCACAGTGTCCAGAACATGTCGTTACGTGCATACGACGTAATGATATCCCCCTAATTCATCGCGGGACAGGCTGGCCTGTTCCAACATGGAAGTACTCCGTACCTAGCACCCGTCCGAGTGTTTTTTTTTTCAACATCGAGTGTCACATTTGGGCTTCCCCGGATTGATCAATGTGTGGTGTGAGCCAAGGCCCAACAAGGAACTGCAAGGAGTACGGAGTACATGTCGTGAAAATGTCCACTGCTGGTGGCACACGGTGGATGAAAACAGCCTGGCCCTTGCCTCCTGAACGATGTCCTAGGTCAAAGGGCCCACTCGGTCCACCTTGGAGGCTTGCAGAGGCGCCGCGCAGAGTTGGAGTACTACTCCGTACTCACCCTGTTACTATCAATAACACCTCTACATAGACAGAGTAATACTACTACAAGTATACTCGTAACAATCCATACTAGTACTGCGCATCATTCTCGCTATGAGTCCTTTTGGAAGCCATTTGATAGATGTGGATTATTGATTGTGCCTGGGCGTCGACCCAGACGCCGACGGGCAGTCTAATTCTGCGCGGTAATACCAGTAATGTGTCTGTTTCTGAGCACTAATTTACCTGTACGGAGTACATGTAGTATTACATGTACATGTAGTATTACTATACTACTAGTAACACGTATTACAGGTGGCCTGCACAGTGCATCTTTATGTTTTAATTTGGACTGTGCTGCCAACCCCAGTGAAATCTACCCGAGGCTCTTGGCTCCGGGGCTACAGACGGAACAAAGTCCATGTGGGCAACCATTGGCGGCGACTGATAATTTGCGTGCAAAAACAAAGGAAAATTGCAATGATAATAACCGGGTTTGGGCCAATGCAAAGTTGAAGCCTCTGGTACTAATACTTGATTCTATATCTTGTTCTAAGCTTTGTCTCTTTCTCAAGATAGCAAGCGTGGATGAGTACATGTTACCTTCCCCCTAAAAAAGGGAAAGTAAGAAAAAATTGATTCCGGTCAATAGGGGCTCCACCTAAACTCCCCCGGCCCCAGCCCCCAATCTTCAGCGCCTCCGCCTTCTTCTGGCCTTAGGTGACCCTTGGCTGACGCCAGTGATGCAAGTGCCATATTAACAGTCTACCACTCTGATTTGAAAAGAAAGAAGAAAAACGAGGCCATAATGAAAAAGGCCATCCTCACACGACCACCTTGAGAAGGGGGAAGTCGGATGCAATATCGCTCGCGTTGTGACAGATACTATTGCGATACTATGAGTACATGAATCTAGCAGTCGCGCGGATCACGATAAACCAACATGGTACAGCAATATCGTTATTTGCTAGCTTATTGTCATCTTTATCGCTGCTGCAAGGATGAACACAGTGGAGAAACACGGAGAGGGCGAGGAGGCTAAGGTAATAAGCGCAACCAAGGACCGATACACAAGTATTACTCCGTATGACAATTATCCGCTTGAACTTACGACTCATGCCATTTAGCCCTTTTTTCTGGATGTCTTTTAGCACTCTTACTCAAGCAGCAGCATTTGTACTCCGTACCTACAGTCAATATCGTTGATAGTAGGTAGTCTTCCCTTTTTTTTCCTTGCCTACTAGTATGGAGTAGTACTCCGTGGTATGGTCCTGTATTGTTCCTTCCTTTGCCGTCGCCCGCTCCACATTACCCCCCTTACCAAAATACGACTACTCCGTACTCCGTACTAATAGGTAAACCGACATCTCGAAACCGGCCATATGAATTGAGCATGGTAACAAACATCAACGGGCGGCACGTTGAGGGAAGAAATGATTCCTGTGTCAAAAAGCTATTTGATACAATATTGCGTGATAGTGGAAAGGAGTCGAATCTACCTGCGACGCGTCATCGCATGCGACGACAGTTGCCCTACTGCCTCATGTTACCGGCAAGGCCCATTTTCCCAGTGGGAAATATAAAAAATCGCCGTGCCACCTGTGGTGAACTTTAGCAAGCCCGACTAAAGGAAAGGGCCATGATAATATAGAGGAGGACTGCTCGCAGTAGGTCGCTAGAGTAAAGTCTGCGACTTTGGGATTCTTCACGGGGCATGCTGGTTACATTGATGTATTAGTGGCACTGGTACTCCGTCAGGTAGGTACATAAGTCTTCAGTAAGTGGCCCCTGTCAACGTCACTTATAGGATACCCTACCGCCCACGTCTTAATACCCGCAAATCCAAATACGCGTGAAATGGAGTGGCAGTGTTGTCATCAATGATGCGCTATAATAATACCACATCCTACGGCGGATCATGAGTACGGAGACATGCTGAGTATTTCCAGGAACTTCACGATGCACGAACTTGCACGCTGCTATTAATAACGATGGTAGCATAGTGTTGGAATTGATGTTTCCTTTTACCCGTATTAGTATTCATAGCAGTACGAGTATTCGTACCACGGCCACTACTCAATTTGCATACCGGAGCAGGCTCAAGGCCCAGAAGGGGCCACGCTTGCGGCCGGGTCTAGCTCTTGGCGTAGACAAGGGCTGATCCGTGTCTAGGCCTTGTGTATGTTTCAATGTACTCCGTATTCGTGCCCTTTGTCATGTCGATCAATTACTACGAGCCCAGCAGCGACCTCTCTGCACCTGTGACAGACTTTATAATTTTTATAAATAAAGAATCGGGATGTTTCTCTATGTCTGACATTAATAATTGCTATACCACAGGTTGTGCCCATTTACTGCCACTGCCTGTATGTTCATGCAGACACATTGATATTTCTGATACAGGAGTGCACCTGCCTTCGGAATCATCTATACCCGGGACGGAAGGTGACTCTCCCCATGTCACATCTTGACATCATCCCAAAACATCTATCAGTATTATCCAGCAATCCACGCGTCGTTCCCTACGGAATATTGGAGTATGTACGGAGTACTCCGCACTGGATTGCAAATGAACAATTAATACGAATATGGCCATGCTCGTGTGTCTGTAGCTCATACTTTTTTTAGTATGTAACACTGAGAATACCAATACGCTGTACTAGCTCGCCATGGTATTAAAAAGTGTACTGTAATAGCGTCAGTATTAGTGTAGACCCGATAGCATCTCCTAGTACTTATAGGCCTCCATGTACGAGTAGTAAGAGTAAGCATCCTCCTACGCTGCAATCGTCCTTCTATTACTCGTTAAGTTAGGGGGGGAAAGACACCGCCGGCATACAGGTGGCAAGGTGGTATAAGGCGGCGTTGATGGTTTTTCCACATAGAGCTCGTACACCACTGATACCTCAAGACATAAGCATTCACCCCACCTGCTTCTTCCCGGCTAGCTTAAGTGCAATCTACGGATAGTAATACTACGAGTACTCGTACAGCGTATCGGTGCCCCATAATACTGTCATTATGTTATATCCGTACAGATCAATTTTGTGCCTTTGTATTACTTGGCAACTTGCATAGAGTCAAAGAGGCCGGCTAGTAATCTAGTATTAATCCCAGAGCAGGTACGGGCTACAGTGCAGAAACACGTTCAAGAACTAATATGCTGCACTCGTACGAGTATTAACAACAACAATAAAACGTCGCTGATGAGTGGAGTTTGGAAGTAATACTATCACTGTGTACGGGTAGTCCGTACTACAAGTAGTATCCTCCGTAGTAGCAACAGTAGTAGCAGTAATACGGAGTAGTATCAGTACCGTAACTTTTATGATAACCCGGTTTTCTTCACCAGCGAACGTAAATTAGCCATGATTAAAAGTACGGCCATGCCCTCCGTACTCGTACATGTATCTCGGTACATTCAATTTCACCACGCAGCAAGCCTCCTTCTGCCGCCTACCGATTTATGGAGCCCTCTGCCACCGATCTGCACGCACCCTAGTCACCTGGCGGGCCACTGAACAAGCAAGCTGCAAGACCAGACAAGGTTTTTTTTCTTTTGGCCCTAGTAAGCCGTGCAAAACTCATCCAGTTACGGTTGTCGCTGGGAAAGAACTGCCCGTGTTAGAAAGGTGGGACTCTGTGTGTGTGCGTGTGTCAAAGTAGTAGGTGACATTCTTTTCCGTACTCGAGGTAATAGTACTAATAGTACTCCGTACAGTACAAGTATGTAGTATCATTATTACCAGTGTTGGTACTTCCTACTCGTAGTAGCAGACTCTCGTGTCCATGATATTATAGCTTGAAAGTAATAGTATTGTTGCTACGAAATCTAATACGACGTATTACGACGTACAAACTTGCCCAGTGCCAGTGTATTGGCCATGCGCGCGGAGCCACTGCCCGCCCCCTCTCCCCAGTACATAATAATACTGTCCATATTTGTGGTGCCCCTTTTGTCTCCTTTCTCTCTCATTCTCTCTCTCTCTCTTCGTTTTAACCCGTCTTCTTGTCAAAGGGATACTAACAAGTATCGTACCTAATAATAATACAGAGTAAACTCACCATCCCCCTTGTCCCCTATTCCTTTGCCGCTTATTAGACTACGTAAACAGGCCACGCCTGATCATTACCTGACCAGTTATAATATCTGTGCTTCAGTCTATGAATGACGCGACTTTGTGTTAAATTGCGACATGTTCGGCTGGCCATGCTACAGCCTACACGTAATAATAGTAATACTAGCACTCAACAGCGCTCTTCGCCTCCTTCACTGGCACATTGGCAGGCTCCCACCGTCAAGCAATGTCGCCTGCGGAGCACACCCAAGACCCAAGTAACGGCTGCGACGCTCCACACGCACCCGCAAGGGTTCGTATACCCCGTCAAAACACCTTTATCTCAACTAGTATTATTCCCCTATCCCTGAGCACGACATTCGAGTGTTGACACCGCGACTCCCCCTTTCGACAACGGTTCCAGCTTGTCAAACCACTTTATTCTTTTTTCAATCACCATGTCCCTCCCTCCTGTTACTATTGGCCATCGGCAATTATGTACCCCGGGTATGTTACGGTACATGCTTCACAGTTAGAGTTTTATATTAACCATATCGTCAATAATACATGTAGCATTCTATGACACTCGTAAGTCGTAACAATGGTCCATCACGATCCATCCACCACACTCGTATCGAGTGTTAATACTCTCTTCCCTTTTCATAATGAGACGTAGCACTGCACGTACATGTAGCAATACAGCACAAGTAAAAAGTCATCAGTGGCTGCTACAGGACGCACCTATCTGTTGTCAGCGACATGTTAATACCCATACAGGTAGTACTGAGCGTATCTCATGAGTGCACCTAAGGAGCAATATCGTGACAAGCAGTAAGAGGAGACCTCTGTTTACGTTCTCCCTATACTAAGGTCTGTTTTTCATCAAAACTGCAATATTAAAGGAAAAGCGTGGACGCATTTGCAGCTGTAACTTTCCCTCTGTCACATGTTCTTTTTTCATCGCCCAACCATTCGCGCCTTCCTCTTCTTCTCATACCGCCTTCTTATTTACATCTGTGCCTCGAGTGCTCTAGAAACCGACAAAGATACAAAGGCTGGTTTTGGTCTTTCGGGTGTGAGCACTGAAAACACAGACAGCCAACGTGCCATATCACGTATGCAACAACGTCCTGGCTCGCCGGCACTGACAGCTTGCCCATGGACCCCTAGGCCCTGCCTAACTCGACGTGGCACCTGCTCAGATACGTCAACGCATGCTAGTACTCGTACAGGTATTAATATACATCTAGTATAACGGGGGGGTTTACAGGCTTGGCGAAGGAGGAACAGCCAGAAGCCGTGCCCTCTTCCAAGATGTTGGCAATGGCACCCTTTTTGGAACACGCGATTTTATTTTTTTCTCTCTCTCTTCTTTTCCCTCTTTCAAAGTGACCTAGGATAAAAATACTTATAAATGAACAAGTAATACTAGTTAGTAGGTATTAAGAAATAAGCTTCCTTGATACCTCGTGTTGCTACTATTGCATTCCGTTCTAGCCTTGGATAGTGTATGTCTTAGTATCAACTTTCACTTTACTCACGTTGCTTTTCCATTAATGTCACCAGAATCGTAAGATTTCAGCAGCGGTTAATTCTACTCTTAGCTTTCCCTCCTTCTCACATTCCCTCTATCCTAATCAACTCTTGGACCATGGCCTAGGATTTTCTTCTTCATGCCGGCCAAATACTTCTAGGGTGAGGACGCGCATCTCCCACAGGGTAAGTATCATGAGCCAAAAAACGGTGGCACCGGTGACTTCATGTCACAACATGATACCACTTTCCTGTCTTTAGTTGTCGATTCCGAACAACAAAAAAGGAAAAGGGAATTTCGGGTAATATGCATGTCGCGAATGGCATGGAAAAGGCGATCGGGGTTCAATATCGAATATTCGCTAGTCGTTTTGATCCACCGGTTGCTTCTGGTAACAATATTGGTGTCAATCCGACCATGATTTCCACACAGCTCGTAACCTTTCATGCTCATGATCATGACGACTGGCTTTGGACAAGGCCTAACCTCCCTTCTGGCCTGTCGAACAGCGGTTCAGAGGAGCTCGCGGTTTCCAATCCGGTGTGTGCTGGTACCCTGCCCGTGCACCCGCAGAATGAGCTTAGCAATGAGAGCTAGAAAGAGTTATGGAGCCGCCCGGATACCCGGGACCAGAACGTGAACACGCCTTCAAGTTATGCCTTTTCCAACGTATCTCGATGAGAGACACCTCGGTGCAAGAAGAATACAAGGCCTCGAGGGCGATTCATGTCGTCTTCTTTATAAAACATCTTTTACTGGAGGTGAGAGTGGTATGCGTGGACAACATCTGTGTGCCACACCAGGCTTTTGTCAGTGAAGTGCTTCCGGGCAAATTTCAACCCTTGCTCGACTCACGGTGATGTACGCTTCATTATGTCTCTACAAGAGCCACAACTTGCACCTCGCAGCCCTCACTGGTCTTCATTATCGCCACTGGTGACGAAGGATTGAGCCGCGCTTGAGCCCCTGCCCTGGCTCCATAGCCATGGATCTTTGGCCTTCGGACTGCATATATACGAGACGTGAGTCGACCAACGATGCAAATGCAATTTTCTAGCCTGTGCAGAGCCCTGGCTTGTAAGAACATGCCTCTGGGGTCGACTGAGGCGTGCGTGACGGCCGGCTGAGGCCCTCCTTCCGGGATGAAACGAAGAAGGTGACGAGGGGAGAAGGAGCGTCACCTTCACGGCAACATTGCGCGAAAGAATATGAATCATAATCAGCACAGTCGAGGAGACAAGAGGGGCTCGATATACATATACATATTGTGTATTTCTGAGAGCGATGTTGATTGGACTTGCCAAGGTGGAGGAAGTAGGCAAGCTTTATGCGACCCAAGAAAAACTGCATCTTTTTTTACAGGTCGCCTTTACCGTATCTTAAACTTGTTTCGAGGCTTGAAGGCGATGAGCGACTATACCCTGGGCCCTGAGCTCAGCGTGCCCATGTGGCAAGATGTGGTAGATGATAATTCCATGATGCTTTCGAGCGTAGTTTTTGAGTGTATGAGAAAAAATGCCGATACCCCAAAATTAGTCGTTCGCTAGGGATTTGCGGGACCCTAGAAACAAACATAAGTAGATGATGTTGAAGGATTATGTTACCGTAGACACAATGACCTAGATAACGGTATACTTCAATACGTGCTTCTAACATATATCACTTTGCAAATTCTCGCGCAATTGATTAATAACTTCAAGTCACACCCGGGAAGTAGCATCAAGTTATTCCATGGGTATAGCCTCGAAGACAGATACAAGCGCCAGATGAATAAAATTTACGGTAGGAGAATGTGGATGCGGCGTACGCGAGTCTTGAAGGCCTCAATCATGCTGGGGCAGTTTGATGTTTGTCTTGACTGTGTCACCTCTGGGGCATGTACTGTGAGTGTGACAGAGTGATGGGAAAAATGTTTGCATGTTTTTTTTTTCTTATTTTTTATTCTTTGCGGTAACATGAGACGTATCATATGTGGTCTCACGGAAGTGGTAACTATCTGGGCGTTCATAATAATATAAACATACCTACGGTTAAGAAACAATCACCTACAAGTACTCTCACCTACTCTATTAGTTAGGTTACATGTAGTCAAGGGGCACAGCGATATGCCGTATGACACGAATCCTGCAAGTACACGCGGCGTGGATACGGGGGCACATAACACAAAGTACATGCAGTATTGCATGTATGGTGTATGCGCCTCAATACATGTCATGGATGTCTTGCGATTGCCGCCGTTTGTCTATCTACGCTGCGGGCCTTTCACTCTTCCGGCCGGACTATGTCGGATTTAAAGAGGGGAAGGTTGTTATTCGTACGAGTCTTGTCCCATTCACAGCAAGCGACTTGATCCGCTTGTGCTCGCCATTCGGTATTGGCATATCCGTAGACTGCATGGACCATGGCCGAGACGCCACGGCGCGGAGAAAGCGCTTGTCCGATAGACGACACCATCGACGGAGACGAAGATAAAAAGTCCGCTGTGTGTAACAACAAGCACCCATGTATTAGACTACATGTGCAGTACAAAATTAATAACAACGGCAAAGAATGTAAAGAATGTAAAATGTGGAATTAACAATTGTCCGAATTACAAACCAACACGTGATGCCTGTGCCACGGCGGCTGTTGGGGGCCAACGCCCGCTAACGCGGGCGGAGATAAAAAAGATAATAGCACTTAATATTACCTGTGTTAGTACAGCGAGCGGTTGGATACTCCCAACAACGTCTGAATTTTTATTTCTTGTTGCACTTTCTCATGCATCCAATCGCCATACATCCGACGGGTCCGAAACTGAAATAGTGTTTTATATCTGTCAGCGCGGCGCGGTTGCAATGGTTCCTCGCAGGGCGACGGAGGAAAAGACCGTGAAAATGAATGTATGTAAGCTTGGGTAGCGTTTCGTGGCGTCATAGACCGAGCATCATTTAGCGCTATTCACCGCTCGGACGTGCTCACTACGCCGACGTGCGAGATTGGGATGAATTGCCAACGACGAGAGTCTGGGCTCGGCCTGGTGCACGTCCGTTTGACCAGCGGGACTATAAACTCCCTTGTGATTCCCATTCTAACTTGTCAACCTCCCCCTCCCCCTCTTCGGTTTATCACCACCGGTCACGTTTGGTAATATTTACAGCGTAGATGTGCCCATTCGCATCATGACTGAACACCACCAAGACACGGACCGCGACCAGGCGCTGGAGAAAAATGCCCCTACGTCATCATCTGATAATTCCGCCACCACGACCCCATCCAATAGAGATGACAGTACGCACCTAAAGAAGGTGCGAACGACCGAGGAACAAGAGGACGACCTGTTTCGCGCGCTATCACGCCGGCGTACCAGCGTGGCTGGTCAAGGTCAACATGGCGATGGCGATGGCGATGAGGAACATCACGAGATCGACCGCCTCATGTCCCGAATGTTTGGCCAGGCACGCAGAGAGAAGAACGAAGAGAATGAGACGCGACACAGCGGCGTCGTCTTTCGAGATCTCACCGTCAGAGGCCTCGGTCTGGGTGCTAGCCTCCAGCCCACGGTCGGCGACATCTTCATGGGCCTCCCCCGCGCTCTAGGAAACCTTTTCAGCCGTGGGACCAAGACTGCCACCTCCAAGACTCCCGTGCGCGAGCTCCTCAGCAACTTTGACGGTTGTGTGCGTCCCGGAGAGCTGCTTCTGGTGCTTGGACGGCCAGGTGCCGGCTGCACCACGTTCCTCAAGGTTTTCGCCAACCAGCGGGCAGGCTTCGAGTCTATCGATGGCGACATGACGTATGGCGGTACTGGGGCCGACGAGATGGCCAAACGGTTCCGCGGAGACGTCATCTACAACCCCGAGGATGACCTCCACTACGCCAAACTGTCGGTGCGACAGACACTGTCGTTTGCGCTGCAGACGCGCACGCCCGGAAAGGAGGCTCGTCTCGAGGGTGAGACGCGTGGCGACTACATTTCTGAGTTCCTGCGCATTGTCACCAAGCTCTTTTGGATTGAACACACGCTTGATACCAACGTCGGCAACGAGTACATCCGCGGTGTATCAGGCGGAGAGCGCAAGCGTGTCAGTATCGCAGAGGCCATGATCACCCGCGCCTCAGTCCAGGCTTGGGACAACTCGAGCAAGGGTCTCGATGCTTCAACTGCCCTCGAGTACGTACGCTCCATCCGCGCCATGACCAACATGGCTGGCGTGTCCACCGCTGTCTCTCTCTACCAGGCCGGCGAGTCTCTGTATGACCTGGCCGACAAGGTTCTCCTCATCGACGAAGGCAAGTGTCTCTACTTTGGCCCTGCAGACACGGCCAAGAAATACTTTCTTGACCTGGGCTTTGACTGCCCCGACCGCTGGACCACGCCCGACTTCTTGACGTCTGTCAGCGACGAGCACGAGCGCAGCATCCGCCCTGGGTGGGAGAACCGCATCCCACGAACACCAGAGGCATTCGCCGAGCTGTACCGTGGCAGTGACGCCCACCGCCGAAACCTGGCCGACATAGACGAGTTTGAGTCGCAGCTCCGGTCCGAGAAGGAGAGCAAGGGTGGTGACTCTGCCGACTCCCAAAAGGACATGAACTACACGCTCCCATTCCACCAGCAAGTCATGGCCTGCACCAAGCGCCAGTTCCTCATAATGATCGGAGACAGGGCCTCCTTGTTCGGAAAATGGGGCGGGCTCGTCTTCCAGGGCCTCATTGTCGGCAGCAGCTTCTACGGTCAAGACAACACGGTTACCAGTGCCTTTGCCCGCGGTGGAGCCCTATTCATCCTCCTCCTCTTCAATGCGTTGCTGGCCCTGGCCGAGCAGACGGCCGCGTTTGAGGCCAAGCCGATTCTTCTCAAGCACAAATCCTTCAGTTTCTACCGCCCGGCCGCCTATGCCATTGCCCAGGTGTTTGTCGACATTCCCCTCGTCCTGATTCAGGTGCTCATCTTCAACCTCATCATCTACTTCATGGCCAACCTTGCTCGGACTGCCTCGCAGTTTTTTATCACCTTTCTCATCCTTTGGCTCGTAACAATGACCACCTACTCGTTCTTCCGCGCCATCTCAGCTTGGTGCGGCACCCTCGACTCTGCCACACGCTTCACCGGAATTTCCATCCAGATTCTCGTCGTCTATACCGGCTACCTGATCCCTCCCGGGTCCATGCACCCTTGGTTCAGCTGGCTTCGCTGGATCAATTGGATGCAGTACGGCTTCGAATGTCTCATGGCAAACGAGTTTGCCTACCGTGACATGCCCTGCGAGACACCCTATCTCGTGCCCCAGGGCCCCGGTGCCAGCCCCGAGTACCAGTCGTGCACGCTCAAGGGCAGTGTCCCGGGCCGCACCAGTGTTCAAGGATCCGAATACATCAAGGAGTCGTTCAGCTACAGCCGCTCGCACCTTTGGCGAAACTTTGGATTCCTCTGGGCCTTCTTCATATTTTTCGTCTTCCTCACCGTCGTCGGTATGGAGCGCATGAAGGCCAATGCCGGAGGGGCTTCTATTACTGTCTTCAAGAGAGGACAGGTCCCCAAGAAGGTTGAGAAGTCCATAGAGACTGGAGGCGACCAGGCTGCCAAAGACGAGGAGACTGGTTCCGCCCGAGGTGTCGTCGCCGTCAACGAGGGTGCAGACAGGGACGGCAGTGACAAGGAGAAGGCAACACAACAGGTTGCCAAGAACGAGACAGTCTTCACATTCCGCAATGTCAACTACACCATCCCCTTCAAAGGTGGCGAACGCAAGCTTCTGCAGGATGTCCAGGGCTATGTCCGTCCTGGAAAGCTGACCGCCCTCATGGGTGCTTCTGGTAATTATAATATTCCACCACAAATACATTTTTCTTTGTCAAGAGGAGACAGCAAGACTAATTATACAAACTTTGGAAATAGGTGCGGGAAAGACGACACTTCTCAACACACTCGCTCAGCGTATCAACTTTGGCGTAGTCACAGGCGACTTCCTCGTGGATGGCCGGCCGCTTCCCAGGTCGTTCCAGCGGGCCACCGGATTTGCTGAGCAGATGGATATTCACGAGCCGACAGCGACCATCCGCGAGGCACTCCAGTTCTCGGCGCTACTCCGACAGCCACGTCATGTCTCTCGCGAGGAGAAGCTGGCATACTGCGAGACTATTATCGATATCTTGGAGATGCACGACATTGCTGGAGCGACAATTGGTGTCACTGGAGAGGGTTTGAACCAGGAACAACGCAAAAGACTGACCATTGGCGTGGAGCTGGCGTCGAAGCCCGAGCTTCTTATGTTTTTGGACGAACCGACATCCGGTCTCGACTCGGCGGCGGCCTTCAACATTGTGCGATTCCTGCGCAAGCTGGCAGATGCGGGTCAGGCTGTTCTGTGCACAATTCACCAGCCGTCGGCGGTTTTGTTTGAGCATTTTGATGAGCTTCTTCTGCTTAAGTCGGGTGGCCGGGTCGTGTACCACGGACCACTGGGCGAGGACAGCCAGACTCTCACGCACTACTTTGAGTCCAACGGCGCCAAGCCGTGCCCGCCCAACGCCAACCCAGCCGAGTACATGCTGGAGGCAATAGGGGCAGGCGACCCGAACTACCAGGGACAGGACTGGGGAGACGTGTGGGCCAGGTCGAAGGATCACGAGGCGCGGTCGCGCGAGATTGAGGACATGGTGGAGGAGCGACAGCATGCCGAGATGTCGCAGAGCCTGAAGGACGACGATGAGTTTGCGGCACCCATGTGGCAACAGATGAGGCTGGTCATCAAGCGTGCTTACGTGTCGTACTGGCGATCCCCCAATTACATTGTGGGCAAGTTCATGCTTCACATCATGACGGGCCTTTTCAACTGCTTCACCTTCTGGAGGCTTGGCTACTCGTCGACGGCCTACCAGAACCGCCTCTTCTCCATCTTCATGACACTGACCATCTCGCCGCCGCTGATTCAGCAGCTTCAGCCGATGCTCCTCCGGTCTCGTGAGATCTTCACGTCGCGCGAGAACAAGGCCAAGATTTACTCGTGGCAGGCGTGGGCAACGTCAGTCATCCTAGCTGAGATCCCGTACCTGGTGGTGGCTGGCGCTGTCTACTTCTGCTGCTGGTGGTGGGGCATCTTTGGCACACGCGTCTCGAGCTTCACGTCGGGATACGTGTTTTTATTGGTGCTCCTGTTTGAGCTGTACTACACGAGTTTCGGGCAGGCCATTGCGTCGTTCGCCCCCAACGACCTGCTGGCCTCGCTCCTTGTGCCCCTCTTCTTCCTATTCATCATCTCCTTCTGCGGCGTCGTCGTCCCACCCCAGCAGCTGCCCACCTTCTGGCGCGAGTGGATGTACTGGCTCTCCCCCTTCCACTACCTGGTCGAAGGTTTCCTGGGCGCCGCCATCCACGACAAGCCCGTCCGCTGCACCACCAAGGAGTTTGCCTTCTTCAGCCCGCCCCCCGACATGTCGTGCGACCAGTACGCCGGTCCTTACACCAAGCAGGCCGGCGGCTACGTCCAGACCCAGCCCGATGGCTCGTGCGCCTTCTGCCAGGCCGCCACCGGAGACGAGTTTGGCCGCAGCTTCAGCGTCTACCACAGCCACATCTGGCGCAACTTTGGGATCTTCTGCGCCTTTATCGTCTTCAACTACTCCATTGTCTACCTTTCCACCTGGATCCGCTTCAAGGGGAGGTCCACCATCCGGTCCGTTGTCCCCGCCAAGAAGTCGGCTGGCAAGAATTAGCGAGACATGCGCGTGCACAAATACTGGGTTGTCAGGCTCCCTAGGGGTTTAATCCTCTTCATTTAATTATTAGATTGTAACATTATGTGTGAGAACAAGGAAGAAATAAACAGGCAGAAAAACAACAAAAAAGGGTACGATGAAAGAAACATGGGTTTAGAGGATCTTGTTAGAGAACCAAATACAGTGCGCAATTAATACATTCTTCCAACAAACGACCAGCCGAGTCCCTGCATATGTTCATGTGTGTATATGACACCATTACATTCCCTCACTATTACGAATCGCTTCAAGTTAGGTCAGTGAAGTCTTCTCAGGTTGATCTGGGGCAAATAGCCTATGCATATTGGCCAACTTACAGTAGCGCGAGCGTCAAATCGCCATGGATTCTGGCCTTGAGCTCAATGTCGACCTCGAGGTTGAGGTCGAGTCGCAGCCTCAGAGGTTTCTTGCCGTCGTCTTCGCCGCCCCCACTGGGCTGTACGGCCTGGCCCTGGGGCGGAGCGCTTTGTTGCACGTCGCCGCGCTTCCTCTGAGCTAGCTGCTGCTTCTGATCGGAAGGCGAGGAAGAGACGTCCTCGACGTCGTCGTCGTCGTCCTCATCATCGTCCTCTTCGCTGCTCTCCCCTTGGGCATCCTGGAACTGATCCTGGCCCCCTCGGTCGTTCTGGGGTGAGTAGTCGAGCTCATTGTCGTCACCGTTGCCGCCCCATTGCTGGGACTCCTGCTTCTTGGGCTCGTCTGTTGCCGTCTAGTGATTCCGTTTGTAAGTCATGTGTGTTCTCTCTTCCCATCGTACATGTCATGGCTCATACCTTGTTATCCATGGTGGTGTGAAGGTGAGTAGTGTTCCTAACTATTTCTCTTTATGTTTTTTTTTTGCGGGTATGATGTCCCTTTGTTGGTGGTGGTGTTTTTATCGTTCTTTTTCTTCTAGGCTGACCAAGTGTAAGCGCCTTCGGTAGCCGGAAACGGGTCAAGAAGGTTGGCTGGCTTTTCTATGTATTCTAGCTCAGACACCGTCAAAGACATTTACGGTGCTAGAAAAAAAGAAGGAAGAAAAAAGTGGTGATGCAACCGTGCGTCTAAAAAGACAAGCTCCGATACCGATCGACGTTTTGTATGCTCCTTTAGAGACCCAGGGAAGGAAGCATCATTCAATGTTACGTGTGCTCCGGAGTCCGTACCGATGAATGAGGCCATGCGATTTCTTGTTTTTCCCTTCCCCTTCTTCTCTATTCATTCTTTTTTAGCACACGGCACGTCAAGCGTCAGCATGGAAAGCAATGTATGACGCATGACTTACAGCAGGGTCATTAAAAGGGAAAACGGGCGGACAGGGGTAGTGGGGAGCGGGGCGGGATGGGTGGATGTGCATGCGAATACCTCGATCCCTGTGGAGGAGAGAGAAGGCCTGGAGGAGAAGATGGTCATGGAAGCGGGTCACGCCACGCAACATAATACCTGCATGTACATATACGTATACGAGCACTCGTATTATCATGAATTCGGATGATTATTTGGATGAAACAATGAGCTAATGTTAGTACAGGTCCTGAAATAGAGGCAGTCAGTCGTCGGGTGGGCTTTTATCTGCCAGTTGGCTGAAACCTGAATTTCTCGAGATTGGAGAGAAGGATACGAACGCAAAGTAAGAAATCAATAGCAGAAACAGAACTAAGGACAGCAAGAGGCAGAAAAAATCAAGGCATCATGGTCATCGGTTTACTTGCTCTGACGTCTATCCCGACCATTATCGGGGTAGGAAACTCCATCAGCGCACAGAAGAGAGAAAACGAGTCTCTGTCCAAGGAGCAGGAAAAGTTTCAGCTCACAGCCATGCTGCCTACAGAGGAAGGAGAGCTTCGAGAGGCGGCCTTTTGCGTGCTGGTTGACGGGCAGGTAAGTGCATGCGCTCTCTTCTCTCTCTCTCTGCCCTCCTCCCCCCAAGACAGGCCATCTTATCCTAACCCTCAAACAAACCATGACAGATCTATCTCGACTTTCCGCAGAGGCCTGTAGAAGGACACAGATTTTGCGGCTACTACTTCCAGTACCCCAGCGAAGAGAAGCACCGGGGTATGGTGAGCTTCATCTCAGACGACCCTCCGGCGCTCAACTGGATCTATGTGGACGCAGAGACGCATGCGTTGCGCCACGGGGGCAGGAAGGACACAGTGGGCAACATCATTGGGCCGTGGGGGTGGAGCGAAGATGAGCACTTTCTCGTCCTGCAAGACGACCCGACCAAATTTGTGGCGCGACGCCAGGACGATGGACGATGGGCTGTGTACTGGAAACCTGAGCAGAGCAACGACAAAAACGACGGCAATGACGACGGCGACGACGACGACAGCGATGAATCCATATGTCAACCGATAAGGCTTAGACGGCGCAAGCTCCTTGGAATGGAGAGTCGATATGTCAGGCATTGAAGGCCCTGCCGCCTCTGGTGCCGAAACCTTGGTGCCATTTTGGGTAATGGTTGACAGCTGTGGCAAAGCTGACAGTTGAGGGAGTGAAGGGCGGTCCGAAACCTTGTAATGAATGACATGCACCCATCACTTACAAGCCACATGTACTTGTACGTGTTTGTCTGCGAGTTAAGAGTAGTACAAATTACATACGAGAGGGTATGCGATCAAATGATACAATATTAGAAACGGCGAGTTTATGCGCGTCAATGTGTACGGAGTAGGATTTGATTAGTGGCTGTGGAGTTGAGATGGAGGGAAGAGACGACGACCGGGGCGGTGATGGTGCATGGGTGGGTGGAGATTGAACCCTGCAACCTTGTACCATGACTTCATGTTTAAAAACCGGTTCCGTTGGTCACCAAGGCGCTCCGTATCCGTACGTACATGTACATCATCAGACAAGAATCGCCATCGTCCTTTTATAAGCGCTCTTGTTTTCTCACACTTTCTTGTTCATACGTAGATATATTTCTAGCAGCATTGATCTGCCCCATCCTCTTCTTTTCTCTCACTCATTCCCACCTTCTTCTTCTTCTTCTTATTCCTGCCCCCCCTCTCTTCCTATACAGGTATTCTCCCATTCTTTAAACAACCCCAGCAACCAACTCCACAACCATGTCAGCACCAACAATGGAGAAGCCCGCGCAGGACTTTGATTCTGCCGATGAAAAGGCCAGCCAGTCTGGCGAGGATTCCGGCCGCTCCTCCAACCAGGCCACCGGCAAGAAGCCCCGTCGGGGCAACAAGAAGGCCAAGAAGAGCGCCAACACAGATCTTGACCGGCTTCCAGCTGGAGACGTCGGGGGTGTGGCCGACAACGCGACCAAGACCATGGGCGACCTGGGCAACAAGGCCATGGACAAGGGGGACGAGGGCAAAGATACCCTCCGTCTTCGCCTTGATCTCAACCTCGAAGTCGAGATTCAACTCAAGGCCCGCATCAAGGGTGATCTTGAACTAGCACTCTTGTACGTTGTAGCTTCCCATCCTCTCCCCACCTTCCCCTCCCCTCTCCCCTTGGAACTCTCCTCCCCCAGCCTTTCCCCCATTTATGGTGCTTCATACTCGGCCATTTGCTTCCTGGAACAGTCCTCGTTCTTACGTGAAACCTCATCATTCCAGCATGTGATCGGAAAATCAAGAAAGAACTTGGACCTGGGCTAATCAATTGATTGCTGCTGCAGGAACTGAGAGTAGACCTGAGCTAGAGGAGAAAGATGGTCATTTTGGCCATCTTTTCTCAATTCGTTTCTGTTCTTTTCATTTTGTTTTTCTTCTTTTCATTTTTGTTTTACTTGTCTATTATGTATCTTTGGGATGGAAATGGGATAGGCGTTGTCTGTTGTTTTGGACATCTATCCATTAATGTCGGATAGTACATTTGATATAAGTACAGAGTACTACTACTAGTCATAATAGTTCTGAATTAATTTATCATAACTTGTCTATATATGTCCCAGCCTTGGAGTTCTCACCACCCGTATCTCCAGGGATCAATCTCGATACTACGCCCGGGCGGGTAGTACCTATATTGACATGTAATAGAGGTCCCCGCCGCTACGTACCTTGTAAGTCCCCTGGATTGTACCACCTGGTGGGCGGGAGCCATGGACAAGACCTGGAGCTAGCGTTGTGCGCCATACTACGCTGTAACGTGCACGACAGGCGGCCCGACACGCTACAACAGAGGGTCTAAATCGTCTGAAGTGACCTGGAGCGACGAATTATTGGATCCATATTAGTGGCAGCTCCTTGGTGACAGTTCTTGGCACACACCTTTCTGGTATTACGAGATGGAGTATGCACGAATACGCACGAGGTACTCGTATGTATTGCACGAGAGCACACATACCACACAGCCAGCTGCTATGACGTAACAACACCCCATCCAATATGCACATCATGATGCATCTGATGCCTTGTATTCATGCCGCCCCAATGTCTTACTGCCACACTACGGAGTACTCATTAATCAAGCGGCAGGCATGCCCAGATAAGTCGCAAAACTCCTATCCTGCCGCCTGCCTATCACTTACTCCATACCTGCTGCAGACCTGTAAACCGTAGTGCTCGTACATGTACGCGCTCTTTCTATTCTAGTCGACAGCATGACGCGGAATCTTCCTTTTCATTCTATTGCCACCTGGCACCGCCCAACAGCTACTCCATAATCCAGACAGCTGATGCCCTATTTTCGAGATTTACCTCTTGAAGCTACATCCCGGTTGCATTTTCCTTTGCCCGCTACCTCCATTTACGACGAGTACATACGCATTCACGCGCGCGCATACAGGACCGAATAGTCTGAGTTCTGATTACACCCACACCACTCACTCTCGCCCACAAACCAGAGGGACAAAGCAAGCATGTCGCCTCCCCACACCGCTATGCCCGAAGATGACGCCCATCGTGACACCCACACCACACATATGATCGATATTCCCTGTCGAGGCGGCTTTGTGCCCCGAGACGGCCCCAAAGAGCCTCCCAAGATCACTCCCATCCCCAGAATCCACCACGGCAACGACGCTGCCGCGGAACACTCGCAGCAGCAGCAGCAGCAGAAGCCAACTCCACCAAAACGCTACCAGAGCCTGGTAGGCCGCTTTGTCGACGAGTTTGGCAACATTCTCGACGACAATGGCACCGTCCTAGGTCGAGCAGAAGGGGACCTCCCCTCCATGGTAGGCCGTCCTGTCTCGGACGGGGGCGAGATACTAGATGCCGACGGTGATGTCGCCGGTCACGTCGTCGAGGACCTCACCGCACTCCCCGAGCTCCAAGAGCTCGACGGTGCTCTAAGGGTCGACGCCGATGGAAACATTTACAACGAGAATGGCGAGTCTATCGGCAGACTCAATGAACCCCCAAAGCATAGCGACCCTGGTGATGGTGCCCAGGGGCAGCCACAGCAATCGCAACGACGACAGCCGAGCTATGGTAGTAACCCGGGTGGCCCATCACCCGCACCTGCAGCACCTGCGCCTAGACCAGCATCTGCACCTAATCCTTCGGAGATTTACCTGGATGTCAAGTCCACATACGATGGTATCCAGCTCATCATCAAGATCCCTACCATATTTAACAGGGACAAGGATGATAACAATGCCACCAAGGACGAGAGCAGCACCGCCAGCTAGCAAGGCATTAATATTCCCCCATACCACCCATTAAACAAGAAATAAAACAAGTTATAGCCCCTCAGAGCATGCAAATACTTGTATACCAAATAAGCTAGGATGATTCTTTCTATTTGAAACCAACCCAAGGACGAAAAAAAGTAGTCTATCCCGACCATAAGTCCCTTTGCGTGGGTCTTGTGTGGACTTGTAGATAAAACCGGTTTTCCAAGTGTAGTCGTCCCCCATTCAACGTCTTCCCCAACCCATACTCATGATGTACATCAGACTATGCAATCTCGATCTAGACGACGCGTGGAAGTGATGTTGCAGAGGGGCGATCCAACGGTCGACGACCCCACGACCCTAGCTTTCCCCGGTAGCCTGGCGAAACAGGGATCAGCATCCCCTTCTCCTCATCCTTGTTTACGCATCAATGATGGATCATAGCGATGATGCCAAGATACCAATCAACACCCTTCGGGCGTCGTCAATTTCTAGCCACTGCCAAGCTGTGTGGCTCGTGAAGGAGGGAGAGGATCATGGCATGTGGCCGCGTCCTGTGGCTGACGCATTGTCTTGATGACGCAAAGGACTTCATTTTCTTGTCCTTTACCTGCTGGTGAAAACAAGTCGACGACGCAAGTGGCACAATGAAGCTTCTCTTCTGAAGGATGGATGTGAAGACAAATCAAGGCAGGTTGTGTCATGGCGCCATGATGGTGTGTGTGTGTGCGTGTGTGTGCAAATTGTCCAACGAAGGAGGAATGATTCAAACTTGTTTGCACCACCCTTCTCCGACGTGTATATTTAACAGACAGCCGTCGATGTCTGCCAGGCAACTGAACCATCATCAAGCTACGCATTAGCAACAAAAATCACGAATTATACAAATTTCTCCCTAGTAAGAATACCCGACAATACACAAAAACATGACATCCTTGAACCCTCTGGCTATTCCCGGCGGGTGGAAGAAGGACACCCCCGCAACAGAGAAGCAAGATCCCAGTGAGCATTACCTGATGAGAAAGAGGCCACGATGAGGTACCAATCTAATACAATGATATCTACAGCTGAGTCGGTGCCTCGATCAGCCACGGCCGGTGGCGGTGGTGACCAGGCTGATAAAGACGGCGTGGCCAAACAGTCTACCGCCGACTTTACCGATGCCAACGACGGCCATGAGAGCACCCACCAGGATGACGGTGAGGCCGGATACTCTGTCCACGCAGGCGAGTCGGCAGCGGCAACCCCCGTGCAGATGGAGGATCGTGAAGGCGAGCCTATATACGACAATGTCGCGGGCGGTCTTGTCGAGGCCGATGGTCGCGTCGTTTCCCGCAGCGGCACGACCGTCGGTTCGGTCGTCGACGGTGACGCCGCCCAGATTGAGGGCAGCAGGGTTGGTGACGATGGGACCATCCGCGACCTCAACGGGGAACCCGTCGGCAAGGCGGAGCCTCATAAAGATGTAGTTGAGGAGAAGCCTGAGGATGAGAAACCCGAGGAGGAGAAGACTGAAGAGGACAAGCCTGAGGAGGAGAAGACTGAGGGGGGAGGGCTTGAAGAAGAGACCCCTGAAGAGGAAAAGACTGAGGGGGGAGGGCTTGAAGAAGAGATCACTGAAGAGAAAAAGACTGCCAACGATGACGTTGACGACGACCAAAAAGAAGCGTATAAGAAGCTCTCTGGTGGAATCGTTGAGGCCGACGGTCGTGTCGTTTCCGAGGGCAAGCTTGTCGGCGAAGTTGTCGAGGGCGACGCCAAAGACCTCGAGGGAAACAGGGTCGGCGACGACGGAACCATCCGAGATGTAAACGGGAACCCCGTGGGCAAAGCGGAGCCCCGTGAGGAACCCGAATCTCAGGAGCCTGAAGAGGAGCAGCCAGACCGGTCCATCCTGGAGGGCAAGCGAGTCAACAAGGCTGGCAACGTCGTCGATGAGTCGGGAGCCATTTTCGGGCGAGTTGTCGAGGGTGATGTGGCCTCGATTGCCGGCCGAATGTGCGACAAGGACGGCAATGTGCGCAGCGAGTCGGGTGGCGTGGTCGGAAAGGCCGAGGTGCTCTCCCAAGATGAGCGTCAGGGCTCCAAGGAGGGTCCTTTTGCAGAGCTCGAGTGCACTGTCGGCAAGGACGGCAAGGTGGTGACAGCTTCAGGCGACATCATCGGGCGAGTCATCTCAGGCGACGCCAATGCACTTTTCGGTCGCGTCGTGGACCAGGACGGCGACGTACTGGATCGCAACGGTAACGTGATTGGCAAGGCAGAGCGGTGGGAGGAGCCCGTGGTCGAGAAGCCCAAGAGCCCGCTGGCCGGGCGCAAGGTGAACCGGGAGGGTGACGTGGTCGACGACGACGGTAACATCATCGGCCGTCTGATCAGCGGCGACAAGACTACTTGCTCGGGTAAGGAGATTGACGACGACGGCGATGTGATCAACTCCAAGGGCAACACACTCGGCCATGTCGCCCTGCTCGAGGACATTCCCCCTGAACCCGAATCGGCCGAGGAGCGCGAGGAGCGCGAAAAGGCCCAGAAGGACAGGGAGTTGGCCGGAAAGCTGGCCGGATCCATCGAGCAGTCTCTTGAAAAACTCAGGCCCATCCTCAAGCTCATCACCGACAAGATTGACAGGGCCGAGCGTACTCCCAAGGAAGAACTGGACGAGGAGCAGCTCGTCAGGGAGGTCAAACCGCTCATCGAGGAAGGTGCCAAGGTCCTTACCGAGACCAACGGCATGATTCGTGGCATGGACCCGGACGGCCGCATCCAGCGAAACGCAAAGCACAAGACATCCACCAGGGAAGCGAGCCCTGAAGAGCACCACCTGGCCGAGATGCTCAAGGAGGTAAGATTGAAATAGTTGACCCTAAACATGGTATTTGCGGCTAATGACATAATGAAAATAAAACACAGCTCACCACGGGTGTCACCGAGACTATCGATAATGCCAAGCGCAAGATTGAAGACATGCCTCACGCGAAAAAGGAGCTGAACCCTCTCTGGGGTCTGCTCACCGAGCCTCTCTTCCAGATCATTGCCGCCGTCGGCCTACTACTCAACGGAGTGCTTGGCCTTGTTGGAAGACTGGTAAGTCCTTTCTTCTTCTTCTATTTTTACTTCCTTATCCATCAAAAAGGAAAGAAAAAATTTCAATATACTGACATCATTCAGCTGAGCGGTCTGGGGCTCGGTGGTCTCGTCGAAAACATCCTCGGCGGTCTAGGTATTGACAAGATCCTCTCCAGTTTTGGCCTGGGCAGCGCCTGGGACTCTCTGACGGGAAAGAACCAGAAGTGATTTTACTTCGGTTGCTTTCATTTTAACCAAGGAAAGAAAGAAAATTCTTTCACGCGTGCCTGTATTTTACCTAATGTTTAATTCGATTTTTTTTTTCTCTTTTTATTGAATATTAGTTTTCTTTCTTTTTATTTTCAATAGTAATAAGAACCAATGTTGTTGTCAATTTTTTGCTCTAGGTTGTATGCAATCTTACACAGTGGGTAGTGGGTTTATGCCTTTAGCGGGACTATCCCTAAAACCGATATCTCCCACAAATAAATATCTGCGGAAAAAATCTCTTTACGGAAAATTCTTCCCTTCTGCACCATCATCACCACGATGGCCTGGCGGCCACCTTGAGGAGGCGTGCGCACTCTTTTCATTATCTTTCTTCTTCTCCCTCTCATCATGCGTCTTTTCCTCATCCGCCATGGCGAGACTGTCGACAATGTAGCCAGCGTCTATGCCGGCTCGCTCGACTCGGCCCTCACGTCGCATGGGGTCATCCAGGCCCGCCTTCTGGCCTCGCACCTTGTCGAACACACTCCGGACGACACGCACATACTGTCATCCGACCTGCAGCGCGCCGTGAAGACGGCCGAGGCTATCCAGGATGCACAGCGGAATCGTGTTGGCCGTGGTGACGGCTCCGGTGCTGGGGTTGGACAGGTCCAAAAGGTTCCCCTCATTCGTGAGAAGGACTTTGGCAGTGACGAGGGTGTTCGAATTGGCAGCCGTATGCCCTGCGGGGACAGCGAGTCGGTCGAGTCTATGAGCGACCGGGTAGATGACTTCTTGGACAATCATATCCTGCCACTTTGCCGCTCGTCTTCGGTTCAAAGTGTCATGGTGGTGGCCCATGGAATCATCCTTGGGGTTCTGTTCAGAAGACTTCGCCATCGGCTTCCCAATGGTGCCGTAACTGCGGCGGCGACGGACATTGACATGTCGTTGTCACCGTCGTGGGGAAACACGGGCTACCTTGAGGCTACGCTGTCCAGGTCTTATCCTGAACAGGTAATCTCGTGGTCGGCAATGAAGCTCGTCATTCATCGCGTCAACAGCATGGGTCATCTTCATGGCCTGCGCAAGACCCGCGGTGGCATCGGCAGCGCCCGCTTCGACGGAAACCAACGAACGATGGACTCGTTCTTTGGTCCTAAGAAACGGAAGCTGGCCGATGCATCCAGTAATAGGTACGTCTTTCTTTTTCTTTTTTCTGTCGCATATTGCCCTCTTACCTAAACCCTCCTTCCCCCCAACGAAGCATATGATGAGAAACACAATTTTCACAGACCTGTTCTGAAATATTACGTGTGGAAAAATTTGTCCAACCGCTGTCTGAAACTTCGTCAAATCCATTTTACATCTTGTTCTCACATGTTTTTTACGAATCGAAAGCTAACATTCGTGGCTTTTCAGCAGCAGTAATGTCGACACAGACACCACAAGTGATCGGTTGGTAGCAGACGCGAAAAGAACCAAGTAGACCTATAATTTAAATAATTCATACTCTAAATATCTGTGCTTGAATCATCCCGTCCTGTGAACACTTTATGCATTCTCCTACTCACGGCCTGTCCAACAGTTTTGTCGGATAATTGCCCCTCTTTATTGACCGTCTTCCTCACGTTCTCGAGCCGCCCAGGCCCGCTGGTCTCCAGACCCTTGACCAGCTCAGTGACGCTTCCAAACTCGACGGCTATGCCGTGAGCAATCGGGGCCGTAACGCGCGCAATCTCCTGCAGCATGCATATGTATGTGCCGGGGGCGTCGTCACCCGTCTTGACCTGGCCAGACTCCATGCAGAAAGCGGCGCCGTACATGGCTCTGTCCCTCTGCTTGCGGTATGGTATCGTGGAGATGTGCTGCGTCAGCACGGCCAGCCACTGAGCCGTCTCGAGCGCCATGGCCGTGTGATGGATCAACACGTCGTGCATTACCTGCAGTTCCAGCAGGGCGTCTTCAACCACATGATCCGGCACAACGACGGCAGCCTCGGCGGCAGTCGTGCCATTCCTCCTCCTCCGGTTGCCGCCTGTCTGCTGTTGTTGCTGCTGCTCCTGTTCCTCTCGGGCGCGGATGCCGGAAGTGAACTGGCGATTTCGAAGGTTGCGATTCTTGCGCATCCAAGGTGTAAGCCCCTCGAGCAGATATATTACCTGGTGGCCGGGGAACGCCTCCTGAGTTCGGGCAGCGTGGACGCCGACATCGCCGTCGACGGCCATGCGGACAAATTCTTCTGCCGGGACGATGACGGCAGCGTGTCGCTCGCCCATGATGCGGCGTGGGATAGGCTCCCAGTGGCCTGCGTCCTCGTCGAAGCGGCTCGTCACCTTGCGCCGCCACCTGATGGCGTTGTGTGGACTATCCCACGTCGAGTGTTCAACAGAAAGGCCCTTCAGAATCGTCTCGACGTGCGTCCTGGTTGACACGTCCAGTGTGGACGGGAGGTCGACAATCATTTCCGGGGTCGAAACTTTCTTGTCTGTACGCATCTTGTTCACTTCAGCCAGGGCAGCAGCGCGCTCTTTTTCGCGGAGCTTGGCCTCCTTGGCTGCCTGTCTCTCCTGCCGCTTCTTTTCCTTATCGGCCTCCCGGTCGGTCGTCGTCCTCCCAACGGTCCTGTTATTATTGGGTCGCGTAGTCTTTGTCCTCTCCCGAGAAGGATATATGTCGCTCCGCGAGCGACTTAACGGAGTTATCCGTGGCATCCATGCCAGATTTTTTATGTCTGGCAGATCGTCATCCGAGCCGCTGGGAGATTCGGAGTCAATCTCAATGACGTTTGAGCACCGCGTCTTGCTCCCAGCCTGTCCAGCTCCTGTGGTCGCGTTTGTGGTCGTGGTTGCCTCTGGCGCAGAACTCGAGATGGGATCCCATGTCTGAAGAGAACGACCATTGCGTGATCCTGCCGCGACTGCCTGTGGACTGCTGCTTTCTATTTCCGGCAGTTGACCACGTTTTGGCTCTCCTCGCTTTGCGCTCGATGTAGGGGAGTCGGCGAAGGGGTTAGATGACGGCGGGGCAGGAGCGGGAGTTGTAGATTTTTCCCGGCCCTTTTTATAAGAATTGGTCGCATGAGCAGGTTCTAAAGGCTTCGTGGGAGAGATACTGGTCGATTTTTCCCCCGCAAAAGCCTGTTTCGTGGGCTGAGGCGGGGAGCTTGCAAAGGGATCCGAGCTCAGCAGCGGGTCGGTTGCCTGCTTTGTCGTTGACACCCCACACCTGAGCGATGATGAATCGCCCGTCATTGAGAGCGTGCCTGTCGGGTTGGCTCGGGTGGACGATACATTGTATGTTTGGATCACAGGGGATTTCGATATTCGTCGCCGTTTCGCCCCCGCCCTTGTCTTGGTAAAGACCGGTTCCCAGGTTGAATCGTCATCAAACTCATCGAGACCTAGCACGTCGGCGACCGTCCTCGAGCCCTGTGGCATCTGGTTTTTCTGTTCTGGTTGTGTCTCGGTGCCTTGTCTCCGCTGGGAGACTTCTATAGGCGAGTCAATGTCCCCAGTAGCATCGAATTCGTCGGAAAGACCAGCAAAATCCACAATATCCAGCTCTGCCTCGTATGTTGGGTAAGCCGCCCTCGTGCTTGCCGACACCCGGTGTCCCCTAGCAGGCGAGCTCAACGAGCGCCCCCCAGGCGGACTGGAGGATATCAGATCGATTACTTCTTGCGCCATTAGCCCTGTCCAAACGGGCGATCCATGACTTGATGCGAGTGGAAAATAAATAAGGACCGTTTACGGTTCAAGATAGAAATCGCGTCAGAGGGGACGGCCGACTACGCACCACCAATACGCGAAGTCACGTGCTTCGCGACCTACCCGGCAGTAACCATTTGGATGAGAGTATGCGAGCGCAAAACTGTTTGCCCGGATGAGCAGATGGGGGAGCAAGGAGTGTGAGTATAATAATTGAGAAGACGCGTATAGTTGCAGTAAGAAACTTTCGTGAGGTTGTGTTTTTTCGTCTCTTTTTTACAGCGGTATGTCGAGCATTATTCTGCCACTCTCGATGTTCGTGCACATAATGACCAGCCAGGCTCAGGTATAAATACATGTGTATGCAAAGTACAAGAACCATGGTTAAACCCCCGTGTCGAAATACAGAGTGAGAGCTTCAACATCCTGAACAATATTGGTTGGCAGTAACCGAATGATTAGAAGAAGCAATAATAATACTATTACTAGTAGTACTACCTGTACTGATAGTAGCTGGTATATGTAGTTTAGCTGTAAGCCCGTTTGAAGGCACGGCGGTAAAGGTTCAAGAGGCTTCCGAAAGGTAAGCAACGTAAAGCGTACTCAACTGGCTTTCAAACTGGAAGCATTGAAGGGGACGATGCTCATACTTGACGTCAATATAATCATTACCACCTCGTACATGTAATATAGGATACGAATACATAATAGAGAAACATTTATATCGGTTGGCAATAAGTGATGCGTTTTATTGATATGCCATAACTCTACCGTTGGCAACAGGCTTTGCTCCTAGGCTCTTTTTGGTCGACAATGGCGAGACGCTGCTCGTATAAAGGAGTACCACAACAAGTGGCTTGATGCTGCCGAGTGAAACGACGAGTATCGGAATAGTACCTTTCTGGGGAAGCAGCAATAATGCAATATGAGCGGTAACATTCGCGCGGCGTACTCCGTCGTCGCACGGCGCTACGTCGTATCAGATTATATTATCCGTACTTACAAGGCATTGTGGAACCGATTATATTGCACGATCAGATTGTAGTTCGAACGGGAAGAGGGCAGTACCTGAGTATTGTGACGGGCTCTTAGTGCGTACGGCAGAATAATACGTGCTGTACATGTACGGGTACTCTTCAGCATACCTGCTTTCAAGTTACTGATACTACCTGCATTCTTAGAATACTTATACATGCCCGTATAGCTAGGTAGCTGTAGTTTTACTCGGGCGTGTCATTTTACTTGTAACTGGCAGTGGCGATAGTAGTAGCGCTTGTACGTAGTGATAGCTGCACAGTACTCGTACAGGATGCAGGTGTTGAAGCCCCTATTATCCCTTGCCCAGATCGAGACACGTCTCGGACCCTGCAGGAGGCGGCCCGTTAGCATACAAGCCTACAAAGACTGGCAGTGGTACTAGTACTACTATTGCATCCGCGCATGGGACGAATGCGGCGGCTTGAGGTTGGGGCAACGCGTTGCTAATATACGAGTAAGCGGACACGAAGTACAGGTACTCCGTATCTCACTATATTGTCAAGTGCGGCGAAATGGTGCACTCATATTTCGAGTAGCCTGATTTATAATAAGTCGCACTCTATTAGAGGTACTGGTACGTTTGTACGGAGTACAGAGTAGACAGTCTACTCGTATATGTGTATCTGTATTGGCAGACACTTCGTTGATGGGCACGGGTACTGTAGTAGATAATACACCACGCTGTACTCCGTACATTAGCAAGTACGAGTAGAGTACGAGTACGAGTACATGCTCATACAACATTGAATAATATCAAGAAATACAGGGAGGAGTACGGAATATTATTACTGGCATACTCGTACTGGCAGGGCCCCGTGAGACGCCCGGGCTCCAAGAGATTATAAATTTGCGGATCACCACTAGTGACTGTACCCCTGAGCAGTGACGGACAAATGTTGCCAGCCTGTCAAGCTTGTGGGCTGGAAAGTGGGACATGAGCCTACGAGTAGTAGTACATAACACAGGCTAACAGGTTACAATGGACTAGCGCCCAAAGAGCCAACGTTTGGGTTTGGTTGGGCGCTAGCCATTGCCATTCTCAATTGCCATTCATTGTGCGAGGTGTATTGACGGCGTATACGTACGAGTGGATGTTGCGACTCTAATGAGATCAGTCTATCGGTGCGAGCGAGGGATGTCGGAATAGTTACTCGCAGCAATGATGCTCCGTGCTACTAGGATCTGTGTGTGATATCAGTACCATCAAGCACGGAGTACGAACAATGCGTGTATTCATATGCACGAGTGTTCAATCCTGCTCTTTCTGTCTGTGCAGCATGCGTGATATTAGTCCATGTACTCCGTAGTTGTCAACCCATTTTTAACCAGGTTCCAGGGCCCAGGGACCAGCACGGATGCACCTTGTTAAAAAGGTATCCACCTGCTAGTCCGGAGGGTGATAATACGTCGCATTTATTATTACTCGTACGGAGTAAGATCCAACCCAGCCACGTTGTTCGTCGCGCTCGCTGGCTAGGAGTTACGCGTGCAGTGGCACTTTCCGCGTGACGTGGAGGGAAGCCTCAACGCGCGTTGGTGATGACCATGGGCATAGATGCGACTCTACATGTACGACGGCTAATACAGGAGAATTTCCCTTCTTTCTTTTGTGAAAGAGTGGCCCATGCAAACATTGCTTATGCATGTACTCCATACGTTCCATACTGCGTGACCATAGTAGTATTACGAGTGCTACTACTAGTACAACAGTACTATTAGTACTCTATTACACCCTAGGTACGAAAAATTATACGATATTAGACAATGATACTACGAGTACGGGGTGCTACCCGTAGCAGTACTCGTACTGCGACGTATGAGCCTGAATGCCATGTGTGTCAAGGCGAGTGCAGAATGAGGTCGGCGCCTGGGGCCTGACGTCCTGGTGTCTTAGGGGTTCCCAGCCTGCGACATTGCACCGCCTCCCGTTAGAAAGCCAAAAATGTCTGAAGTCCATGTGGCGCGGAGAAAAACATTAAAGATATGGTAGTAACTATCCGCACTTTACTATCAGAGTTTACATCAGGCACCCGCTACGGAGAATTACTTCTCACACCACTGTTGAGCACTAACATTATCTGTATTGCCCTGAACTGCATTATGTTGATCCTACGTCGTAGCAACACTCAAGGCCGAATGCAAAACACCTGCACTCCTTTCTGGTACATGAGTGACATCTACTAGGCCATCTCTCCTCGATTGAGATTACATGTACATACATACTAGCAGTGCGGGTAAAGGACTTGCAGATGCTAACGCACGAGTAATAATAACATTCACTGATTATTAGCGCCATTCGCACCTGGTTGTAAGAGTACAGGTACGGAGTACGTCTCGCAGAATGCCACAGCATCCTTACTATTACGAGTACTACTCCGTACTCGTATGGACAGTCATAAAATACTCCGTAGTACTTGTACGGGGTGACAACCTACTCATACATCGATGCTACCTGCCCGTACGGAGTAGAGAGCTGGGGGAAGAAACCCCTGATGGGAAGCTTCCAGGTCCCTAACGGCAGCCCCCCCCTGATTGGGTAGAACTTCACCAGGTTGGGCATGGTGCGTTTGGTAGCTCAATTAGTGGAGACTGTGTGGTCTTTCAGCAATAGAGGAGCTAAACCTATATAGGTAAGGTGCTACCATGCTTTCGCCCGCGCTTGCCTACGATTTGCCCCGTGCCTGCCTTGTCTCTCTTTCTCTCTGGTGGTGTCTCGTTCGTCTCTGTTGCGGACGCGGTCCGTCGCTCGTGGGCCTTGACCCCTGGATTCATTAGTGCCGAGGGGGTGGGTTGTCTCTAATTATTTTTTCTTTCTTTTTTACTGTTACCCCCTCTCTCTTGTCCCATTTGTGCTGTCACTGCTGTGCATTAACACCTGTAGTCCATATCCATCCCCTTTCCCTCACGCCTGGACCCTCTCTTTCCCGCCATCTCCGACCAACGGGCTCTTTCTCACTTTCTCAATTTCTCACAAGCCTTTGTCTTTTTCTACCTGCTTCTCTTCTTACTGCTCCTTAAACCATCCTCTCATTTACTGCTTTTCTCGGGGGCATCTGGCTCCTTTTCCCTTACGTGTGTAATTCATGTGTCCCTACGCCACACCCCATCCTACGTTGTGAAGTCTTTTCGCGCATCGTTTATCGAGCGGGACCTGACTTTGTTATATCATTTCGTCTTCTGGCACCCACACCCCCCCTTTTTTTCCCCTGCAATACACACCACCGTCCACGCACAATTCTACAACTGCCTGGTGTGCGCGCCTGAGCAATTTTGCCTTACCACGAGTACTCTCCCAACACTCGCCATCCACGGCCAGGTTACAAGTCAAAACAACAACAACAGCACCACCGCACAACGACAAGCCCATGAGGGCCTGACAGTTTGTCGACTACCCCTCGGCAGGGCTCTTTGAGCGCCATATACCCCTACTTCGCCTGTTGCCCGCCGACAGAACGAACACGACGCCTTCCACCATCACCGCTATTGGCGACAACAGTCGCCCACAACCGTTACCATGGCATCTTCGCCACCAGTTTCGCCCAGCCCGTACCAACGCCCGACCAGCGCCATCGCCAGGCCTGCTAACCGCACCAGCAGTCGACTGAGCATGAATGGTGGCAGGGCCACTGGCGGTAGCAGAGCCTCGGACGAGGATAGTCGCACAGCCGTCAAAGTCGGTATGTCTTACCACATCTCTTCCCCCCTCCCCCCGCGTACCCCATCCTCTCCATTCTTGAGCCAAGCTAATCACGCCTCCAATTTTGCCCAGCTGTGCGCGTCCGCCCTCCCCTAAAGAGCACCGATCCCGGCTACGAGCTCATCCCACAACGCTTTCAAAGATCAATGGTCCAGACCACGTCCAGCACGAGCTTGGCCATCGACTCACCTCAGGGACGAAAACTCTTTGTCTTCGATCGCGTTTTCGGCTCCGACGTCACACAAGATGGCATTTGGGACTACCTCAGTGACTCTGTGCACGCATTTACACAGGGATACAACGTCTCACTCTTGGCATACGGCCAGTCGGGCGCTGGAAAATCTTACACAATGGGTACATCTGGGCCTGGCGAGCAGCATGACGAGGACATCATGGGTGTCATTCCCCGTGCCGCCCGCGCCCTGTTTGAGGTACTTGAGGTTCCTACCGCCACCTCGCCTAATAACAAGGCCTCGAACCGCAACTCCCTGTCACAGCTCAAGACCCCTCGCGCATTTAACCAACATGCCATGCTCGGAGACCGTACTTGGTCTCTCAAGGCTACATACGTGGAAATTTACAATGAACACCTACGCGATCTTCTTGTGGACGACTCCACCCCCGTGGGTGAGCGGGGCTCTGTCGCCATCCGCGAAGACACCAAGGGCAATATCATCCTCACCGGTCTTCGCCAGGTCGACATAAATTCAGTCGAGGACTTGATGGGCGCTCTCAACTTTGGTTCTGCCATTCGCCAGACAGACGCCACAGCTATCAACGCAAAGTCGTCACGTTCTCACGCCGTCTTCTCCCTCAACCTTGTACGACGCCGAAAAACGCCCACTGCCGAGAAACGCTTCTCCGTGCCCCTCGAGGCCCTCTCCGGCAGCGATGTTCCCAGCACCACCGACAGCAAGCTGCACTTTGTCGATTTGGCTGGTAGTGAGCGCCTCAAGAATACGGGCGCCCACGGCGATAGGGCCAAGGAGGGTATCTCGATCAACGCCGGTCTCGCGTCGCTGGGCAAGGTCATCAGCCAACTCTCATCTCGCCAGGCCGGGTCACATGTGTCGTACCGCGACTCCAAGCTCACTCGCCTGCTCCAGGACTCACTCGGTGGCAATGCCATCACCTACATGATTGCTTGCGTTACGCCAGCCGAGTTTCATTTGAGCGAGACGCTAAACACGGTACAATACGCTCAGCGGGCTCGCGCCATCCAGTCCAAGCCTCGCATTCAGGAGGTTGAGGACGGCGACAAGCAGGCTATGATCGACCGCCTCAAGGCCGAGGTTGCCTTCCTCCGCGAGCAGGTCAGTAACAACAACAGCAACATCCAGCCCAGCCCACGCAGAGGTGCAACCGGCTCTACCGACAAGCCGGACCGCCACAGTGAACGCGAGTCTGAGTTGCAGAACCAACTCCTTGACGCCCAAGAGAATTACACCACCCTAGGCCAGCGCCATGCTAAGCTCATTGCCGAGCTCGCCAAGGCTCGTGAGAATGAGTCTGCCGCCGAAAACGCCCAGCTTGACGACACTGGCGACAGCGCAACCGACCGCCTAAACCGTTCCAACTCGTTTGCCCAGGCTGTCGAACAGGTTGTCCTCGAGTACGAGAAGACCATACAGTCTCTGGAACAGTCGCTGTCGAGTACACGCAGCACCCTCTCCAACACAGAGGCGAGCCTTCTCGAGAGGGAAACCAAGTGTGCCTACGCCGAGACCATCAGCAACCAGCTACAGGCGCGCCTCCAGAAGGTCATGGACCGCGAGGCCAGCACCGAGCACTACCTTCACGACCTCGAGGCCAAGCTGGACGGTCATACCAGTGGCGAGGAGAAGAATGCCACCATTGTCATGGAGCTTCGGAAGGAGATCTCGCGGATACGGGAGAATGAGTCTTCTTGCGAGGAGTACATTTCGACGCTAGAGGAGCGCCTCGCCGAAGCTGATCAGGATTCCGAACTGATGCAGCGCGAGATTGACCGCCTCGAGCAGGTGGTTGAGCGACAACGCAGCCTAGGAAAGCTCGATACCCTCCTCCATGAGCTCGACGAGGTCAAGGAGGCCAAGCAGCCCGAGCCTGAGCCACGGGAGACCACCGGCAACGGGACCGGTCGCCGGCGTGGTGGCAGCACCGCCGGCCACTCGCGAGCGCAGTCGCATGTCAGCCGCCATAGTCAGATCGAGGATCCTATCCCCGAGGGTGACGAGGACGCTGATGACATCAATGGCCCTGACGGTGCCGAGCCTAGCATCACCACAGTTAAGGAGGAGGAAGTGGAGGAGAGGCGTGGCGAGAGCTTGGCGTCAGAGACCGCGAGGGTGCACCGCCGCGATTCTGCCCAGTCTCGTTTCGTCTATGACAAGTTGGAGAACGTGACCCAGGAGCTGATCGACCTGCGTGTTGAGCACGAAACGACCGTCAATCAGTACGACGTGCTCCACTCCAAGTACGAGGAGGCCATGGCCAAGGTTGCCGAGTTGCAAGATTCCGTCGACGAATCCCGCCACAGGAAGCAGAACATCCGCGATTCGGTCTTCTCCGACGCCGGGCCAGCTGAGCGTCCCGAGTCATTTTTGTCGGAGATGCAGGAGAGCGATTCAAAGCTTGGAGTTCGTTCATCCGCCTCACGGTCGCTCTCCTCGGAGCTGTCGTCGGCTATGGATTCCCCTGCTACCGTGGACACATCCAACTGCGACGTCACCTCCGAGGACGAGACGGCCACCACCAAACCTGGTGCCTCCACCGAGGATCTGTCGCGGGCCCCTGCCTCGACCATGGCTGAAGATGACGACGTAGCGGCCGGTGGAGATTCGGAGTGGGTCCACACCGAGCTGGAGCGACTAAAGGTTGCCGCCGAGGCAAGCGATGATGCCGAGAAGCAGCTTGCCAGCAAGTACGCAGAGTTGGAGCTCAGGCACAGTGCTACCCTCGACGTAATTGAGGAGCTCAAGACGGAGGTCTCCAAGGCCAAGGCCAACGAGGCCAGCTCTCCGCGAACAGCCAACCCCGTCATCCGCCGCAAGTCGAGTCAGAACCTCCTCATAGACCGCGCCCACCGTTCTTTTGCGTCGCTGCGGAACATCGCCAACGACAACTTCGAGGACAAGCCCGAGGTCATGCAGAATTTCGAGATCAATATCAATGCGGCTATGCACGAGCTGCACTCCCGGAGCGAGCGCATTCAGGAGCTCGAAGCTGACATGGCTTCTGCCAAGAAGGAGATGGAGACGAAGATGACAATTATCTCGGGCCTCACGCGTGAGCGCTCCAGCTTGAAGGCGAGCCCCATGGACATGTCCATGGTGGCAAGCCTCCAGGACAGGCTCGAACAGAGCGAGAGGCGCTTGGACTCAATGCGGGAAGCACACGAGGCCCGTGAGCAGGAGCTTTCAGCAGAGCTGCAAGCGCTCAGCAGCGCCACCGGCTCTGACATTGGCGCCCCCAGAGCCGTTGAGGAGAATGACGTTGGAACCAGCGACAAGACTGCTCAACTGGAGTCTGACCTGGCTGCCTGGGAGAGCAGGCACAATGCTGCCCTGGGTGCCATGTCACTCAAGGAGAAGGAGCTGAAATCGACTGTCGAGCAGCTCGAGTCTGAACTGGCCGCGGCCAATGCCAAGCTTGCAGAGTCTGACCCCGCCGCAGACAAAGACCAGGCCACCAGAGACGTCGACGAGAAGCAGCAGAACCTCATCAACTTCCTGCGTAACGAGGTCGATGAGTACAAGGCTATCATCAACAGCAACGCCACCAAGGTGGCTGAGCTGGAGGGTACCTATTCTGGTGCCAAGACGAAGCTCGACGAGACGACGAAGGCTCACTCGGCCACCTTGGCGGAACTTGAGAATGTCAACACGGCCCTCAACTCTGCTACCAAGGAGTCGTTGAGCCACCGGGAGCTGGTGTCCCACCTTGAAGACCAGATGGCGTCGCTTGAGCAGGCCACCAAGACTCATCGGGAGGACATGGACGCGCTCAAGACCGCACACGCTGAGGAGCTGGTTGAGCTCAGGACTCGCGAGCAGAAGGGCTATGAGGAGCAGGTCGAGGTTCTCATGGGTGAACATGCGGACGCCATCCAGAAGCTCGAGGAGGAACTTGCAGGCTCCAGGGAACAGCTCATGGCTGTCGCCACAACGGTCGCGACGGCACTCGGTGTCGACGCCAGCATGGAGAAGCTTAGCGAGAGGATCGAAGCCCTGGTAGCTGACCGTAAGGCGCTCGCCGCCGAGCGCAAGAAGGCCGGTGAGATGGAGTCGCACGTTGCGGAACTCTCGACAATCAACGACACCATCATGAAGGATCTCGAGGCGACCAAGAAGGCTCTGTCCGATATGGTGCCCGACGGCGGCAGCTCGGTTGCCGACCAGCTGGCTGCCGTCAAGACAAAGCTGTCCGACCTCGATAGTTTCAACAAAAAGAACAGCCGTCTGGTTGAGGAGCTTGAGGATCAGCTCCAGAATAACTTTGACGAGGCTCAGATGACCAACAACCGTCTGAGCACGCTCCAGAGCGAGCGCAACTCGCAGATCGAGGAGGCGTCAACGACACGAATGCGCATGCAGGTCGAGTTGGAGACAATCCGAGAGGAATACGCTTCTCTTCAGGTGAGCCCGCCCTAAAATTCCCAGCCCTTGCTTGGTCTTACCACCTTGGCAAAACCCATCCGCCGCGCCAAAATAAACCACATCAGCTAACCAATTCACATCTATGTAGGCCAAGTACAATGAGGTTTCCGGCTCAGACGTCAAGCGGTCCAACTCCAACTCTACCGTCCGCAAGAGTGCTTCGCATACATCGCTGCCCTCCCCTCCGCCGGCAATCCCCCTGCCCCCACTGCCGAACGGCTCTTCTTCGCCGCCACCGCCGACCAACGGTGTGCCGAGCTCACCTACGAGCTCCATGCGCCCACTCAGCAAGGACAACGTCAACATTTCGCAAATCACTGAGGACCAGGAGGCGCGTATCCGGACCATTGAGAAGCACCTCTACGCCGAGCGCCAACTGACGCAGACGCTTGAGGAGGCTCTCACGGACTTGGAGAAGCAGTCCAACAAGGTTAAGGCCGACTGCGACGCGTGGAGGAAGAAGGCGTCTTCCCTCGAGGGCGAGATGAAGGAGCTCAAGAGTCAGAGCTCTCCGGAACCGCGCCAGGACAACCGTTGGAGCCTGCAGGCGGTTGAGGAGGAACGCAAGAAGCGCCAGGCCGCCGAGGCGGCACGCAAGCAGCTCGAGGAGCGCATGAATGCCATCAACAAGGGCAAGAAGAAGAAGGGAAGCCTGAACTGCTTCTAGTCGGACATTTCTCTCTTCTTCAAATCCGATGACCCGAGTTTCATCCCCTTAGGGCATGATGTACAATGTACATGTGAGGCCACTGGGGTTTTCTCGACAGCCATGGCCCGTCTCCCTTTCTATTTCTCTCTTCCTTTTTCCTTCTTCACTTTTATTTCGTTTTCTTTACTGCACGCCCTTCTTCCCTTTTTTGCCTTTTTTGGCCGGAGTTTGGAACGGACGGTCTGATATGCTTCTTACCCACACCCCCTTTCAATGCCCTGTTGAAAAGATCTTATACCACTTACTTTCTTCCATTGCACATATCGATGCCTGCGAGACGCACAAAATGAGACATGTATCTTTTTCTTTTTTTTCTTCCTTTTTTATATTTCCCTTTTTCTTTCTTTTCTTGTCTTTACCTCTCTTATATTTCTATATCATCAAATCGAGTTTCATTTTCTTGTTTTCTTTTCTTTCCTTTTCCTTCCCTGTCACTCTACTTGGTACTTCAGTGTTTTTCCGTTTCCTTCGTTGTAGCGCTGGTAATGCGATCGTTGTGTATTTGACAATTGACCGAGGACGATGACGATGTATAACATTTCCCAACACCCCGTGTTGTGGGCCTTATTATTATTATTATTATCGCAGATGGACAGTTTTTTCGCTATCACTTTTCCTTTTTATACCGCTTGAAATGAGAGATTGAAAATCGCGCTGTACTCGCTCATGATAACATTGTGATATAATTTGAAAGTTGATGGCAGCTGCTTCACTCTTCAGATGGGAGTGCCTCTGGAAACCAACCAAACTCGTCAAAGTCAACCATGAGTTCACCCATTGCATTGGCTGTGACGCGTACGCCTTCTTCTCTGAGTACCTCAGCCTGATTGCTTGCACCAAGCGTATGTGACCTACAGAAGAATCTCTCAGTCAATACGTCTGTTACCCTGTAGAATCCACATTGAGTTGGGGCACTCTCTTCACCTGGGTGAGATAATTCCCTTGGCATTGATGACGCGCTGCCATGGGACATTGCCGTCATGGTAGAAAGATTCAGACTCAGCTAGGGGTAAATGCTTTAAGCATACGCCCACCTGACGAGGACGCTGGGCTGGTGGTTGGTGGAGGTATGTTCTTAGCTAATAGTCACGGCGATGATAATGAGGGACACTGGACTTATGAATACATACGTGTCCCAATGAGGGCGGCAATGTGGCCGTAGGTGGTGACGCGGCCGTAGGGAATCTCCTGGACGGCGGAATAGACACCGTAAGAAAAGGCTTCTGCCTCGTCCGAACGTGGCATTTTCACCCGCTGATTTAAAAGTTCACGGAGGGAATTGGGGGACGAGTAAAGATGAATCATTCGGATATGGCGTGAGTGGCTGTGATTGAAGAAGTGTTGTGAGCTCCGATACATGCATATTCGCATTACAGCATAATGGCTGGAGGCCAACAAGCGCAACGCAAAATTGAGAGCAGTAGACTTTTATGTACAGAATGACGTGTTTCTCTCTAGAACATCGGGTTATAATACATGTAGTGTATATTAGACTACTTGTATGAAAGGAATCGGCAGATAAAACATTGCAACGTCAGCTAGTCGCTTCCAACCTCCTCAACACCAATGAGGCCATGCTCTGGAGGAGGATGGCAGTGTGTCCAAGGCTCGAAAAAGTGGGCGTTCCTAGACAGGCCACCGACAGTTTCCCAGACAAGCATAAAAGCAAACAAGCACATAACGATAACCATGAACTGGGTGGTGGTGAGATGATCGTGTGTCTCTGGGAGGAGGATGAGGATGATAGCAATTGCCAGTCGCACGCCAACGCGCATGTACTGGGGCATAAAGAGGCGGGTGTGGGACGGGCCAGAGCGGAAGAGCATCCCGTACACCCACATGCAGAACATGCCGATACCGAGACCGCCACCTAGTAGCCATCGATGACCGGACTCAAGGTGACCGTCAAGCTCGGTGGTGATGGCGGCAACGTGGCCGCCGATGAGGAAAGATGCCGACATGGGAAGGTGTAGTAGGAAGAACGCAAAGGCCGATAAGGCGGAGCGGCGGATGGGATGAGTCGATGAGGACCCGCCGCCATCGCCGCTGGCGTAGACCCAGTTGAGAGAGAAGGCAACGACGAGGGTGCAGAAGGCGCGGAGATAGGCATTGGAGAGGCCCGTGCCGGCAGGGTTGTGCAGGACAACCGTGAGGACGAATTCGCCTAGGATAATGATGAAGAAGGCGGCCAGACGGTCGACCTCATGAGCAATATCGACGGCGGTGCTGTATGTCAGGCGCAGACGGCGTTTTAGCCACGGACTCAGCGTCAGCGCCCATGTGACTTCCTGATAGACGAGGACGACAGCGATGACTCCGCACTTGGCGCGCAGGCTTATGGACTCGAGCATCAGCGGCGGCGCCGCGGCTACCACCCCCACGACCATGAAGCCTGCCATGATGCGCGCCTGCGCCCGGTGCTGGTAGCTGGCCAGCGAGGCTACCACCAGCGCGCTCGCGACCGTCAATCGCGCCACAACATACGCCCCCACCGCCGTACGCATCGCTCCCAGGTCTTCGTCGGCAGACGCCGCATTGTTGGAGTACAGCACCATGAGCGCCATGACCCATAAAATCACCAGCCGCTGCGCCAGGTCGTCGGTGTAGTACGAGTTCATCATTTCCCTTAAATCCGACCATATGTGCCACGCCGGCACGAATATCAGCACGTACTTGGCCAGGTGCTCGCCGTCCGGATGCTCTGCCAGCTCCTCGCTAAAGTTGGCCGCGATGGCGATATCTGCGCAGCGCAACTGTGTTAGAAAGCAAATCTTGCTGCTGCTTCAACCTTATGTCTATTCATTGCGGAGAAAGAGAAAGAAGCTCACATAGGAGGTCAAGGAACAGTTCGAACCGTCCGGCCTGCCGCTCCTCATCGCTGTGCTTGCAAAGCTGGCCATTGTGGAACCACTGAAGTGCTTTGGGGCACTTGACTAGATACGACGGCGCCTCTGTGTGCTTCTGGAGGTCGTCGCAATTCATATCTGTATCTTTCAGTGCTTCAAATGAATCGTTGAGGCGAGGCTTCGTCGGATGAAAATAGTAAGACAAGGCAGGAGTTGGTACAGCCGATAACAAGAGCGGGCCAAGGCCGAGAAAGTTGCATAAAAAGAAAAAGGACTGCGGCTGGCTACTAGCTGCCTTGAACTGCTGGATCATCGAGCCGGCCCAGATTTTAGCCCCATCTACAAGATTCACTAGCGCAAGGAGCAGAGTTGTATGCATTGCCCTAATGCGGAAAGATTGTCCATAGCCCGCATGCCAAACTCTGGTGATATCGTGGTCGTTATAAAAAAAAGTAATTTGAGGCAAGACTCTACCTAGTGGTGTAATCCTCCCCACACCCCAATGGCCCCGATGCGCACCATGAGCCGACAGCGAAGTGGAACTAACCCTGTGCTTCACTGTCCTTGTATTATCTAGTTCGGCCAATGGCCAAATTGAGCCGTCGTGCTCGCCAGACTTTACTCATGTAAGATGAAGCTAATGGGTCTGCAAAGCCAAGGAGCACATTGATTTTGCAGAATATATGTAGTTGGGTGGTGCTGTCTTGGATAACGTATATAACCATATATCATCATTTCTACATAGGTCGGGCAAAAAACGAATGGCATCAATCACACGCCTTTGAATTGCAGAAAGGACCTGCTAGGGGGATTTGAAAACTGTATATGTGAATTCATTGATCAAGTGATTGGCCTCTTAAATGGATGTGCCTCGGTGTTGAGGACATAGTCGTCTAGGCTGATGAGCGAAGGTGGCGAGAAGATGAGGTAGAAGTACTTGAGCGTTTCGGCAGTCCAGAAGCTCTGAAAGAAAAATAATATGACGTCAGTAAGAGGCATGTGGAAAAGCAAAGTCTTCACCCAGCATTGATGGTTCGATGCGACTTACCTCCATTGAGTCGCGCTTCTTAGTCTTTCCGAGGGCAGTCACATCCTGGATGGCAGAGTAGGCCAGATCCGTCTCCGTGGACTTTTGAATGCTTTCAAACATGTCCCAGGCCATGTCCCTGAGGTACTCTTTGCCTGTCATGCGGTAAAGCAGAAAGATGCTCTCGATGGCCTCAGGGCGTAGGAGAAATCTGGCGTCGTCGATGTCGGCCCACCCTTCCCTGAGCGAGCCAGAGCTCGCTGTCTTGGCGGCCCAGGCTTTTTCGTCCCACTCGCAGCCGTCGAGTGAGTGGCAGGGCACCATGGTGAATTCCTCGGGCATGAGTCCTGTCGGGAACTGGCTATATGCCCAGCCGCAGCCACGGGCCAGGCGTTCACCAATGCCAACGTGGTCGTCAATCCTAAAGAGCTTGCCTCCCAGGCCAAACATTCCACCTGCAAAGCACGTTAAGTGCTGACTGCGAGCCTTACGGTCAACAGTGGGCGGCATCTTGTCGTCGTTCACCCTTGCATCGCCTGAGAAGAGCACATCGGCTTTGTCAGGAAGCATGGGCCGAAACAGAAGCCTGTCGGTCACCGCATTCATAGCACCGCGGTACAACTTCTCGTATGTGTCGTCTAGACCGCCCAGTAAGGCGTGCATCTTAGGGAGATACTCGTATAGTGAGTCGGCCGAAGCGCCGATAGTGTAGAGACTGTCACGGGCGGCCTCGTTGCGAAAATCGAGGCGCATCGGCCACATGCCCGGAATTGCTGTCTTATACTGGATGCGCTCAAGGAACCGGGTTACCTTATCCGTCGCAGCGTAGTATCGCGGATCACCTGTAATCTGTGATAGGCGAGTAAACTCCAGGCATAGGGATGCAGGCACAGCCGACGGGTCGCGCACACCGGCTTTCTGCGTTCCCTCGAGAGCGTCACGGAAGTTCATCCAGTACCCAGGAAGGTTGTTGGGCGTGTCAAAACCCCTATATAGCATGTCCCCTAGCTCCCGAGCCTTCTTCAGTAGGGCCTCGTTACCACTTAGATCGTAGGCTGACAAGAGCCCGCCCAGGTAGCGGATCGTCGTCTCGAACAAGTCAGCGGCACCGTCCTTGGTGTCGGCAAAGTCGATGGCACTGGCAGCCCAGCTGGCCTCGGCGAATTCGTCGTGGAAACCCATGATCCAGAGAGTGTCAAGACTATCGACCATGGTAGCAGCCCAGCCACCAAATGTGCGCTTTCCATCCCCAGAGATGGGCCTCAGCTCATCCTGCAGCCAGGCATGTTCTCTGTAGGCGTCCCAGCTGCGCTTGAATGCGCGCCGGACAGCGTCGCGTCGTCGGTCGGGGCGATGGTCAAAGGCGCTGGCAGGGGCCTGGACAGGTGGTAACGGCGATGGTTGACCCGTCGGGAGGGGCTTGATTGTGCGAGGCGGGTAGAACAGAGGAACATCCGACCAGTCGAAACTGCTGGGGACAAATGCCGGCGGCGTCTTGTGCGTTGGTTTTAGCGCATGAAGCACGATGAAGACGAAGAGCAATGCGACTGTAATGACGGCCAGCCTTGGTGCTCTTCTGGGTGTCGATACCATTATAGCCATGACGGGACAGGCAGGCGCACGTTACTCGTACGGGCGCATGGAGGGAGTCGGGAGAATAATTGAGAAACCCGTTTTGGGTACGTACGACTACCCGTATGGCATTGAAAAGGATAAGGGAGGGTTTCCCAGGGGCAAGGGGTTCCTGCGCGAGCATGTGCGTGCCTGGGCGTCATGGCTACCGAATGTTGCAATTCTCTATGTAGATCAGTCAGGAGCAAGTAATCAGTGGGTCAAAGCTAAGTCGTGAAGCATAAAAAAAAGTACATATAAAATACGAGAAAACTGTGATGACCCTGGTAGGGCGTTAAATCTTGCTGGCTGTGCTACCCTGTCGGTCAACTGTCACGTCTCTATGGAGCACTCCGCGTACTCGTATGGTCGTAATAAAGAGACTACCTACTCCATGATTGACGCGTCGCAACGGTCGCAACATTCATGAACAGGTGTCATAATCCCATTTGCACTGAAGAGTAGAACTGCAACAATATTAAATCATGGCAATATTGCTCAATTGGGGGACGGCACTATGTATAGCATTTATTTTCCCTCTCGCGCAATTATCTATACCGTTAATTGTAACTTTTACTGTTAGTCTCTACTGTTAATCTCGAGGGTAAAACCGATAGTTGATGATGCAGCTTGATAATCTTCGTGTTAGTAGTCAATTGCCCGAGCCATCTACCACCCCTTCTGCTCTCTCCTCTATTACTTTGTCTACTCCTTCCTCTGGTTCTTCCTTTGGTACTCTTGTGCTCCTTCCTCTGCTCGCTCCTTCGCTGTTTCCTCTAATGCCTTTTCTATTTATCTATCAAATCCACATGGGACTGGACCATCTCTGCGTCCTAATCGGCGAGCGCCGAGCGGCGGGGTGCATTTCAGAAACAGTGTGACCCAGGTGGAATCAGCGACGCAACTCTTCACCACTCTCATGGTAGCACACCTGAATCCTTGGCCATTCTGAGAATCGCAGAGGTCATGATCTCCACATCGTCTGGGCGGATGGGCAGCCGATGACCGCCATCCCATTCAATACAACGGGCTGTTCCGTCTTTGCAGTATTTGTCGGCCATGGCGCGATGCAGATGCATGCCTGGATCCTGCAGGCCATGGACGTGGAGTGTAGGTATGCTGATGGCATGTCGACCCTTGTTGTCTGGGGGCAGGTCTTTGCTCTCGACACTAATCTGGTTGGCGCTGGCCGTATACGGCACGGGAGATATTTTCTTCTGGGGGTCGAGGACGACAATGGGCGCGCGGCCGGCAATTATGATGCCGAATTTGAAGGGACCGTCACCGTCGATATGTTCTTGGGCCCAGAGGAGGCTTGCAGCAATCTTGGCGCCTTGGGAGAAACCCATGACACCAACCCATTCGCCGCTCCCCATGTCCTCGTCCATCGATCTGCGGCATCTCTCCAGGATTTTAGATTCGGCGTCACCATCATGCTCGTGCCCTCCCTCCCATCGCAGCCATCGGTAGAATGGAGCCAGATCACCGAAGAATGGCACGATGTCCGGGTGTGCGTCCGAGTAGAAGGGTGCGTCAATAAAGACGAAGCGGAATGTTGAACCGAGGCTCCGGATTATGCTACGGCTCTGGAGTTGAAACACGTCACCGCTCGTCCCACCTCCGTGGAGGCAGAGGATCCGCGGCAGCGTTAAAGAATTATCGTTGGTCATGTCGTTGGCTCGGAGGACTTGTGGCTGCCGAGATTGAGGGTGGCCAAATGCGAAGCGGGGTTGGTTGGGAATGGAGTGGTTCGTCTGTGGGAGGCTAACGAGCTAACCGTTACGGAACTGTGGCTGAAGTCTAAGAATACAAAACGCATATCATTAGTATATTCGTACTCGTCTGCGGATTTGTAGAGCAGTGTGTTCTTCGTTTTCTTTTCTTGCCTACCTTGAGCTGTCTTTAATGTTGGGACGGGATGAAGCTTCAATGTCGAGGTGGGCGGGGGGCAGGGGACAGGGCACGAGTGGACATGCCACCGTAGCAGAACTCAGCCGCACGCCGTACAGCGTGTCACGGGTGAGAAACCACAAAACAGGCAGGGCAACAGCGTAAGCAGTAGACATTATTACATATACTAATATTCTTATTAGTAGTACGTCTAAATCAGCTCTTTCACACAGACCAGAATTACTCTGCGAAACATACGCGTACCATTGGACCCGTTCGACGGTTTATGAGGCGGGGTGATATTGTTTATTTGTGCAGGTAAATACGTAGTGGCAATTGCAGTACATGTAGTATTTATCTACGCCTTTATTGCATGTGCAGGCGCTGATGAGTAAACGTATTTTCAAGTACGGAGTAATCAAAGCTGATTCACAATACATGCATCCTTTCCCTCACCACTACTAGTACTACGTGTACGGAGTACAATTCAATGTTTATTTCATGTAGTAGGGCGGCAACATGGCAATAGTGAATCCCTAGGGAAGACACTACTCCGTACTTCTGTACAGTAACTAGGGAAGTAGCAATTAATGATGAACCCTGGTGTGCCAGCTATGTTTCCAACTAGAGAGCCCACACAGAGCTTTGTCTGACCGATGACCTAATCCCGTATCGATCTCATTTGAATGCACTCTAATGTCGCCATGAGCATCAGGGCCGCAAAAAGTAAAGCGCTTGTCGCTTCCGGTTGTCGATCATTTTCCCAAATTAGTCAATGCATATGAATTGCTAGCGCCACGTTACCAAACATACATGTGCATATATCTATGAGTGCTAACATGAAATGTGTGCTCAAACTTACACCAACACCATACTGATATTTGCCAGCAGTCAGTCGTATAGTTCAAGGTGGCATTTCCGGCCGTGCCGATCAGTATCACTAGTAGTTTCGGTCAGAGAGCACAAGAGCCTTGAGGGTATTGCATCATGGGGCGAGAAGCTCAACAGCGTTTGCTCTCACAAAAATATAAAAGATGCTCCTTCGCACATGGATCCGAAAAGAGTTCACTCTATTCATGAGACAGATTCACACATCGAAGCTCTTACATACACAACATATTTTTCTTTCACTATAAACATACCCAGAAGCACAAATCAACCATGTCTCTTACTGGCAAAGTTGCTCTCATCACTGGTGGCGCGAAGAACCTTGGTGCCGAGATTGCCAAGGACTTTGCTGCCCTCGGCGCCTCCCTGGCTATCAACTACAACTCGGCCAAGACCAAAGAAGATGCTTCTAAGCTAGAAGCCTCCCTAAAGGAGAAATACCCCAAGATCAAGATTAAATTCTACCAGGGAGACCTAACCACGGCCGCTGCTGTCGATTCTCTTTTTTCCTCTGCCAAGAAGGACTTTGGCAAGATTGACATTGTCGTCAACACCATTGGGAAGGTCCTCAAAAAGCCCATTGGCGAAATCACCGAGAAGGAGTACGATGACATGTTTGCGTAAGTTGTACCACCATGAATGAACAATCAACAATTTCTCATTTTCCATCGTTACTGCATTTACTAACATATACAAATACAGAGTCAATTCCAAGAGCGCATTCCTTATCCTCCAGGCTGGCTCCAAGTATGTCGAGGACGGCGGGAGCTTGATCTCAATTGTCACGGCCCTCCTTGCCGCTTTCACTGGATTTTACACGTCTTATGCTGGGTCTAAGGCCCCCGTCGAGCACTTCACGCGGGGTGTCTCCAAGGAGCTACAGGGTCGCCAGGTCCGCGTCAATGCTATTGCACCTGGCCCTATGGATACACGTAAGTTGATCTCCCATGGATTTCTCGTTTTGGGACCTCACTTTCCCATTCAATTGTATTGGAAGTAAAACTGACCATCTTCTAGCATTCTTCTACCCCGAAGAAAGCCCCGAGGCCGTGGAGTTTCACAAGAGCCAGGGGCTCGGCGGCAGACTCACGCAGATACAGGACATTGCCCCCCTTGTCCGCTTCCTCTGCACTGATGGTGGATGGATCACAGGTCAGACTATTTTTGCCAACGGTGGCTACACCACCCGATAAGCAAAGACGGAAAAAATATGACAGGTAGTAACATATTGTTGGGTTTATCCTAGCGAGTCCCTCTAACTCTTCACATTCGAACACATGACGTAGAATGAATCTGGAACATCTTATTGATAGTATATGCAAATGTTTCTCGTGTAATGGATATATATGTATGTGCCTGGCTGTGACAATGGAGAGATAGACAATTTGACGTTTGAAGACAAATGGCCGATGCCTTGTGTTGTCCTATCGCATAGACTTCATGCAAAGACACTTGATGCCATTTTCGATCTAAACCAATATTGCCCCGTTTGAATCCACAACAGCAATTGATGGCATCCATAGGCGACGTAACAAAAGTCACTAAAAGGGTAATACATCACGGGCTTAAGCCCAATAATGCATAACGTAGAGTATTTATATCACAACATCCCCATAGGCCTCTTTTTCCTCATCCTTTTTACGTGCGAGGTATCGTTTTCTTATCATATATTCATAGAGTGATCGCCACCAGAACCCATAAGATAAATACAGTATGGGCAGCCGTCTGGTCCCTGATAAAGCCACCAAATATGTGCCCATTTACAATCAGTTTCGTAGTATTTAGACATTATAGCATAGCCGAGCTGTACGAATAGTACGCTCATCCCCTTAGAGTTCCAGGTACAACGAAGTAGTCGACATTGGGTAATAGAAAAAATACAGGATCGTGGAAAATGGGCTCTGTCACGGGATGTGCCATCTTCAAAGAAGGTGGCAATCCTGTTGAGGAGAATAGCGAGTGATGTTTCTTCCCCTGGAGGAATAGACACAAATAGCTAGTAGCTGAGAGATGGAGAGAGGGAGAGATCATGGTCATTACGCAGAATATCTGCACTCGTTGATGTGCGACTTGCGACACTGGTGCCATTAGAAATCCCCATCCTAGATTAGACGCTACAGGCTTAATGTACATGTACATGTATCTGCGAAATCGGTAATATTCTCTCTTACATGGACACCAGATGCATCCGGATATTGATAGTTGGAGTTCAATGAATCTAATCCAATAACGGGGTTAAATATCTCGTACATAATATGAATGTTATGTAAATAAAGTAAAAAAAATGAAAGGGGAAACAGAAGGGCTGCATACGCTTCCATTAACCCTCCGCACACTGGTCTGGATCTCCCAAGTTCCAAGTCTCCGCCAGGTCAGCCTCCTTTTATGCATCTGCCAAGTCCTCCGTACATGAGGTTCTTGTAAAGCGAAGGACACTCAGACAAAGCTGAAGCGACATCACATGGACAATGCATCGCACGTATCATCCTGTCGAAATCTTCAGTTATTTGACTCTTCCAACTCAAGTTCACGACTTCGTACCCGCAAGGCTTTGTTCTCATTGACGTCCTTGGTGAGCCACCCGCCTGCAGTGAGCACTAGCATGACCACAAGCTCCATACCAAACAGGAGAAGTAGTTTCGTAGCGAAGGAACCCATGATGGGATCCAAACTCGGATACCTATTAAAGGCATATGTCGCAGAATAAATCGTTCTGATAGTTTGAAACGGCCAGCCCAAGGAGGCTGTGATCAGCATGATCTTAGCATGTCGCGAGTGGGGATGAGTCGGGTATTGTAAGACATATTTAGTGATCAAGGCAATCCATACGCCAAGAGCAAACAAAACAAACAGCATGAGACAGTTTCCCGTCTTGTCCAGTATGGAAGAAGCAACTTGGCCAGGCTTCTCCGTACTGGGCGAGCCTCCGTAAGTTGCCATGGCGATTCCAGCAGTATTGGCGAGGTGAATGCAGCCAAGAAACCCTCTGTTGACCCACGGAGTCTTGGAAAAGGCGAAAATAGTTCCACTGTATGGGATGTGTTAGCGTACTATTCATCATTGTATGGAATCGGATGTTACTCTTACGCCTCGAATACGATGCCCACAAGACCGAAAGTGAGGCACGTAATTATTCCTGCATTGGTGAATATCGACACGGCGTTTGGAATATTGGGATCACGGCGAACAGAGATCTGCCAACCATCGGAGAGAAATTGAAGTATAAAGAAGGAGAGAAAAATTGGCCAGCAGACCATTCCTATCTTTCCGTGTTTCCATGTTATCCAGATGGCAAGAGGGAACACGACGGAATGAATGACGATGCTGGCGATAGCGAGGTTGATCACATGTTCAGAGGGCGGTGGAATACCGCTCGCACTCTCTGTCATTTTTGGTTTTGCGTAGAGGGCAATGGGAGAGGGAAAGAATAGAAGCAACGAGTTGGGATGATATTGGATATCCCGTTGAGAGGGTGAGAAATTGGACCGAAATGTTGCGTCACTGAAACTGACACGAGACTGAGGGGATGGTCGATAGATGCAAAGTGACGAGATTTGGTCTTCTATCTATACTTTTACGGCTGCGTCGTATAGTCTAGACAAAATACGCCTTGACAGACATTCAGACATGGCCCCTTTGCGCAGGAAAACGTGCAGCCACAGCCCCCCCTGAAGCAGCCAGACGCAATATTGGATGAAACCAGGCATAGCCCCTTGTCGCCCGTTCTGGGTTAGTGATGCAGATTTCTACCAGATACCATGTCGTTAACTGTACATTCAATTGTGTATATATACATGTACATTGATAGTCCTCCGCTAATGTGTAGTGAATGATCGCCATATACGAATGCGACTCCAACTCAGCTATTAGTTCCGTACACATGCATCACATCAGACAGACGCAGATATGCGCCCTGTCACAGTGATCATGAAGGTCACGTTCTATTCATATCATATAACCCGGGATTTCTGCCAACAAGAAAATCCCGGTTGCCGGCAAGTGGGGGACGAGCGGAATTCTGCTACGCGATTCGTGCAAAGCATGACTGCCGAATACACGTACAAGATCCCCAGGCTTTGCGAGTGCCGGGAGGAGTTGAAGTGTCACCTGGAGTGGGTGTGCAACTTGATCGCCTTACAGATCCACCAATGAACTGACACGCCTCATCGTACATGCATTATACATGTACGTATCTGTCGCATGCGATCCCGAGACCGAGACCGAATTCGACTGCGGGACCGAGTCTGATCCAACGCCATACACGGGAACTAACCTGTAATAATATACATTAGCAAAACTACATATATTCACTCCAGGAATTAATTGGTGTCACAGGTGACAATCGTGATCCATAAGAGGCAACGACAGAACAGACGGGGGTACGGCAATATCCCAAACGGTGACCATGCGGGGGCTAGTAGTTGTTAGACGCATAGCCTCTATAGAGGATCCGCTTAAAGCTCTTGGGTGCATGATCGAGCTGCTAGAACGTAGTAATAGGCTGCCACTGTGTGCGACCGAATGGTTAAACGCGACATTTCCTTTCTATAAGCCACGAAACAGCACGACTTACACCATGATCCCAATTCTCACGCTGGCCATCCTCTTTATCATGATGGGTGCCGTCTCAGCAGTCGATCCCGGGACCTACACATAGCTCAGTTGCAAGGGCTAAGGGAGTGTATGTACGAACCTTCAACCAGGACGATGCTCCAAGGGCAAGAATCTGGATCCTGCGGCTTCGGGTAGTTTCCAGCATTGTGCTGGAAACGTGAGGCATGGACTGTATGTCTCCACCGCCCCTCTTCTTTCATCTTCTGGTTCCTCCTACACACACACACACACACACACATGTATCCTTTTGGTATATATATACACATGTGTATTCAATGTAATGGCACCGAAACAGCCACTACAAGTTGGATACGGACTAGCGCGTAACAGGCTTTGGGGGCACAAACAATTGCAGCACGAAGCCCGGCCACGCCATCCACGGCCATATGTGGATCTACGGTAACCCCATGGACGCCGCCGTGACGGAGGAGGACTTTTCTTCTGCTGCCGCGAACTACACCGATTGCGCCGAGCCGGACGTCTACATAATTGATGGCCATGTATCCCGTAACACCAACGATATCGAGGAGTACTGTAGCGTCTCTCCACGACAGGATCTTGACGGCACCGAAGCAGTGCGAAAATGAAGGTCTGTATTGGTCGTGTCAAGAGATGAAAACCTCTCTTGGCATCTGTCTACTCGTCTGATTTATATATGTTCTGTATTCCTCCTTCTTCTCCTCTTGCCCTTCCGTGCCCAGAACGGGGATTCGGGGTTCCTTCCGCATCAAGTACCAGGTGGATAAATTCAATTGTTGAGCTACACAACCTGTGTCTCGACTCTACTGGCCTCGTCCCCAATGTTGTGGCGCCTCTGGAAGTCTTGACGAGTAGGAAACGCAACGGTTTCTGTCTTAGGTGGATAGGGCATATGTACATGTATATGTACATGGCGCACGGCTATGTCGTACGTCGATAAATGTACTCATCAAAACAGTACTACGGGAATCTTATTAGTTGTTATTCCGAAACAAGCGTAATGAGAGCAGGTACATAAAGTTTCATTTACTGAAATCTCCATTCAAACGTACATGTATCCTATTCGTCTCCTGTGATTGATATATAACTCTCATTCTAAGCAGACTCTACTACTTCATATACATGCACTCAGTCTCCTTCTACCCATACAACTCAGCACGCGGGACACCCGTCCTCATGGGTTGGGCACCATTCTTCCAAAAGTCCGAGGCCGTCAGCGTTGGCGCCATTTTGTCGGCACCCACACCGTTAGCCTCCATAGCCTTCTTCGCCGAGTCAATACCGATAAACCACTCCACGCAACCTTCATCGACCATCTCAATAAAGGCACCACCGTAGCTCTCGTCGGGGTCATTGAAGTCACCGCACTGCATACCAATGTACCGCAGCGCATCCAGACAGTTGTCTCCCAGCTCCACATCTGACTTGTCCGGGCATCCGTCCTGGTCATCGGCCCACGAGACCCTGCCGACAAGGCCACTCCCCTCATTCTTGGACACGTAACCCAGCGTGTTACCCGGGCTGAGGTCATTGTTGGAGCACACGTTCTTCATGATGGACTCGGCCGAATCGGCGTCAAAGTCGTCGTAGCGGCCGTCGTCGTTGTGCTCGCGGAAACAATAGGGACCCTTGTCGATGCCGGGAGTTAGCGTGGGCAGTTCGGGATCTGTGGGTGTGGGTTCCGGGTCGGGCTCCTCGGTGGTTGTCGGGTCTGGCGGGGGTTCCCAGGGGCCGGACTGCCACAAGAAACCGCCTTCTTCATCGACCCCGACGATGGGGACTTGTGAGTCTGGGTCCGGCATGCTAGTGGTTCCATACGCGGAGCAACTAGGTGAGATAATGTTAGCCGGTGTTGAAAATAATAAAAAAGAAACATGATGGATTTGATAGTGTATGTACTTACGAGGCAGTTGTGGTCGAGCTCGTTGTCGTGCCCGTGATGGAGCAGCCAAATCTCGTGTTGCTGCATACCGACTTGCTGCACGACGTCGTCGTGGTGCCGGGCATTTTCTTAACCGTGCAGGGGACCTTGCAATCCGACACTGTCGAACGCCTGCGGCAATCATCCGGATCACCGGGTGAGCCACCACCGCCGCCGGCATTGCAACCTGCGCCAACACAGCTCCCGTCCGGACAGAATGGGCCAATGCAGCCGCATATAACTCCACAACCGGTGTCATCTGGATCACAGTTGGAGTAGCACGGCTTTCCACAACCCTTGCTTCCAGGCTTACACGTTGGCTTCGGGGGGCCAGGCTTGATGCTGATCTTGGAGGGCCAGGGCTTGGGGGGAGGAGGTGGTGGGCCAGGGGGATCAGGGTCATCGGGGTCATCGGGATTCTGCGTCGGGTACGGTTGAGGGCTGTAGGTCCAAGTGATGGGGGGCCGGGTGTCGTCGTCATCAGTTTTTGTCCTGGTCAATGTCACGGGAGGGAGCGTGATGCTGCTGTTGAGATAGACGGCCGTGTCCTTGTCGTCCTCGGAGCCCCAGGTGACTTCCCAGAGAGGGATCTCAGTCGTTGTAACGGGTGGGATGGTGATCACTGTCGTCGTCACACGGACGACCGAGGTAGTGATTGGCTGGTTGCTGACGGTGATGGTGGTGGCCCAATTTTCCTGATAGGTTACGGTGGCTGGCTTGGGAGAAATAGTCGTGGCCTCGGAGAGACTGAGGGGAGGAAGAATGACTGTGCAGGGCGGATAACACGAAATGACGGCATCGTCGCCGTCATCATATATGTCCGGGCTGACAAGCACGGCGCCACTGCCCTCATCGCCCCCGCCTGGTCCGTCACCCGGGGCGTAGTTGGCGTCGAGATCTATGGCCCAGTCTGACGTGCCGCCAAAGTTAAGGCCTTTGACCCAATCCGTCCTGTTCTGATACATGGTCGGCGACATCCAGGCCACCCACTCTGTCTTGTCGTAAACCAGAATGTCACCGTCATCGGTAGCATGTAGCTCGACGTCCGAGTTTGTAGCCATGATCTCGCGCAGCTCATAGTTGGAGATGTAGCCGCGCGTTTCGGTGCAGCGTCCCGCCTTGGCCATCGGCTCGGGGCCTTCAAAATTGCAGTTTGGGCCCCAGCAGCCTTCCTTGCTCATCTTAAAGGACCGACCATAGTAGGGCATGCCGATGATGACCTTGTTTGACTTGACGCCTGCTTTGGTGATCATGACCAGAGCATCGAGTGTCTCGGTTGTATTGATGTGGGAACGAAGACAGTTTCCTTCCTTGCATCCAGGCCTGGAGAGTTTGTCAGCTTCAAGATGTTTTTTCTCCATCGACTGGTAAGAGACTTACGTAGCCCACTCATTTCCGTAGTCCCATTGCCCATGCATGTCGTAGGTCATGTAAATGATGTAGTCTACAACCTTGCTAATGTCGCCGATGGGGAACCCTTTGAGATACCAGTAAGAGGCCGGGGCGGCAATTCCCATCGACTTCTTGTCAGGCAAATCGTCGCGGACAAGCTTCAAAAACTCTAGATATCTCTCTCCGTCACCCTCGTCACCCGCAGGGATCCCAGGGATATCTGGAGCTCCAGGGTACTCCCAGTCAAAGTCGACACCATCGAGCCCCTCGTCCTCAATGAACTAGAGTCATATATTAGTCAGAATTACTCATTTCTTTCGTCCTCTTGTGTAGTGATAGGAAGAACTTACAGCAATCACATTCTTGGCAAACGTCTGTCTCTGCTCAGTGGTGACGCCTTTGCGAAAGATGGGGGCCGTGTCTGCATCGGTCGAGAAGGACCATCCGCCAAAGGAAAGGATTCTCTTGACATCTTTCAAGCCCTTGAAATCATCATAGGCATCTTGCAAGCCAGACACATCAACGTTGTAGTCTGTTGTGATGTTTCCAAATGCAAAGTGCTATCATTTGATGTCAGATAACTCATCATCTAAGTCATGTTTGGTTATCTTGAACATACTATGTGTGAATACTTGTCCGTATCAATTTGGTTGGCCTGTATCGCTTATGGTCAGGTGTGAAAGAAGACGTGGGGGGACACGGCGCCCACTTACACGCATATGGAGGCAAGGTCGATCTTGATTCCAAGCTTCAAAATACCCAACTTTAAGGAACTCCTTAGGCGGGTCATCATTGTTAATAATTTTCATACCACAGTTTGCAATGCAGCCATTTTTCCCTGGCTTAGAAGTCCCCGGCGCTCCTGTGTCTGCTGGAGCGGGGACGCAGAACTGTTCCGTAATGCCGCAGTTGCCCCAGACGTTGCAACAGGACTTAATAGGACAGGGATTGAGATCCACCAGATTGTCCATATCAGAAGGCTTCTTCGTCCCGGGGACTTGCGGCCCGCAAACGGCATTGTCGATAGGGCTAGGCATGGGCTGGTCGCCCTTAGAAAGGCAGATCTTGGCTCCGGGCTGGAGGTACTTGCACCCGGCCCAGCCCCAGGTCTTCTTGTTACGGTCGTTGATCTGTTTGACGCTCATGTCGTTCTTTCTGGCGATGGTATCGCAGTCGTCGCCCCCGGTAATAGTGTGCGTCTTGCACGAGCCGTTAGGGTTTGGCTGCGGTGAGAAATCGGGGAGATCGCCAGCAGAACAGCACACGTGGTCACCCACCTGCATGCTTTTGCAGATACCGTCAGGGTTGTATTTTTTGAAGTCACTCTCGGAGATGTCGCAGGCCTTGGCGATGCTCCAACAACTGTCGCCTGCCTTGACCGTTGTGGCCTTGCACGTCGCGGCAGCATTGACCTTGTCGCTGGTAGTGGTGTTGTTGCCGTCGCGCCCAACCACGAAGTCTTTGTTAGGGACGGTGGAGACAGCAATGTCTTTCCAGGTGTCGACAGGTGTATCATCTGATGAGATGCACTTGGCCCCGGCCCAATCTCTGAGTTTGTCTTTGACTGTGCTGACGTCGCCCGATGCGTCCACGAACAGGCCCAGGATGTGCCTCGAAGCCGAGTCCTCGGAGCATATCTGGGCTGCAGCTTGGACAGTATCGCTGGTCTGACTGCTCCGTTGAGAGAACCTGTCGACAATGTCGGCGATGCTTTGACTCGCCACCTCAGAGCCGGCGTAGGTGCCCATGATGGTAGTGCCCTTCTTGGTGAAGAGGGCAGAGGCCTCGCCCTTGTCGGACTGGCTCTTGAAATAGGAAGCAACAACGGAGGAGACATCTTTGTATTCTTCCGAGACGAGCTTTGCACCCTTTCCAGGCCATTGAAAAACCTGTACGTCTGGGGATGCTTTCTCGGAACTAGTCTCTGTGCGCCTAGAGTCAGGGGCAGAGGAGCCAGGGGCAGAGGATCCTTCAAAGGAAAGAAAATGGCGTATCTTCAGCAACGGGCTAGAAGTCGACGAGTCTGGGTCTTCAAAGGACCCAGACTCAGGGACACAAGCCTGTACTGGAACATTGGCGTCCTCATTGTAGAGGTTGCAGCGGAAGAACAGCGTCTTGTCGCATGCGTCGAGATTCTGGACAGAAGAGTATTGCGTCCATTGAGAAAGGTCCTTGTTACAGGCTGTAGGACATTTTGAGCTTGAAGAAAAGGGATCGAAAGAAGTCTCGGCTTGGACAGCTTGAGTAGAAAGAAAACCCAGACTCCAAAGCAATGGAGCGGGTCCCAGGGGATACACAGAGGAGAAACGCATCATCCCTTGTTCCTTTCAAGTGCGAGGAGATATCAATTGGTGATCGTGGTAGAGACAGAGGGCTACTATTTTCTCACTGGTGCAGTTCTACTTGCTATTTATGAAAACAAAACACTTCCCGGACTTCCGATGCCAATTGCTCCTGCCCTAGGGGATCTGTTCCTGGACTGCCAGCCAAGAAGCCATGCTGACTCCGTACGCATCTTAGTTTGGCTCTGCCTTGTTGGTGGCCTAGCTCTGTCACCTTGGTAGGCCTTATGACTCTCCCTGTGCCGGTTGAGGTATGTCATTCACGCTGATGATATCGATGATCTCGTGGTTTCGACCGACGAGTTAGAAACTGGCATTCGTTTAAAAGCGGCCTCTTACATGCATTCACTCTATGCGCGGCGTATAACCGAACCAAACTTCACACTGCCGATCTGGCTGTGCCTTGCACTCATGCAGGTCGCATTCTCCTGACCATACGCTAACAAACGGGAGAGGCTAAGACCCGGTGCCCGACTTATATGCGGCATTGAAACTGGAACGTTACAATCTGAGGACCCTTGTAGGTATTCGGTCAATGTATTCTACTACACGATCCACAAGGATTTTTTGTCTCTCGAACGCATGTAGGACTACTGTGCCTTTGCGGCACATGAGCCCAATTGTGTCAATGTATCTGTTTCTGTTAGTAGTTTTCTGCCCAGATTGGTGCTTACCGAGTTCCTGTGCCGCAGCGGTACATGCGTTTATGTCCTTACCCGTGACATACATACATGTAGCCGGCATATGCACGAGCTTGTATCCCCAGACCCTTACCCTGTGTCGTAACGGCACGGGGCATGGATTCCAGCTTACATGTACCTTGATATTGAAGCTGGCATATTGACCTGAATCTCTTTCCTTCTAATTGAAAGTTCCGACCCTCCTATTCTATTGCGGCACATATAGTTAAGATTACTAGCATACATACATAGCCGGCACACATGTACATGTATTCAGGACCGGCATCTGAGGCACAGCAGTATACATTCGAGGTCCTACAGTGGCACGACCAGTTTGCATTGGGAAATATGATTGGCCTCTCCAGGAGCCAAGCTGTTGAGACTCGAACCATATGCAGCCCTATGGCAACATGTATATGGACATAGCGCCGATACGCGGGGAAGGACCTTTTGAAGCGCTACGACGAACTCCATTAGGACATCGTCATACGACCCAGGTCGGTCTTGCCCTGTATCCAGTTGCTGACCCGAATGCATCCTAATGGTTAGGCGCTCTGACAACGAACACAGGGTATTAGATCGGCCGATGGTTTGACCCTGCGCCGCTGAAAATACATGTATGAAATCATTGACCACGTGGTACTTTTCATGTTTTTTTATACGCCCGTGTCAGGTTATCACTATTCTTTGTGAGCGTTGGAGATAACATACCCCTTTTCCCGCCACGACAGCAACCAGCGGTACATGCAAATATCAATGATCACATAGCCCCCCCCCCTCCTACTCTTTCTCTGGATTTCGTTTTCATTTTTCTTTCTTCTCAAACGCTCGTCTTTTCTCTTGAACTTTATTGCCTTGGAGACTCTTATACCATTTCTCAATTTCCATCATCCACCCGAGTCAACCATGCGGATCTTAGTAGACATGGCTCGCCTTCTCTTCTTCTTTGTTGCTCTCGCAGCAGCGGTCGTCATTCCGTCGAGGCATGAGTCCCTTACTTATTCATTCATGACGTACGAACTTGTATAATTAACCTTTGAGACAGTGATCTGTCCGAAACGTTCCTGTTTAGCTCCCGCGATGACGCTCCAGGACAGGAGCTAGATCCTATCTGTTCGCCGGCGTGTCAGCAAGGCTCATGCTCCGGTGGTCTCTGCTCGCTGTCTACTATGGAGCGCCGCGGTTTTGACAATTTAGCTCTAGAGACTTCCTCCGCGGAGGATTTGAACAACACTCTTTTCAAGCGTGTCTTCAACTACAGCCCGGGAAACATGGTGCAGTACAGGAAGAGAGAGCCCACCGACGAGGAGGCAGCTACGTACCTATATGCCGTCCGGGAAGGCCACGAGGATCACTACTATGGGGCTCCCTTGGATACCTCGGACGAAGGTAAGTCGCATTGTTTGTCATTTCGCTATCTAGTGTAAGCGCCGGTGGGCTGACTGTCACGGAATATAGTCAGCAGCGCTGCGTGGAGTCGACAAGTCGAGTTCAAAGATCAGCCGTTCCAGGTTATCTCTTCGGGTCTCATTGGTTGCACCGTGGTAAGAATTGAAGCTTTTCCAACGTGGAGAATCTATTTTCCTTTTGCTCACGACTTTCGTCTAGGTTGTATTGGTTTCCGACAGGGCTGTTTGGATGGTAAGTTATCAATGTTTACTCGTGTTGTTCTTTCACGAGGTCCCTTCTCTTGTCCCAAACGCTGTATAAAGTTCTTCTTCCTCTTCAAAGATATAACATCACTGACTTCGTCCCTTGGAATATGCAGGCGCACTTCTGGCAGACGTACTCAAATGGACCCTGGCAACCAAACGGTGCACACGACACCATCAACAATCTTGTCTTTCACCAAAGGTTTCTCGACCACATCAGCGGGGACAGGGTTGAGAATCCCGCCGTCCCTCTCCCACCTCCGGATGACCCAACCTTCTGGCAGCGTCCCCAAAACCAGCCCTCCTACGCCTACGTGCCACCCCGGGGACCAAGTCTGAACAAGGACTTCTTCCCGGAGGGCAAGACACGGGGCTTCATCATGACGCCTGTTCTCGCGAACAAGCCGGCACGGGAAGAGTTCATCATCTACCCCAAACGCATGAAGGAGGTCATCAAAAGAATCAGCGACGTCCTCGGGTTCAAGCCCCCCGTCCGAGGCGTTGCGTATACCCCCCGCCAGGGATCCTACGAGCATCACAGGGATTATATGGGTAAGGCCCTGTTTCAGTATGATTCGAACAGTGACAAGAAGGGGAAAAAAGCGTACCGAATCTTCTTTGAAAATAGATTTGTACCCGTCACTCCGGTTGAATAGGCGATGGGAAATACAAGAGGGCTGCTTTCTGTTGGGGGGGGGGTGGCATTCTTTCGTATATCTGATGAGGGTGTGATTTGTTGGCAATGATAAGAGTCAGCCTCTTTTTTTTTATCTCCACCAGGCCCATATTCTGGGAGGACTTTCGAGCTTTTAGTAGATTCGATACTTTGATGGTGAGGTTTAGGTTCCTAGAGTTTGAAAGATCTGATACGCGACCTTTGACTTACACGGAGATCTTAGCTTGGTGTGCACGGTCGTCGGCGCAGGTGCGTGTGGCAAAGCGAAGACTGCGTGATGATCTCATCCATAGACTGTATTCATTTAAGACCATAGTTCATTGTTATTTTTATTCATTTCTTTTCAATTCAGTACATAAAACCGAATGTAAAGTGCATAAGTAGTCAATGCTGGCTGGTTCTGCCGCGAAGCAATCAGCGTGGTATCTGCTCAATGGTACATGTAGGGGAGGGACGTATATAATCGCTGACACCCCCAGCACGACATCCCCCATAGCCACAGAGTATTAACGCCGTAGCAAGTCAAGAGCACCCCTGATGGCACGGAGCCTAGAGCTTCTCGCCCAGTCAAAAATGTTCATGATGGACCTGCGAAGACGTAGGTGGTCCTCGGGCTTCTGGATGAGGAACTCGTCCACCCAGCGCGTCCAACAACCGTCCTCTTCCATCCATGTCACGTAGAGACAGGCCCTGGCGTTGTCGATTGCTAGGGACCAGGTAATGGTCTCTACTAGTGGCATGCTGCGCACTCTACGGCCAGCCTCACGAACCTGCCGGTTTAGGCTCTCCGTGATTCTGCAGCATGTTGCCGCCCCCCCGAGACACTGATTCGTCGCGGTGTGAAGGTCGCTGCCCGACCCAGCTCGGCTGTTGGCCTTGCACTCAATGAGGAAGAAAGGGAAAAAAATGCCGCCATTCGTAGCTAGCCCGTCGGATCCGGGAGGTAGGCTTCGTAGAAGCGCTATCTGGGCCGGCGAAAAGGCATCTCCCGCGGCATGGCCAAACAGCATATCTGGAACTGGGCAGCTCACTTTGGGGGCCCCGTTCTTGGCGGGCACGTAAGCCCTCGAAAGCGGGACATGATGTTGCATGGCAACCAAGTCGTTTTCGTCAATGATGCTGCGCGGTATGAAGTATTTGGAGACCATATTCTGGACCTGGTCTTTCATTGCGCCGTGAACAATGCTCGTGAGGCCGGTATTTTCGATTATAGATAATACGGATGGCCCGGGTGATCCTCTCGCTTGTCTGACCCGATCCACGGCGGCTGAAACGTCTTGGGTAAACGGCTCCTGGCTGAATGGACCTATTTCAGCGTAGTGTATATCGTTTTGTACGAGGTTGTGTTCCCTGTACTTGAAAGTTCTAATAAGTGGTGTGGCCCGGGATATGGCTGAAGTTGACATTGATCTATGTGATCCTGTATAGGTAGTAGGCGGTCCAAAATCCTTAGGATTTGAGTGAGAGGAGAGTGTTGACGTTAGGCAACGTCCAGCTGGATCTTTGATGTCCTCTAGCCAGGTGCGGAGATGGTCATGGTCGCTCATGTCTTCACAGAGGTCTTGGTCGATCCTGCCTTGACAGAGATCTTGGTCGCTCCTGTCTTGAGAGAGGTCTTGGAGGGGTCCATAATGAGAGACCTTGGGACTCCTCTCAACATGGAGGATAATAGGGCTCTCGTCACGCTCCATCATGTAGTTTAGGTTAGGCTGCGTGTCGAATATTTGCAGGCATATAATATCTGACGATGAACTGGGGTGTAATTGTTTGCTTCAAAAATTTACTGGAGAGAAGTTAGTAGCTCTCATAAGTCTTGCATCAACCTACACGCGTGTCACGTGTCTAGAAGCTAGTCCCTTCTCTCATCTCATATTGCATGTATGTTCAGTGGTATTAGGTTGATGTTACGAATGTCTGTGTGATGGTGCAATGGAAACAAAGTTGGTTGTATATAAAAGTGCGCGTATAGGGCTGAAGGTTATTTTCATGAATCAAAACTCAGAGGCAAACTCTCCCTCTTCCTTTGACTCTTCCTCTCCCTTGCGCTATCACTAGCATTAATTCAATATTGCTATAATCGACTTGAGCGTTTGTCATCCACCTGTCCCGTGCATGTACTTAGAAGCGTAGGATTCTGTAATATAATTTCTCTGTCAATTCTCCACAGGCGAGGAATCTAAATGTTGGGAATAATTATCCTAGCACTAGTAGTCGCTCCAGTCAAAAAGACCTATTATTAGTGCCTAGAAGTTTAGCCTCTCGTACGACCACAATTGCCAATCTTGGGCATTTCCTAGAGAGCTGAGCAGCTCGCTCGGGGGGGACTTGAATAGCTCCACCGTATTTGAATCCTGGCAGCTAAATCTCAATTTACGCAGTCTTTCGGCATGATGCGCCATGATAGCCTCAAACGATTCATCCCCCAGGTACCCCTCCAGTTCTAAGATCTCAAGGGAATGAAGCGATTGTGAGAGTTCCGCGACAGCCGGGTCAACCATCTCATCTGTCTCGTCGACAATGTATTGCGACACTATCCACAGGCTGACTGACGAGAGCGCCTCTAGCGACATCTCCCTAGCCATCTGAGCCAGTTGTCTAACGGCTGAAATGCAGACGCCGGGCCCCGCCTTGATCGACCGTAGATGGCGGAAGTCGGTGCAGCGAGACCATTGGAGAAGACTATAAGCCGTCAGGCTATTGTTGACAGCCAGGTTCTCCAGGCGACCCATAGAAGATGTCGGTCTTTCCCCTACGTCTAGGTGGGATAGGGTGGTATTGCGTAAGCTAAGCTATCTATAGGACTAGATATAAAAAAGAGTGACTATAGTAGGAAGAGGGAAGTAACTAATAGAAGGAAAAAGAAAGGAACGGCTATTAGTATAAAAGGCTAACCTTATAGAACGTTATTGTGAAGGGCTGACCTCACTGAACGTTATTAGTGGCCTTAATAGAGTCTATTATTCGATAGAGAAGAAAGGAGGAAAAGGGAAGGAAAAAGGAAGTGAAGTAGAGCCTCCTAGCTATATATAAAGTAGGTCACTATAGAGTCGTAGCGGCTACGCGGTGTTACGGTTCTACCGATAGTGGTCACGTGGCTATGCCACGAGGTTATCAGAGGTCGCTGTAGGGTCAGGGTTGGGCTTCTATTATGTGGTTTTTATAGGGCTTAATAGGGATACCGTTCGTAGCTAGTTTTTTCTACTATTATACTCTTTAACTATATTTTATACTTTAAAAAT